>HG992283.1:21262500-21708008 GCA_905220595.1 Spilosoma lubricipeda
TTGTTTTTCGTTCAATTTTGTCCATAGTTGGAGATCTAGTAATATTGAAAACAGTTTTATTTCTACACTAGCATTTGCCTGCAATTATTTTCGGGTTAATATATTGCATGTAACACTCACAAATAATGTGAATTTTAACCCCTATCACCTCACAAACTAACAAAGTATATATAAAAACTACCCTAAATCACTTTCATTACATAAGCGAAATATCCTGATGATGATCACTTGGGATTTCAAGAACATTTGCAATATTAATTAGGATTTTAAACTCGTGACTCAGTAACTAACTAAAAACAACGGTTAGGTTCGCATCGCGGGTTTTTTGCCGATGAACCGCAGCGGTTGAAACGAGTAGTAATTTGTTGCAGATTTTTATCTAATTAAAAAACATACGAGTGTACACGTGTCATTAATTCACAAAAAAAAATACAACTTAAACAGTTTTTCAATTTAATGAATATACTCAAAAGAAAAAAGTGTATATTTCTGCCTTTATTGAGTTTTGCAAGGACATCCCCCATCATACCTCCCTGGGAGGGACACAAACACGTTCAACCTTGACCCAGTTATGTGTGTCAGCCTTCCTTCCGCCTGCTGACGTTACGTTAGAACCAGTTTCTTTAGTTTACCCTACATTTTTCCCTCCTGTATTAAGTGCTATAAAGGCTCACGAACTTAAGCCGTAAATAGAAAAATTCTGTGAATTTTATCGTCACTAGCAAAACTCCTAATGAAAAAACTTTAATTTAATGGAAAAAATAAAAATAATATTGAAAGAAATTAACTCAGCTTGTACATATTTGTAAATATTATGACGAAACAGGAAAGGACAACGATACACCCAAATAATGTATGTAATACATTGGATGTCATTACAGTACACATCTATATATATAAAAGAGGAAGGTGACTGACATACCCGAATATCAACGCATAGCTCAAATTTAAGAATTCTGAAATTTTGCATGTAGATTCTTTATATAACGTAAAGTGAGCACTAAAAAAGGATTTCTTGAAATTCCACCCCTAAGGGGGTAAATCATGGCATGAAAGTCTGCGTGAGCGAAGCCGCGTGCAAAAGCTAGTAGTTAGATTGCAGGGGTGTTATTCAAAATGAAATTACTTAAATTTAAAGATTTCTTTGATCAAATAAAATTAATTAGAAAATATTTCATTATAACTAACTAATTTCAATTCTTACTAAATATATATTAAATTATTTTATATTACATAATATATTATATTAATCTATACTAATATATAAAGCAGAAGAGTTTGTTTGTTTGTTTGTTTGAACACGCTAATCTCAGGAACTACTGGTCCAATTTCCGGGTTGGGTCAAAAAGAGATATATTGCTATTGAGTTTTTCTGTTGAAATGCTTAATAACAGCCGTAATCTGGAAGCTGGGGACTTTACCCCCGCGCCTCTGAGAGCACGTAAAGCTGTCGGTCTTGGGTCTAATCTCTCCCCGGTCGTGTCGGTTAACCGTCCCATCGGATTATGAGAGTGAGGAAGCAGTGAGTGCAGCTGTATTCGTTCACACTTGTGCACTATACTTATCTATACTAATATATAAAGCTGAAGAGTTTGTTTATTTAAACGCGCTAATCTCAGGAACCACTGGCCCGATTTGAAAAATTCTTTCAGTGTTGGATACTCATTTATCGAGAAAGGCTATAGGCTATATATCATCACGCTAGGACCAATAGGAGCGGAGCACCAATGAAAAATGTTTCGAAAACGGGGGAAAATTATCACACTACGGGCAATAAAAGACGCAAACGAGGTTGCGTGGGTCGGCTAGTAAATATATATATTGGAAATCTAAACATTTTTTATATCAATGAAGTAGATTTCTGCAATAAGTCATTTGTGAGATGTTTATCTAAATAATAATGACGCGAAATACAATTGAAACTTTTCAGTCACTGATGAGCTGCCTAGAAAAGTAATTTATTTGAATATCAATTGAATCAACTCTACTTAATGATGTTATACGTCGAAGAAAATATGAATGTGTAGATGTTTAAAAAAAATTGAAACAAGTTTATTATTGTGACTCTTCTCTTCCAGCTACCATAGATTCAGTTTTTTTATTTCGAATTTACCTTCGTTTTTATTGTAAGATTAGCAGAAATAGTATTTCACAAAAAAGCTTTCAGTGTTACACATTTTCGTCGACCCCAAATAAATTATGCAGATTTTAATAAGGCTAGGACTAAACTAAACCAATCCAGGTAAATATGAATGTCTTGACTTTGTCTATTACTTTTGACACCAAATAAAGCTTACGTTGATTAAAAATTTAAAAAAAAATACAGTTTCCATACAGTCGCGTGCCTTTGAAAATATTCCATTTTGTTTGGAAATGTTGTCAGGAAAATCATAAATATTTTATGGAATTTACATATATATGTATATATATATATACATACTTGTCTAGGTAGTGACATATGTTAAACTATTCTGCCCAAAAATCAAAACGATCCTTCAAACTTTCAAGAAATGAGCGTACTCCATTTTAAAAGATCAGCTTGGGACACCTCCGGTGTTGGTCAGGCGATCCGTCTACTGTTTGCCCCTATCCCATAAAAAAACCTATTACACCATACAAAGTGTGTTTTTGAAATGAATATTATTAAACACAAACAATTATTTTATAGTAAAATTATCTGCGCTTGCGTCACTGCCCTGTGATAAAACTAATTGGAACCGAATGTGGTCAAATTATCCTTTAACCGCTTTTGTAGCGTTATGGCGTTGTTTTAATATTAACGTTATTATTATATAGGTTTACTAGCTGACCCACGCAACCTCGTTTGCGCCTTATATTGCCCGTAGCGTAAAAATTTTCCCCGTTTTTGACACATTCTTCATTGTTGCTCCGCTCCTATTAGTAGTAGCGTGATGATATATACCCTATAGCCTTCCTCGATAAATGGACTATCCAACACCGAAAGAATTTTCCAAATCGGACCAGCGGTTCCTGAGATTAGCGTATTCAAACAAACAAACAAACAAACAAACAAACTCTTCAGCTTCATATATTAGTATAGATAAAGCTAGGGACACCGCAGACCTAAAGTGTTATTTATATTTGCCTCGACTTCTTTCAAGGTAGGGCACTAGTCATGTACTTAAAATTACTGGCCAAATGTATTTACTTTTTTCATCTCAATCAAATGTTATATTATACATAATTTATGTCCACAGCTCCACCTGCGTGTATGTCAGTTGTCGCGCTGAAGAGTAGCCTATGTCCTTTCTCAAGAATCAAAGTATCTCTATACCAAATTTCACTGAAATCAGTGCTGCGGCTCAGCCGTGGAAGCGGAACAAACAGACAGAGTTACTTTCGAATTTACAATATAATAGTATAGATCGTGGTCTCGTTTGTCTGTCAGTTCACATAGGCGACAGGCGATCAAGAAGTTTTGGGTTTGAATCCCGGGTTGGGTCAAAGAGAGATATATTGCTATTGAGTTTTCTGATCTTGAAATGCTTAATAACAGCCGTAATCTGGAAGCTGGGGTCTTTACCCTCGCGCCTCTGAGAGCACGTAAAGCTGTCGGTCTTGGGTCTAATCTCTCCCCGGTCGTGTCGGTTAACCGTCCCATCGGATTATAAGAGTGAGGAAACAGTGAGTGCACCTGTATTCCTACACACTTGTGCACTATACTTATACTTATCTATACTAATATATAAAGCTAAAGAGTTTGTTTGTTTAAACGCGCTAATCTCAGGAACCGCTGCCCCGATTTGAAAAATTATTTCAGTGTTGTATAGTACATTTATCGAGGAAGGCTATAAGCTATGTATCATCACGCTAAGACTAATAGAAGCGGAGCACCAATGAAGAATGTTACAAAAACGGGAGAAAATTATGACGCTACGGGCAAGGAGACGCAAACGAGGTTGCATGGGTCGGCTAGTCATTTATATGTATGTACCTTGTGTAGGTATTTTAGTTTATACTGTTTTAATTATTTACTGTAGACTTTAATGATGATGATAATGATGATAATGTATTTTTCTTAATATCATTTGTAATCACTGTCACTGTATGAAATGACAAAGAAGAGATTTTTTACAAACTCGTTTCTTTTCTTTCGCTATTCTCAGTAAGTCAATCCTCACTATGTATCAAAGTGAAAATAAAACATATTTAAAAGTGGGTATTTCCATGGTGACATACCTTAAACAGAATGCTGTACTTAACCGAACCTATCAATTCCTGGAACCAAACCGGGAAACTGAATTCGCTGCATCTCTGTCTACCCAACGACGTTCTTTATATAGTGTAAATGAAACGCAATACATTTTAACGTTTCGAGTTTATAATTAATTACTGCATGCATTTTCTTAGTAATTGGTAGACTTTTAATAACATTAATTGCTTATGTTATTCAAAATGCCACACACGTCACAATTATGCTTACGCAGAGATATTAATACCAAAATGGACGGGAGCTCTGTGAAAAGGCACCACGTTATCATATAAATATCATTGAGAAAGGGAAAAAATCCTAATATGAGCTTCGCACACATTTCTCAAGAATTGACAACACGTTGTACTTCATGAAGAGTAGAATAGTGAAAGTTATTAATTTACTTTTTGTACCTCTGAAAAATGTCAAAACTTCATAACAATCGGCGGAGAGTGTAAGACATAAAGTGCAATAAATAAGCTCGCATATATAATATCATTTAGGATGGACAAAGAGACTTGGAACGGATTAAGTTCAAGAACCGGACAATAATTAATACATGAACCCAAGGTGATAAGAGTTGTATAGCATTCTGTATATCATATATGTATGTACAATATATTGCTAAACAAAGCATGTCTGCTCACAGATCTAACTATGCTCTCTGAGATGCTAACGTAACTTGAACAAAATATATTTGCACCGTTATTGCACATGTTAGAAGTATCCAAATATAAAAATTCAGTAGTCGGTAGAGCCATGCTTTAGCACAAATGGGCCGACTCCACCGCAGTGGTACCACAACAGCACAGAAAACCATGACGCGCTCCCAAACTGGCCTTCTCAGAATCAGGGAGGGATCTCAGAGAGCTGCAACGCGTTCTGGGGCTCTTGAGCTACAGGTGACAATAGCTGACAGTAGTCACTTCCCATGAGGTGATTTTAATATAAAATAAAATATGCATGTGTTACTACGATGCTCTTGACACGACAATTGAGCGCAGTAAAGAAAGGGCTTCTTTAGTTGTGGCATTATCAAACAGGTACGACGTGGTTCCGAGCTTTCATGAGCTATTGCAATCTCAGTTCGCTTAACCAACAAAGAATCTTTACGATTTCCTTCATCCTGTACCCTCTTCACTTAACCTTTCTAATAAGGAAAACCTCTAGTAGTGAAAAGTTCAAAAAACGGAAGGCAGATGATGTTGAATGATCCTCATAACGAAACATATTTGAACCTTACCTAAAACGTAACTAACAATGAATCTCAAACGTACATATGTACATACATACACCACCTGAATGGCAATATAGAGGCATTTTTTTCCATAACTGTAAAGTGTAAACTCTCAGTGAAAAACAATGTAAAATTGTTTAACAGCGGTTTTCTTTCACTCACATACCAACAAAAAGGTACATTATATTCCTATTGGTACCTAACTGTAACCAACTAAAGGTGTTTCCATATTACACATTTAAAATAAATACACTTCGGGTTTTCCGCTACGTAAAATTGATAGCCACGTTTTATTTCATTATTTATTATATTGTTTTAATTTTCCTGTTTTATGGTCGAATTATTACTATTACCGCATGATTGAGGACATACTGCTCTATTATAATGTTTTATTGGAAAGCATGGCACTATTAGGTAATTTATCTTTCAGAATTTAAGGTTAGGCTACCACCGATTTAATTTTTAAGAAAACTGAAAGTCTACTCTAGAAATACACACTAATCCAACCATTTCATGTTGAAATTTGAGATTTTTGAAATATTTCTGAATAAAACACTGAAATCAAAACGGTGGAAAAGATGATACAAAGAATGTTTTGAAGTACCTTGTGTAAATATTAGACGTCTACTTCGACCCAGATTCAAATTTGTTCTAGGCTAAATAAAGTATCAAAAACTTTCTGTAAATGTGTGAGAGCTTTCAGATTTCCTCAACTCGGTCTTGTCACTAAATTCATTTTTAGATAATGTCTACGAATTTATACTATCCATAGTAATATTACAAATTTGAAAGTAATTCTGCCACTGTCTGCCTGTTTCGCTTTTACGGCTAATTTCTTCTAAATATGTTCAGCGGGAACTGATTTGGAAGAAATTCGATGTAGAGATGGATCGTCCTGGTCGACCAAATTGGACGAGACCTGTCTCCGCAAGCAATCATTACTGCCATGCTAGCTGGTGAGGAGGGCTAAGGCGCTTCTACGCGCAATAACCTTAAAACACGCGCGCAAGAGCTACTATTCTAATAAAAAACCTTTTTTGACAGTGTTGTGAGACAGAAAGTTGATGTGAAATAAATTGTGAACGAACTTCTATAACAAGATTTGCTTGCTCTGGTTGGAGACAGTGGTACTACGCTGACTTGCACACTGTGCACCACAGACGAATCCAAAAATTCTTGAATGAAACTTAAGACTTCAAAAGCACATAATAATATTGATTAAATGCCGCCTATACCCAATCATAATTACATTTAAAACTTTAACTTTAAAAATTTATACATTTTTGATAGCTTAGCCGGGCTAGGAATCAATCGCTATCGCTTGTAGACATATGAAGCTATTATTAAAAACCATTTGTAACTACAACAAAGGACGCAGAAGTACTTTCTTATACTACTTGTATTATAGTTTTTTGCGGTCACAATTAGGTTTTGACTCATCGCTAATCAGTTCATGGACTCTGATTCAACGGATACTTTTAAACGTCATAAAAAACCTAACAATCTTCTTTTACACTAAACTAGCTGAACCCCGCGGTGTTCCTCGCTGCTGTTGTAGGGGTAACACCGCCGGACACGGTCAAAATAAAAGTAGCCTAAGTTACTCCTTTCATTTTTCATAACATCAGTTTCAGCCAGTACAGAAAGACAATTAATTCAAAAATGGTTTTTGATGTAAGCAGAGTATATAATTTTATATGCATTAAGTGACAAGCTGTTAATTTTTAAATTACAAAGAGACACTTAATATGTTATGAATTTATATAAATATTATTTGGATGGACTTCTAGTAGTTAGGGATCTTGACTGCTAAACCAGTGAGTACGAAAATTTTGTGTTGCACACAACCATTTGTTTTGTACTTGGGTATTATTTATTTATAATACGTATGTATTAGGATATTATTTAGATATGTCTATCTATAAGGGCCTGCATAGTGTAGGATCAGACGATCGTTTAGATTAGATGCCTAAGGTTATTATACTTAATGTTGTGTTATAAATACCGAAAGCATCATATTATCCTTCACAAAAGCTACTCTAAGAATAAAGTTATATCTAGAAATGCTAAATAAATTGCAGTTTTATTAGTCTAACCTTTATAATATTAATAAAATAAAGTAAATAAGGCTAAGTAATGCAAATAGTAGTTTTATTTAAATGATAATTTTATACGTAGTAGAGCCACGCTGATTTCAGCACGAACGGGCCGGTACTACCCTCACACAGAAAATCAAAGTAAAATGACAGCGATCATGCTGTCGTATTTCGTTGGTGAGTGCGAGACCGGAGACCCAATGATGCAGACGCATCACTAGCCCGCCATGGTGTGAGTAACCATGCTGCATTGTTGCATTGTCTGCATTCGCAATATGGTGACCACCACTCTTGGATTCTGCTTATGCTTTCCATCAGCCAGAGTAGAGTCATTTTGGTTTGGAAAAACATTAAAAAAAAAACATCCTTTTTAGCCAAAGTGCCAAGTCAACCAGCTAAGTAGGTAGAGTAGGAGGAAATAATTTCCACCGGGACAGGGACTAATAAGGCGACGATTCGGGGATGACCAGAAATAACATAAACTGAGGCACTGAGGCTTTACCGGTGTTGATGGGCGTTCTTCCGGTTGATCTCGAGGTGCAAAGACGTGCAGCCATGTACTATTCCACACTACAAAACATCAAAATGCGATTTTTTGGGCGTACGAGACCGCGATAAAATCATACGATTGTTTCAATTACTTACATGGATGAATGGCAACAGTGATGGAACGAATCATCTAAGAGGCGCACGTCTGCCAGTTTCCAAGTCAAGTGCGGACTGTCCAAAACCGGGATAGTTGGCGCTCCTTGGGGGAGATCTTCTTTTAGCACTGGATGGCGAAAGGTTTATATATAAATGTTAAAACAATAATAAAATATGTTAATCTAAGTAAAGTGAAGTTAAAGAAAAGACTTAAAAACATGTAATAAATACAGCTTAAATTAAATAATATTTTTAGAGATGATTTTCGTATATTTGTGTTTACTGATGTCCTTAAACGTACAAAAGAAATAAGATCATGCTACCTTGTCGTCAGTACATTTCAAAGGCTCCAGATTTCTTCCACGAGGTCACTCTTCCTATCATTAATATGCTCATCATGCGTTACTGGCTCCGTACACGACGCTTCTAATGGCACTTCATACTGAATCCTGTAGTAATGAAGACCATAGTTTAAAAATAAGTACTTTTTAATTAGTTTAAACACAATAGTGTACTAACCTTAAGATCAGACTCATATATTAATTAAAAGAATTATGACCAACTCGTGTTAGATGTCATGCTTTACTGTGGTGCACATAGTGGTTGCAGAATGTAGATAAAAACTAAATATATTAAAAGCGTTTTTTATATTGTGTCTAAATTCTAAATAAACTAGTTTCAATAAACAACAAGACGACAAATATTAAAGCGATACGTCGATCATCTAGGGTGCGATCCCGAATAGAGTTTGGATAGCCGCGTCGTCAATTCTGGGGGGAGGGACCTGAAATAACATTGTCCGAGTCCTCCTCAGAGCAGGACGCCTGAGATCAGCCGCCGGGGTGGTTTTAGTGGAATCACCACATTTCTTGTTCCTCAGTACCCTAGGAGCCTTATATCCGAAGAAAATTTCCACACTGTCAACAAAATCAAAAAAGAATTGTACGAGAGCACCTTAGCAAAAATTGCTTTAGTTGCTCTGTTCGCGTTTATGTCGGTTATCGCGATAAAATGTAGTCTATGTCTTTTCTCAAAAATCAAAAGATTTTCATGCCAGTTTTCAAAGCAATGCGTAAAACAGTATAAGGAGTGATTAAGAAAAATGAAAGAAGTAAACACCCACCCATGCACCGACAGCAAATTAATTTAAGAAAATTTATTGTCATTAGATGATGGTAGTGAATCAAATCTTAAGTGTTGGTTATTATCTAAATCATCATCAATAATAGCCTTATGTAGTCCAATACTAGACAAATTTTCTCCTTAGAAAAGAGGTTTTAGCCTACAATACCACTCTGGTTAAGCGTGTTGATATAAAGTTGGTTTTTGTTTATAGTTTGTATGTAGTGCTTTCATCCTGGGTAGTTTACTTCCTTATTGGACTCTTATGACAACCGCTTGATGAATAGGAGTGGTGACGCTACATGTTCTTAAACTATCACCAGAGAGGCTGAAATATCTTCCAGGTCTGTTCAATCAAGTAATTTAGGATTACAGGTGATTTCCACTCACAAAAATAAGATTTTCTTAGATAATAATTACTTTAGTATCGGATTATCATAAATCTGAATTTGTATTTTATTCCTCCTTCGTTAAAAGTATATATAATCTCTATGATACAGATTAGCTTGCTTATTAAGTTTTAAAACATTTTGGGTATTGGTATTGCTATGAAAGTATATGCTAAATGCAAAAAATTGCTAGCAAATTGCTATTGCTTTTGTGAGAAAGATATTGTTAGATAGAAAATCGACTGCGTTCAGTGTGAGCAATAAAGTATATTCGTAGTGACTGTTTGAATCTCTTATGCCGCAGTGCTGCTAGCAGTGGATTATTAAAGTCTGATGATGATAAACTGAAATTATATGATGTTAAATCGCGGGTGATAAACACAGTTAGAATCGCCAACCACTAGATCAATAGGTTAGAAAAATTGTACCGTGGGAGAGCCACGCTTCGGCATGAATGGGCCGGCTCGACCGAAGTGATACCACGGCCTCACAGCGCTGCGCTGGCCCTGTGTTTCACCAAGTGAATGAGGATACCGAAGGCCCATATCCCAATCCAATCCCCATCCCATAGGCCGGCAACGCACTTGTGACGCCTTAGTCATTAAAATCGAGTGATACGTCTGCTCGTTTGTCCCCTGTTCCATAAATAAAAAAACAAACAGTACCGATAACTCTCAGGATATGGAATAGTTTCTTGATGCCTTCCATTCAATAATTGACCTTCTCCGTGATCTAGATCCATCCAGAATAAATGGGCTATAGAAGGTCACAGCATGTTGTACATAAGTATGCATTGCGTGATGTATCCTCTCCATTTAGGCGGCGACCCTAGCCGCGGCCACGGTGCGACACTGACCGCAGTCGTACAAATGCGCCTGCGCATTTAAAACTTAACAACCGACCGCCATTCAGGGTTGACACGTAACAGTAATGACTTTAAACATGTTTTATATGCCATACTGCTTTTAAATATTTTTACAAGTAAGAGACACTGGAATTCAAATGAAATCATGAAATATAAGATTTTTTAAGAAAATAACTAAGTTTACAGTGGTATCTAAGCATTGAATTCAGAGTTTGCTATTTACTACGACTTCCCAATAACGATTGCAATTACTACCGATCCAATAATGAGATGTTTATGACAACTGGGACCGATGGTTTAACGTGCTCTTCGTATCAAGCGCGTGAAACACTTACAAACTTCTATCCCACGGGCTGCTATTAACAATTACTTGTAAGAAAAACATCAACTATACTTTATTAGTTTTGACCGAAGCGAGACAATCAAAAAATCGAACCATCCAATCAAATTGAACCAGTAATTCAGCAAAAAAGAATTATTCAACTTAAATTATAATTTCCAAATAAAAAGCTCTGATTTTAAACAAAGTGAAAACTGAGCGGTGTGTCGGAATCAAACCGAATCACAACTACATAACATGTTTTACCCATCTTTTACTCTGAAGGGATAGACGAGAATAGTTACTAGCCACTACTCCCTGGTCCCCTCCTAAGTGTCCTCTCTGGCACCTACCTGCATAGCACTAACACTCTCTTAGTTATTCCTTATTAAAACTTCCAGGTACATACGGATCTTGTGTTTTTAAAAGTTCCTCCCAGAGCCAGGTATGACCATTTATAGACTTAGCGAAATTTAAAATAGTATTTTATATGAAAACTCCAACTGATTAAAAATAAAATTAGAACGCTCCAAAAAGAAATCAAAATCATTATACAGACAAATGTGTAAATTTATATTTTTAACGTACAATCTCATTGTTTCCATGGGGTTTTGAAACTAGAAATAACACCGTGTAGTAATAATGGTTAACTGGTAAAACCCATATATTTAAGCTAATTGACACGTAATCAGGAAGTTCAGCGATAACCGTTTGTAAAAGTTACTCAAAAATATTAAGCTTATCGCAGTTCGTTTCTGGTAACAGTATTTTCTTATCGACCAATACATGTGTCTAATTGGGCGGATAATACGACTATTTTACTTAGAATCGTTAAAAATATTTAACATTGTTATTATGAAAATGTATAACTTTTACGGCAAGTTAAATGGTTTTGCCTTTCTTGGGCTCATATAAGCCAGCTCGACCAGGATACCTCGATAATACGCTCTCACAATAAAAACATTGTTAAATATTTTTCTTCATTGATGTTCTCCGAATGAATGAGGTTATAAAAAACCAACCCCATTCTAGAGAAAAAGTCACACAAAGTGTTGCATAACACAACGTACTTGTGTCCGTAGGTAGCAATTTGCTAGTTACCCCTAAGCCTGATGAAAAACTAAGTTATCTCTATTTTATTACATAATGTACTTTTAATACTTATCTGTTATTTTTTAATATTAATAAATCATTTTTTAGATTGTAGTACATTATTTTCAATAAAATCATTTTTTTAAATGTTTTTTATATACAATGTTTTCATGAGTGTATTATAAAAATAGAAAATAAGTGAAGTTATTCATATTATTTTAGTTTAAGTTATTTAAACTTTTTCGTTCAACGAGTGTTTAATGTGGTTGCTTTATTTGAACTTAAATAAACGAACTGTTTTACCTAATTGTTAATTTATACTATCATTATGGTGTTTTATTTATAGTTTCATACTTTTATCGTTATTATGTACTATTTTACAATTAATTTTATTGACATTGAATTATTTATAATTTAATCGCCAGTTGTATTTTATTGACATAAATATGAATTCTAATATTGACTTTGTGATCTTTTTATGCTACTACTTATCTATAATATTATATGTACTTGTATAATATTACTATACTATACAAGGCTGCCTCAGAGTGACAGCGTATGCGCATAAGGTCTAGGGTTCGATTCCCGAGTCAAACCTAATGTTCCAAAATATTTTTTTTATGATATTTATAATATTTATATTTTGTAGTTTAGGTGTTTTCTATGTATAACATGTATAAGTTTTCTATCAACCTGGCTGTTATAGTATAAACTCTGCTAAGTTCGAAGCTAATAGTAGCATGTTTATTATTATATTTGATTTAAACCAATTGCTTCACTTGTATGATTTGTTTGTTTGTTTCCGACTATCGTAAGTGTATTTTTAAGCTTTTTTAAACTGTATTTATTTATTGAAAGGAAAGACTAGCAGACGATTTACCTGCTCCGAAGTGTCTGAAGTCTGCAGCTCTAGAGACATAAGTGCATTGTTCTTCTTCTTCTTTTGACGTGGTGTCAACCAGCTATTCAGATATTTCTGCCAATGCAATCAAGTATTTAAAGCCTCCAAATCTTAAGTCTTCGTCGTGATTAAATTAATGATAAACATATGAATGAGATGAAATGGGGACCGTCTTTCGAAGTAACAAAAAACGATATAAGTGTATTGTTATTCTTCTTCTTCTTTGATGAAATGGCAACCAGCCGGATCTCTCGGATCAGCTATTTCTGCCAATGTCAAGTGTTTATAGTCTTCAAATCATAAGTCTTCAAGTCAATAAGTCTTCGTCGTAATGAAATTAATGACATGAAATATAAAAAATATGGATGAGATGAAATGGGGACCGTCTTCCGAAAAAACAAAAAACGATCTCCGTGCATTGTTATTGTTTGAGTGTCTTGTGGTTGATGCAATCGGTTGACATCAGTTTTCATAAGGTTGTCATCACTCCAGACAAAATAGAAAGAAGTATGACTACATCAATTTTACCCTGACTTTTTATTTTTCTTTTTTCCTTCCCCTTCAAAGAGTGAGAAAAAAAGAAAAGGACATTCATAAGGATCTTCCACGCCGTCTGATTTGAACCGATGAGATAATAATTAAATAAGTCTAGTAGGCAGATAACAGGAAAACTCAGGCAACATTTGATCTGTATAATGTCCAAAATTAGTGTAGTTTTATTCAGGTTCCATTTTAAATACTTTTTAATGCATTGTAAATGAATACAAAATTCCAATGACGCATGTTCTAAATTTTGAGCGTATTTTAGTAATCTTGGAAACGTCATACGCTGACCTCACTGCATTATTTAGTTTACATATACTGAGAATATTGCTTTAATTCCTGTTTAGTGGCATGACCTAACAGATGAAACTAGTCAGAAATTAAATAAGTCTAAAATCTTCCTTATTTTTTTAGCCCTCGTCTCACGTAAATATTCAAATTGATAACAAGAGAATTTTAAAAAAACCGGCTTCAGGAACTATACCAAATTGAAATGCAATCACACGATAAGCAATAGCTTTAAAATAAAAAAAAGAATCAGAGAGTTCTGAGGTAACAAACATACAAAAAAAATACAGCCGAATTGAGAACCTCCTTCTTTTTATAATTTGGGTTAAAATAACTTTTCGATATCTAACTTTATTATTTCACTATGAATATGTGAAACAATAACTATTACTTTTCTAACCAACCTTAAGGAGTATTAAATTTAGCACAATTGAAATTAATTTTTTCAACCGACTTCAAAAAAAGGAGGAGGTTATCAATTCGACTGTTTTTTTTTTATGTTCGTTATCTCATCACTTTTGACTGGGTGAATCTATTTTCATGATTCTTTTTTTATTTGAAAGCTGATACTTTCCTTTGGTGTGGTCCAGTTCTGACAATGTCATCCATGAGAACACCATATAAGTCTTCAGTGCGCGACAAATTGACGAACAACTCAATATCACGTCAAGCGATTTCGATGATTCTTTTTTTTATTCGAAAGATGGTGCTTCCCGTGTGGACCCATTCCAATTTGGTCTTCTTGAAGTGGTTTTTTTTTATTTTGTATTATCAGTTTTCTAAACTCCTAAACTCCTCCTACATATTATATAAGAATAGTGAAGAAAGCTAGAAAAATATTATATAAACAGTAGTAAAAAATATTGTCAGTCATAAGGAGATAGATATATATAAAACTCTTTATTCGTACTCCATAATATTAAATAATTACAAGAGTACATTAAATGTGAGATGTGTAGTGTACCATGGACGGCCTAATTGCCAAAAGCAATCTCTTCCAGGCAATCGAAAGTAATGCAGATAGACACATGAAACTTACAAATTAGAATGTTATTTGCAAAATTAATGTGTAAAATTTGAAATGTCTTAACGTTTACACTGCTGCTTACGTTAACCACTAGACCAGTCGTATAATATGGTATAGTAAATGACTTTATGAAATCAGATTACTAGGTCAACAGCTTCCTGAAATATTTTACTTATAATGGTTGTTACGTAAATATTACTAACTCACACCTGTCGCACTCACATTTTAACTCAGGTTTTGAGCACTCGGCGAGTAAACTGTCTTAATATCTCTACAAATAAATATAAAAAAAAGTAAAAACTAAAACCCAACTATGACAAAAAACGACACTGAAAAAGTACCATAGTCCATGTCACTTTAACAACGCGTGACTACGGCTTTTCAAACTTGTTTCATACTTTTTCAATGTCGTTTTTTGTCGTAGTTGGGTTTTAGTTTTTACTTTTTTTTATTTAAAATGTTTTGGTGCCTCTATAATACTAATTTCTTTGCAAAGTATATTTTAAACTAGCTGAACCCCGCGGTGTTACCCGCGGTTATTGTTGTACCGCGAGTAACGCCGCGGGACAAAGTTAGTCTAAAAAAAAGTAGCCTAAGTTACTCCCTGGATCATCAGCTACCTGCCCGTGAAAGTCCCGTCAAAATCGGTCCAGCCGTTCCAGAGATTACCCGGAACAAACAGACAGACTAAAAGACAGACAGACAAAAATTTTTTTAACTACATTTTTGGCATATGTACCGTGTATACATACATATGCATTTAGTAAAAAGTGGTTATTTTAATACTACAAACAGACACTCCAATTTTATTTATTTGTATAGATAGATACCTCAGAAATATCACAATTATCGAATAAATACGGACAAAGTCACGAGAAAATGCTAATAATATATATATTATTGAAATCTGCTAGTAACGCCCTTTCGTATTATACCAAACACGCCATATTTCTCTCATATTTATTTTTTAATACACTACTTTACGTCGGCTAGAGGGCGCCACATTAGATTCAGTGACACGTCATATCACCTATTATCAGCGGGCAATCAAGACGCTTCTAGCGATACCTCATTTGTCTTATTCTGACTAGTTTAGAAAGAATGAGGGAACAAATAAGCATACCATAGAAATATCACACTTATCGAATAAATACGGAAAAAGTCACCAATAACTACTGATAATATATGTATTTTTGAAATGTGCAAGTAACGCCCTTTCCAATGATACCAAACACGGCATATTTATCTCAAATTTATTTTTTAATAAAGGCTAGAGGGCACCGTTATATAGCCTATAACCAGAAGACAATCATGACGCTTCTAGAGACACCTCATTTGTCCAAATTTAATGAGTAGTTAAGGAGATAGGAGGGAACAAATGAACATACATACATACATACATACATAATAAATCATAACCCTCCTTTGGCTTTGCCGTAGTCGGGTAAAAATTAAAGCGTCCGTTAGTAATTTTCAAATTACGGCTTTTCATTAAATGCTATAACTTAGACTACTTTTACTTTAGAAAAAACAATACCCGAGTCAAAATCAACATTCCCGTGGTAATGCCGCCGCCTAAAAATAACTTGTCCTGTGAATACCTCATTCCCTAATAACTTTTCACTAGCAAAGATGTAATGAGGGCTAATCTCTAATTGTATTCAAACCTGTATGAAGGATGTCAATTTTTGTTCCTTCAATATACTTAACTAGCAGACCTACGCAACCTCGTTTCGTCACCTATTGCCCGTAGCGTGATAATTTTCCCCCGTTTTTTGAAACATTTTTCATTGGTGCTCCACTCCTATTAGTCTTAGCGTGATGTTATATAGCCTATAGCCTTCCTCAATAAATATACTATCCAACGCTGAAAGAATTTTTCAAATCAGACTAGCGGTTCTTGCGATTAGCGCGTTCAAACAAACAAACAAACTCTTCAGCTTTATATATTAGTACTAGCTGCCCGAGCAAACGTCGTTTTGCCATAATTTTTTTTTAAGGATGGGTGACCCTTACCATTTAGGGGGATGAAAAATAGATGTTGTTCGATTTTCAGACCTACTCAATATGCTCACAAAATTTCATGAGAATCGGTCAAGCCGTTTCGGAGGAGTTTGGCAACTAAAACTGTGACACGAGAATTTTATATATTAGATAGATTTTTTTTTTGGTCCAGATGGGTTCTTACCTCTTTTGTAGGATATTCCTATTGTCTCTGTTTCAGATGGTTTTTTGTTGTTACACATCTTTTACAAAATACGGTACTCTATTATTGACCAATATATGACCACGAATTGACCTTGCAATGACTCATAAAGGTTACTTTTTTAGGTTATTTTCCACTTTAAGTAAACACGGTATGGTTTTGGATATTCTGTTTCCAACCACAGAAAAAGAAAATCGTTCTTATCACTGTCAGTTTCCAAAAAGATCGACCAGCTTTTGTTAGCTCCATTGTCCATCTGTACAATCAATTAGTATGTAAGTGAGGGCTTGCACGGGGATGCACAAGGGTACCGTGTCATGAACTTATGTCGAGGATGACCCTCGGCGCTGACGTCATGTGAGGACACTCGATGACTACATCGCATCATTACGAACCGTGCCACTTACGTTCTGATTTTTAAAAAAGTTTATTGAAAATAATACTGGTGTAGATGCTGGTTTGTATATGAACAAATTTAGAATTGATATTGTGTATAATATCCATCAGTAAATAAGAATAATTCTAATTTGTAAATCTCTGAAGTGGTAAAGAAAGAATAGTGCTTGTCTATTAATTCTTTCTTTTGATACTTTAAGATAAATGTGTATATAGCCGTGAACATACCAAAAGAAATAAGTGTCGCCTGTTTTTTTTTTATATTTACCACTTCATCCACGAAGTTGGTATTATCAAACTCTTTTAAGATTCGTTTTTTTTTTAATTTTATATAAATACCTGCCAAAGTGATCTACTAGCCTGATGGGAAGCTTATGTAGAATCCAAGAGTGGGTGCCACCATACTTAATACGAATGCAGTATGGCGACTTACTCTATGGCGACCTGGTGAGATGCTTTTTCATGCAACGCATAAAGGACCCGAGATCATAAATTGTGTATAGTCACCGACCTTTTATTGTTCCCTTTGTTTATTTCATATACCAAATACCAGCAGAACTAAAATGACAAACTTGGTATAAAAAAATGTATTACCAGAATTAGTAATTTATTAATAATAATAATAACTAACCACCGGTTTCTTGGTCCCTGTACCCGAAGTCGGTGGTCTACTATTTTTTATATTTTTAAATGTATTTGTTTTTATATTTATATTTAAAAATGTAAATAATGTGTATATATAATGAAATAAAGGAAATAATAATAAAGTGAGAGTGATATGTTCAAATTAATTCCGAATAGCTAGCTACCCTACCCTGGAAAAGGTACGGCTGGTTTTTATTATGCCAAGCTGCCTGCTCAAATAAAAGCTTTGTAAGACTACTATCTTTTCTAGATGGGACAAAGTAAAGAGGTAAGTTACAGGATGTAAGTGACATGGCAAATTCGGCATAGAGAATAGGAACTGAAACTGCAGCAGTTTGAAGTGATTCTAAGTCTAAGGTTCGTTAATGTCCTTTTCTCTTGTCATAGAATGACAATAGAAAAGGACATTAACGAACCACGACTACGGAAAGGTAAAAAAATACCCAGTTTTTATTGTCAGGGAACTCCCGATGGATTACCACATACCTCAACGCTGCCACACGAATAATAATCAAGTTTGGATGACCAATGATCACACTGATCACGTATATTTCAGCCGGTACAGTCCCCGAAAAACGATCACTTACCTTGAGAAAACTGTTAAATGTACGTGTGAAAATAACAGACCAGTAATAGTTGTTTTTAAACTTTCGCGACTATACATAACATTCGATTGTAAATCGGGACTTAATCGCGATAATATCTACAAGGTACAATACCTTTTTTGGTTGCCCGACGTTTCGATCGAATTGCACCAATGGTCACGGGTAGAGTCTTCAGTCTACAGTCCCGATTTACAGTCAAATAAGACCAGTAATAAATATTAACGTCAATTAATTTGAACCCCTTTACTTAGGTAATTGGTACTCCACTATACAAAACACAGTTTTTGTCTGGTAACGTAACAGGTACGTGGTGCCTGGTAGGTATATACCAGGCCTGTACGTACAGTGCCTGGCATATTAAACTTGTGAAACATACTGTCGCCTGTAGTATTACCGGACTAATACTGAACTAAACAAAACTTCTCGAGTTTAGACCATGCATTTTGCCCATTGAACGACGTAACACCGAGCGTATGCAACTGCTGTTCTGGGTGTTCTCTATGTATCATCATCAGCCCGTTACAGTCCACTGCAGAACATAAGGATGTCCACTAGCCGCCTCACATTCAAGACGAAAGTACGCGACCTACTTCAGAGTAAATTGGCAGAAAAGTCTCAACGATAGTTCTCTGACTGAGTAATTATGTATTATATTTATGTATATCTATAGTTATGTATTGTGTAGGTATTACTTCTATGTATTTATGTACAAAGGCCAGTAGTGATTTGTGTATATTAGTTTTATCTCATACCAACGTATCAAATATATATGTCATATTATACTATATTCTGTTGCGCACCTACCACTTCATAATTCCACATCACCTTAAGGTTGACTGGCAGAGAATGCTCCATGGCATTAAGTCCGCCTTTGTGCAAAATGTGCAACAAGTTTAAATAAATAAATAAATAAGCTTCTCCTAAGGAACACAACACAACACACACAAGGTACTCTTACGTAAGTCGTCCCGCCATCTGGCCAGAGAGTGTCCCACACTACGAAATACGTATTTAATATGTATATATTATTTATAAAATAGTATAAAAGTATTCTATAAGTCAATCAAAAACAATATAATGACGTTGTGTGTGAAATGTCCGAAATATTTATATATTTACTAGCTGAACCCCACGGTATTACCCGCGGTTATTGTTGTACCGCGAGTAACGCCGCGGGACAAACTTAGTCTAAAAAAAGTAGCCTATCAGCTACCTGCCAGTGAAAGTCCCGTCAAAATCCGTTCAGCCGTTCCAGAGATTACCCGGAACAAACAGACAGACAAACAGACAGACAGAAGACAGACAAAAAATTTTTAACTACATTTTTGGTATATGTACCGTGTATACATACATAATATGCATTTAGTAAAAAGTGGTTATTTTAATATTACAAACAGACACTCCAATTTTTATTTATTTGTATAGATTATATTATTCATTTGAATATCATCCAGTGACAAGTCTTCCCTTTTCATGTACAGAAGGATATAGACCTAAAAGTACCGAGCAGAGGGGTCATGTGATTGCTATTAGTAAAAAAGGCCCCAAAAAGTTTGAATACTTCAAGTAACGGCATCTAGCTAAAATAATAGGAAACATTTGAACGGTCCACATTTCTTTTAGCCAATAGTTAAACTTTCAAACACTAGGTGGCGCTTTATTACACACTACATGGAACAAGGTAAATATTAAGTACCTAATATACACATCCATCTGCACAGATGGCGCTATATGCAAAATGTATGATGTACAATTTAAAAATGTTCCACAGCAGAAGTTTTATAGATCAATAGTGTTTTATTTTTCATGTTGTAGGAGGCAAACGAGCATGGACACCCATGCAACACCAGAGGCGTCACAAGTGCGTTGCCGATCTTTGGGGATTGGGGAAAGGGGTGTAGAGAGGGGTTGGGCCTCCTCCGGTATCCTCACTCACTCGGTAAAACACAGTGCAAGCGCTATTTCACACTGGTTTTCTGTGAAGCCGTGGTTCGTATCACAGATACCCATTCATGCCGAAGCGTGACAGTCCCACGGTAATATGATATACATTATATACAGGTGTCTTATACATGGAATAAGTCTATTTTCAATACTATAACCGATTTCTTATTAAACTACACTTGGGGTGTCACGAATTGTCAGCATGTCCTTACCCTTTTTCCCGACTTTATTTAGGGTCGACAAAACGAATTTTCTTCTTTCATCCTTCTCTATCACTCGTCTGTTCGCTGCTTACTCTCTTCCCGGTCATATCGTCTTTCACGGAATCCATGTTTTTTTTTCTTTGGCCCCCCTTTACACTCATGTCCCTCGACTTCATTTCTTTTTATGTTTGGACCTGCCAAAACGACTCAACTCTGCCTGATGGAAAGCAAAAGCAGAATCTCTTGTTGGTCACCATACTCATTGCGAATGCAGACAATGCAGCATGGTGACCCACACCATGGCGGCCTTGTGATGCGGTAGGAGAGGAAGAACTGTTGGTGTCTCCAAGAAGAAGTAATTCTTAAATAATAAACATCTTTTCTTTTCTTTTCTGTGATGCTTTTGCATCGTTGAGCCTCCAACGAAACACGACGGCACAAACGCTGTTATTTTACGTTGATCTTCTGTGCTAACTTTTGAACTTTTATTCTTTAAACTTACTTAACTACATTTTGCTAATCTCTAAGCACATCATGTCCATGCCAGGAAAACCTATTGCGCCTCAACTTTTCATCTACTTGTACTACTTTTACGAATGACTGGGATGAATACTCAGACTCTTTTCATGGATAGGGTATGATAGCAGCCTACTCTCTGCTCCTACTATCTCAGTAAGGTTTTAGTTACGGAAACTTTTGACCTACAATGTTTTCAGAATATCACTAGGACGAAATCGATGACCATTTGATCAGGAATACAGGCATTCCCATAAAGTGTAGGTTTCATTTCATATCTAAAAATGTTGTTTTCTTTTCAGTCAAGCAGTATTACTAGATAATCATATCGGCTAACAATGTAGTACACTGCCGACACTGCGGGAGGTTGTGCGTCATACTCTAACAATAAAACACATTTTTGTCATGTTATTTTTATTTACTTATTTATTTTTATTCGATCATATAACCAAATTGATGTCACAGTCTCGTATTTTTCTGAAATTAGGTGACACTCTGAAGGATATGTCATGAAAAGTAATTTGGATTAGGTAAGACACCTAATTGTAGAGCTAAAGAATTATAGTTAGGGACCGGTATCCGGGCGAAATTTTTTAGAGGTGCATTTTTAAACGTAATTTGTAGAGTAAATATTTGAAGTCCCATAAACTGTTATCATCAGACTTATGGGAGAGACATGCTCTAGTACGTATAAACTGTCTCGATGTTGATACTTCTATCTCACAAAAAACCAGTGTGACTTAAGTTTGCCAGAGACCCGAACCGGTGAGCGTGAGCCATTACCACAGAAATATCACATACAGAATATACTTACATACCTTTTATCCACATATGTTAGGCATTAAATTGGCCTACACGGACTAGGATATGACAGTTTAAATATGTCAAAAAATCTTTTGCAGTACCTAAACCAGTAGATAACAATAAAAACCTAAATAATGCCACTGTAATTCACGTAATGTTCCCGTGACCGAAAATTATTTAATGAGATAACAATACCAATTGAAAGCACCCAAACGTTGGCAATATTGCGACGCCATATTGTCGTCACGCCGAATGCTACGTTTCACGGATAATTTGGCGGGAAACACGGAAACTGTTGATGGACGGCGACCTCGGATCTTCCGCGCTTCATACAAAAACGCCCCACCATCCCATCCTAGGAATCATGGGTAATTGTCAATGGTTTAGTAACAAGTTCGCTGACTAAATTTAAATCTATCAATGCGTCACGGAGTTCGCCTTTGATTACAAGTGTCATTTTAGCAGGTGCTTTAGAATAAGAAGCATTTATTTCAAGCTTGTAATAAACGACGTTTACTTACTTGCACTTTTTTATTTCAAGTTGTTTTAAAAATACACTACGACGCAATGCGTCTTGCTACTTCGTTATCACAAGGAACAAAGTAATGGTGGAAAAAGTGACAGAGTTACCATCACGAACGTGTCTATTTTACTCGTCTCTATGAGTCAATTGCTTGTAATGTGCTTGTGTGTGGATTTGGATCACGGATCGAAAATGAGTGTCATCACACCCAGTCATCCGTTGAGTGTCGTAAGAGCTGACTTTGGGAGGCATTAGTGCACTACGCAAGTTAACTGCAATGAGAAGAAAAGTTCAAACAACATACCAACCCGTCTGGCCAACGTGAGGCAGTAGGTAGTATTTCAAAACACTAATGGTCGCCCCGTGGTCAAAATTTGACCATAATCAATGTTTTTACATTCTTACACTTCTCCGTATCTATTTATCTATACTAATATATAAAGCTGAAGAGTTTGTTTGTTTGTTTGTTTGAACACGCTAATCTCAGGAACCGCTGATCCGATTTAAAAAACTCTTTCGGTGTTGGATAGTCCATTTATCGAGGAAGGCTATAGGGTATATATCATCACGCTACTACTAATAGGAGTGGAGCAACAATGAAGAATGTTTCAAAAACGGGGGAAATTTTGACGCTACGGGCAATATAAGGCGCAAACGAAGTTGCGTGGGTCAGCTAGTAAACTTTATATGCGCCAAATTTCATACTCCTCGTTTTCTCTAAAAAGGAGTAGGTACAAACTGTTTTCTTCTCGTATTAATGTATATATTAATTTGATGAAAAATCCCATTAATATTTCTCAAAGCGCTGCTCAACTGTTTATAAAGTCAATAAATAAGGCTTAGAGAGATTTGGCATCTTTATGTTATGAAACTTAATGTGACCAAAAAAATTTACTTGAAAATATAATTCTGGCAAAATACAGTCCTGTGTGTTTGATGTTATATATTTTAAGCTACACTTACAGTATCAAGTGAGCTTAGAAGGAATTCTGAACAGTTACTGAAACTTTAAGGAAACTCAATTCGGTATCTTAATAATATTTATTTTGCATCAAACGAAAACGTTTTTAATTTGCTGAAATTATAAAAATGTGTACTTATTAAATGAATGGATAATAAATCTTATCACAGCAATTAAAAGTTAGGTACCATTTCTGATATCATCAGCAACTAGGAAATGCACAGCACTAGACAAAGGCGCTATTTCCTAGACCATTGACAAAGGAAACTTGTCTCTCGAAGGTCGTTCCTAAGCGCCAACGCTACTAAAATACCAGAAGTTTCTTTTGGACTAGATTTGATGAACGTCACTGATGCGACGCTAGGTCAAGGTGGGATATTACGTCCTATCAGGTGGGTTCGCCGCGTATTCCGTTAGGTCCAATAGCTAACAGTAAGAAGTGTACACATCTCACACAGAATCTACTGTAGATGGATAAACATACTTACCTTAATTGAAGCCTTTTGTGTGTCTTGCCTGCTATGTGTCTTGGGTAGGAATTGATCGCACTACCCCTGGTTTAGCAGTCAGTGTCATTAACCACTAGATAAGCAGACATTTCAGTTTAAACTAATTTTGAGGTGGTTGACACTGATGGACACGGCGGTAGTTTCCGATTAAAAATATTACCACTTTACTATTTATATATACTAACTTTACAGTCCTTAAAACATAGCTTGCTCTCTGTGACAGATGGATACAAAACCAACGCAGCCGCGCAGTAACTTTGAAATTGTGATATTTATCCCCCCATCTCGGAAAGAGTATTTTTGCCAATCGATATCTGTGTGTGCGCACATGCCGTTTTTATCCGCTAGCTAGAGGCTAAAGTAAATTGAATTTAGAACATCGTGTGCAATAATATTGTGAATTCAAAACATCATTAAACCTATTTACTTCTACCTCCATGGTGCCGAATTTATCACACAACCTATTTTAATTTGTTAAAAACTCAGATTCGGAACCTTTTTGGTGTAGTTTTTTTTTATTTGCTTTGCCCGTGCCATTGTCTTTTCACGGCCTTTAGTCATTTTCTTGCTGAGGTGGGATGAAAAGTTACGTGTTGTACTCAAGTGCAAAAATTTTTCACTTGTGCTCTTCTGATTCGCTCACAGACGCTCAGGATTCTAATTTTTAATCACTTTTTCGTGATTTAATTTTAGAATCCTTCGCTTGCTCGGTCATCAAAATTGAGCACGTGGATAAAAAGCAACTTTTCACTCTTGTATAACAAATTACTATTATTTGTATCACCTTATTTTCATTATTTTTCTTATTGTGTCAGTTTTATCGTAAATGAAGTGAAGACTAAAAAAACCTAAAATGTAACACGGAGGGTTTTTAGGGTGTCCTGTCATCCTGTTTCTAACTTGCCTGCAATCTATGGAATGTGTGTAATGAGACGGAAATATGCAGTAGCAGAAAACTGGGAAAGCGTGCGCTAATTACTTTGACCAATAAGCGCACGCGTTGGTTTTTGTTTAAGAAAATTTAAAGAATAACCTTATCTTTGTTTGTGTCACACAGTTACTAGTGTGAACTAGATTCTACATTAACCACCACTGATGTTATAAAACAGCTTCAAGTAAACTATTGGAAGATTGCACGTTCTGTTCAGTGAAGTACGTGTGTAGTTAATAAACTAAAGAGACTGTAGATAGTTCTAGTACAGTAGCTATCTAGCTTATAAAACATTTTTGTCTGCTCGTGGCCGGATAGTGTGCACCGCCACGAGACTAAACTATCAACAGATAGATTAGTCACGGTCATCACATGACTGTCGAAAGTAAGACGTACAGATCTAAACAGAACAAACCATTTTTTTATATATGAGCCTGCAAGGGTGACTTTCCGCTGCTTGATGGAAAGCATGAGCAGAATCCAAGAGAAGTGGTCACCATACTCATTGTAAATACATTGTGACCCACACCATGACGACGTATTGAGATGCTTCTGCATCATTGGGCCTCTGGTCTCGCACTCACCAACGAAAAAGGACAGCACTAATGCTGTCGTTTTAGGTTGTTCTTGTGTAAAATTTTAGTAATCAGCGTGGTCCTACTACCTTGAACCATCATGCTCACCACACTATATTTGTATGTACAGGATTAGGTATACAGAAGACTTCTAACAAAACTGTTCATCATCATCATTTCCTACACTAACTAAAACTAACTAACAAGTTTGGTTTATGGTCCCTGATCCAATCTTAAAGGTCCTAGCACAATGTTCATAGCCTATATTATTTCTCAATCAAGTCAGGTCAGTCTATAGATTAGTCCATTTCTTAACATTCTAGCTGATCCCGTTTACCTCGTTTACGTTTACGTCTCCTATTTCCCGTAGTGTGAAAATCTTCAACTGTTTTTGAAACATTCATCATTAGTGCTCCGCACCTATTGGTCTTAGCTTGATGATGTATAGCCTATAACCATTCTCGATAAATGGGCCAGCTAACACGTAAAAAAAATTCTTATCGGCTCATTAGTTCCTGAGATTGGCGCGTTTAAGCAAACAACAACAATAGATTGAAACACCTACGTGAATTGCCATAGTTGGAGCTCTTAAAGTCCGACGGACTCTTTCTACACAAGCAAAGGTCTGACGGTAGTTGTTTTGGGTAAAAAATCGACGTTCAGCGGTATTGCATTAGATTTAAATCCGAACCCAACCTAATATGAACAAGCTAGGAAAGAAATTACTCCATTAGCATTTAAATCTATTTGAGATTCCCAAGGATTGTGAGTTTGATACTAATACATAAAAAATCAGTTTCAGTAATGATTGAACCTATACATTGGGACGATAAATTAACGAATGCATAAACCTACTTGCTTCTGCTATGACGTGTGTACTATCGTAACGAGGTCAATTAAGATCATCAAAGATTTAAAAAAGATACAACAATAGACTATAAATTATTCATTTTCTTCTATTTATGGTGTTAAACAGATCTTTTCAACGAAAGGTGCACATTATTGTCACGAGAACGCCTCAGATTGCGTCATAAATGTTTGTTCAATTACAAAGAAGTAGAATTATTGTGTTGTTACTTAGAGTTAAGTGTTTACTTTGTGTGTATAAGTTATAATGACTTTCGTAATCGTGTCTTTGGAGATTTTATTTGTCTGAAATAGCGTGTCTACCTTTTATCGCATTAATAAAAAAATATTTACCATTAAGGTAAATACTTCTACCGTGGGAAAGACACGCTTCGGTATGAATGGACTGACTCGACCGGAGTGATACCATGGGCTCACAGAAAACCGGTTTGAAATAGCGCTTGCGCTGTGTTTCACCGAGTGAGTAAGGGTATAAGAGGCCCATACCCCAACCCTTTCCGCCATCCCCTTTCCCATCCCCATCCCCCAAAGGCCGGCAACGCACTTGTGACGCCTCTGGTGTTACGCCGATGACACATTGGTCACATCCCGGCGTGCGAACTTCTCTGGCCACCAGGGGTGTTTCTATTCTACGGAGAGAGGCCTTCGCCCTCCACCCGAAGAGCTACGAGAATGACGTGAAGAAGTAGTAGAGTAACTTTTGCAGGCCCAAAATATAGCATCTCTTTTCAAAATGTTTTGCCTGTTAATATGGGATACATACAATGAAATTCGGATTTCGTTCATGTCTAGTTAAATTTTTTTATTATAAACAAGAATATAAAGATTATTTAAAATAATCACCGTCACTCATAGTGAATTTCTAGAAATAAACACACTAACCTAACTGGTACCATAGCTTTTACAAAATCATCGTTTCGCAATTCTTTAGTGGCTTTTAATTCGTTAGAGTTTCAAGAAAATTGGTAATGCAGAATACTAAACTATTATTGTAAAAAGATAAGACTAAAATATGATGGTGACTAAAGTATGATCAGCCATGATTACGTCCAGGGAGGGTAATCCAATTTAAAATAAAAATATACTATATGTACTGATACGAATATCCTCGTATTACATATATATTTATACTAGCTTTTACACGCGGCTTCGCTCACGCCGACTTTCATCCCTTGATTTACACCCTTAGGAGTGAAATTTCCAAAATGCCTTTCTTAGTGCTCACTTACGTTATAAGGAACCTACATGCAAAATTTCAGGATTCTAGGTTCAGCGGTTTGGGCTATGCGTTGATCTCTGGGTATGTCAGTCAGTCACCTTCCTCTTTTATATATATAGATAATACTATTTTATGCGCACGCTGATTTTTTTATGGTGTTAAGGGGCAAGCAAACAGAGAAATCACCCTATGATAAGTGGCCACCACCATATAAGCACCTGAAACTTAATACATAGTCAGAAGCGTTGCAGCTGCCTGTTGGCAGCCTGCCACTTGGCGACAAGCAAGGGTTTCCTTTGAGGCCTTGGTATACTTCGGTCGAGCTTAGCCATTTCATCTTCCTAGCCTTTATTATTCCCAAGATTTGGGGTCTGCTACTAGTGCAACCGATTTTACCTGATTATCAGTTTTTACACGGAGCGACTGGCATCGGACCTCCGCAATCCTGAGGGTGAGCTGAATTCAAAGGTTGAACTAGTTGTTAGTATATTTGAGGGCACTGACTTTCCAATAACGATTGTCATAGATGTTCATGACAACCGGGACGGACGGCTTAACGTGCTCTCCGAGGCACGGGCGAAGGTCGATCGAGGTCGAGCTTAGCCATTTGTGGTTAAGTAAAGCTCTCCTATGATTGATCTAAGTGATAAGAAGTATTTACTTATCGACTTAGCTTAGATTTTTTTTATTTACAATATCCTTAGATATCTATATATATATTTTTAATTTTAGCTCGTTTGAAATTTAAAATTTCGCTAAATAAGACCAATATCTAAACAGAATATATTCATAATAAAATACCTACCTATTCAAACTTCGAGCAACGAATGTATACAAATAAATAAAATTGAAGTGTCTGTTTGTAATTTCAGAATAACAGCTTTTCACAAAATTCATATGAAAGTATAACAAAAACCACAATTATTTTTTCATTTTATCGATTTGTCTGTCTATTCCAGAGCTATAATCAGTCTAGAAGAAATATAATTTTTAATTTTCACTGGCAGTGATGATATAAGGAGTAACTTAGGTTACTTTTTTTAGACTAACTTTGCACCGCGATGCTATCTGCGGTTATTGTAGTACTTTACTACAAAAAATAGGGTACACCGCGGAAGGAAGCTACTTTCGTCATCCAAATACAAAAGTTTAATTCCTTACATTATATATAATAATAATAAACGACTGTAAAATAAGTTTAAATACAGATTAAAGTCGCTTGTATGACCTTAAACATCTAACTGTAATAGCCAGGTGTCACCCACTCGCCTCTACGCTATCTCAAATTTGAAAAGAATATAGATTACGTCCGATCTTGCCGTATAACTAGTTACATTGACCTTGACCCAACGAGCTTGCAATGAAACATAAGCGACAACTCGAAATTGAACTTCAAATGTAACAGATGACTGTAAACTTGTTGGCAGAAGTTTAACTATACTCTTGTCTTCGAAATTTTGCGTTTATTTTTAAGATGATTAGTATGATAACAGATATCAAGTATTAAAACTTACCTGGTAGGCGAAGATTGCGGCTTCCCTCAGGACTTTTAAATCGGTAATCAGGTTAATGTGCTACCTAATTGGGGCATGGTAGAGAAAGTAGTAGGGCGCCTGAGACCGGCCGTTACGTGATTTTTTTTTTTCGACCCCTTCAAAATAGTATTTTTGATTCTTCGTCTCCTGAAAATGATGTCTTTATCAAAAGACGTCGATTTTTATGAATATTAACAATAGCAATGTAAATCAAATGATTTTAATACTAAATTTTAGGATAGCTAAAAATTATCCGGTTAATTTTATTAATCTTTAGTATAAAGTAAAAATTTAGATTCTACGATTCTAATTAGACTTCTACATCTATTCTGGCGATGGTTACAATCGCATAGAACGTAGGTATGCAACAAAACAGCGGTAGTAGTTGCGCGCGCGCCAGTCTTGACCTATCGACCGCGCTGCTAACTTGCACCACTCTTAATTAACGTTATTGATTAATTAACTAATTAATTCCATCGTTACTGTGATAGTGATAATCAGTTACTTTGAGTGAAACCTGGTAAGTTGATACAACATTCTTTATTTTTGTAGTTCGATAAAAACCGGTCATAGTACGTAATACTTACTAAGCTGTTATGATAATATTAAGAGTAAGTAATACCAGATATCTCATTTAAACGAAAAAAGTGTAAAAAACCAGATAAAACATTATAAATAAGACGTATTTTCACTATCAGGCCAAAAAAGTGGTCTAACCGTAGGTTAATAATACCTACTATTAATTTGGCCTACACAAAAGAAATTGACAAACGTTCATAATCTCAGTGAAAATCACAGGGAACTTAGAAACCAATTGAATTACCCACAGAAAAAGAGAAGTATATATTCCTTTGTTCTGTAAAATTACCTAACCACTTTTAATTAGCGGGTCGTAGAGTTGGATTCTTTGGATCTATTATATTAGTCTAGTATCTTAAAACATATTTATTATATATCAGTACGCATATCACTAAAATCTGTTGATATTGAATAGACTTAGAGCTTACAGTTTCTTTTGTTTTCATCATCCTGATGCTCAATTTCACAATAAATGGAAACTCGAAACTTGTCAAGATTGAAATGTGTTTTAGAACCAATACCTATCGACTACCTCTATACTACTAATAAAATACGATTATATCAATCAAGCCGGATAAGGCAGCATTCCTCTTTCTACCGAGCTTTACAAAGATTTCCTTCCTTAATGATCTGCAGATATATCTGCAGCACAGAAAATCAACGTAAAATGACAGTGTTCATGCTGTCGTGTTTCGTTGGTGAGTGCGAGACCGGAGGCCCAATGATGCAGAAGCATCACTAGCCCGCCATGGTGTGGGTCACTATGCTGCATTGCTACAAGATCTGCATTCGCAGTTCGCAGTATGGGACCACCACTCTTGGATTCTGCTTATGCTTTCCATCAGGCAGAGCAGAGTCATTTTGGCTGGGCAAAACATACAAAAAAAAAGTTAGGTGAGATGTTTTCATACAGAGCAAAAATGTATAAAAATCGGCAATAATATTCCATAGTAGAACGTGGTGAAAGATGGATCATGACGCCTGTTTCAAGCACGTCTCTATTCGACACTAGATAGTGATGTAAACAAAAGCCTGATGTGTCACGTTGTAGCACGTAGAGTAGCGCGCGCACTGATAACCCTTGCACAAGCAGCCGACAGCGGGAAACGGGACGTGACTAATTTACTCCTCTTTAAACAACTTTGAGAAAAGGAAAAGGTTTTCCATTCGGTTCTATTTACTTATATGTGTAACTAACTCTTTCTCTCTGATTTATTTTTTCTTCTTCTTCTTCTGATTTGGTTCCATCTATACCAATAAATAAAATTGGAGTGTCTGTTTGTAATATTAAAATAACAGCTTTTTAATCAATGCATATATATGTATATACGATACATATACCAAAAATGTAGTTTTTTTTTTTGTCTGTCTGTCTGTCTGTCTGTCTGTTTGTTCCGGGTTATCTCTGGAACGGCTGGATGGATTTGGGCGGGATGGGATGATCCAGGGAGTAAGTTAGGCTACTTTTTTAGACTAACTTTGTCCCGCGGCCTTACTCGCGGTAAAACAATAACCGCGGGTAACACCGCGGGGTTCAGCTAGTTAAAATATAAGAATACCAATAGGAATGATGGCTTCACCAATTGGTAAGTTTACCAAACCGTCGCCGCGTCGTGACCAAAACTAGTCATTCATTTCATCGTGTTTTTATGTTTGTAAACATGAAATGTAATCGACGAACCACCTGTTACTAAGTGACTACTGTATTAAGGTGAGCTTCAATACAATATTTTTTTTGTATTAAAAGCCAACTCCCGCACAACACACAAAGAACACCCCGAGTCGGAACAACAATCTGTGGCTCACACCAAGTGTTGCCCCGTATAGGGCTTGAACCCACAGCACTTGGCGAAGTATGAAGTGGCGTTGCGATCGCTTGAACCACTAGGCTATACGTACAGTCACACAGTCTTTGAGAGATCAACTGATATCGTCTACAAAGCTTCGATTCACCTTCCAACGGGACTTAAAACAGTCATAAATGACGTTTTAACAATTATTTTTACGGGAATGAACGCGATCACTTACTAAAAGGTATTACATACCTCTGATTTGCCTGACGTTTGACGTTAATTGTTAATATATCATGGAACGCGAAAGTTTAATAATTAGCATAAACGAAGTAGTCTTACCGAATCATACCAAATATGATGTTCTCCTAGCCGATTACGGCCACGGCGGCCAGTCTCAACAGAGACCAACCAACTACGCAGGAGATATTATAGTGCGCAAGTGTGTGCGCAAACACAGGTGCACTCTCTGTTCCCTCACTCTCATATTCCGATGGGACGGTTAACCGACACGATCGGGGAGAGATTAGGCGCAGGACCGACAGCTTTACGTGCTCTCCGAGGCACGGGGGTTCAGACCCCAACTTCCAAACTCCGAGCTGTTATTAAGTATTTATAGAATTAGAAAAACTCAATAACACCTTTGGCCCGACCCGGGATTCGAACCCGAGACCTCATGATCAGCAGTCGCATACGTCAACCGCTAGACCAACGAGGCAGTTGAAATTATATTATATATCATACCAAATATAAAACATACCTAACCAAATGAAATTACATATGGTATATTAATAAAACAATGCACATCTTCAATACGTTTCCTACTCACATAAGAATTTCCAAGACGTATTTCCTTTCTATCTCTTGCGTAACTTGATCTGAATTCTAGAACCAGATCATAAAGCATATATCTAGTAGAAACTACTGTCTACTGCACAGTCTGCGCTGACCCTCTTCCACCGAGGATTGTGGCAATCTAGGGGGACAATAAATGTTTCATGATAGGAACTAACGCGTTTATATCATTGCGGATGTGTTAAAAGATGTTGAGTTATTATTTAAACTGTTTTCTAATATTATCTATATATCTATACCCTTAAATGAGCAATTGCTCATTTCCGGCTCCAACGATCTTCATGAAATTTAGTATTGAGAGTTATATATCGATCTAGCTGGGATTCATTTAAGAAAATTTATAAAAGAAAACGTAACATTTTAATTAAATTTAAAGGTTTCTTTATTTTTTGAAGGACAACCTCCACATTTAGACTATTTCTGTGCCGCGAAAAACTTTGAATACACACACCGCAGTCTGAATAATATTTTTTTGATCTCACATAGTTTAAATTATAACGTCTGTAACTCTTTTCAATCATACTCAAATCGCACATATGTAAAAAAAAAAAAAACGATTAGATGGTTTCAGAGTTCATTGTGAGCAACATCGTGACAATAAACTATAAAGTATAACCTACTCAGTTTAAATAGAGGTTGAGAAGTAATGAGTTGTTAACTAAGGGGAAGATGGTACCTACATGTCTATCAAAGATAATCCTAAGCACTTAAACATTCCACTATGAAGATTGTTTGTAAGGATGTGACAGTTTATTCTAGACTTTTGAGCCAATATAACTATAATTTTATATTGCTTGAAAATTGCAGTCCATAAACATTTTTAAAAGGTATTAAATTAATTATTTGGTAATGGCAAGTTTAATAATTTGACCACGCACAATCCATTCCGACATATCCAAGTGCAACTGGGTCAACAACTCCACTGTCATTGTGTGTTCACATTTGGCGAATTATTTGTGGCAAACTGTTTGCACAATATTGAATGATATTGTGCAAACAGTTTGCCTGTCTTTGATCCTAAATAAGTTGAGAGAGAATGCTAAATTCATCTCACTTACGTACCGTGGAAGAGGTTTTTTTTGGTATAGCCTTAATTGCCTTGGAAGAGCCATGCCACGTTACAAATGGCTTCACAGAAAGTTTTTGTAAGCACTTTTCCCTATTCTGGGGTGGAACCAGAAAAATATTTGAATCTTAAGAAACTGGTGTCTATAGTCACTTACCATCAGGAGATACATTTGCTCTTTTACCTGACGTTTCGAGCAGGTTACAATAGTAGTGATCAAATAACACCGTTACTACTACCGAATACGAAAAATTCTAAAACATGGTACAAAATTATATTCAAGTCACCAGTCCGTGCTGTTATTAAAAGATACAGTTGCAGGTTTTAGTCGTAGGTGACAAACTTTGTGTTCGTTCCGTTCACCGACATTCGATAAAACAATTCGATAAATGGAAAATTAGTAGTTGGTACTTGTAAAGTTTTTTTTAGTGTCTTAAATCAATGTTGAAACATCGGGGTTTCAATCAAGCTATTGCAGAATACTAGTAATTTATTTTCCGTTGTAGATTTACCCAACAAAAAAATCTTTTACACTTCCTTCAACAGTCAACACAGCAACTCATCGGCAAACAAACAGCTTAGAGAATACATTACCTTAGATATAATTTATTGTATAACATTTATTTATATGTACATTTTTCAACGGATTACTTACATACCCATTATGGAAAAGCCATGGTTTTTCCGTACCAATGTCTGTTGTATCTACAGACACACGGACACGCATCAAAGGATTGCTTGTTATAGTTCGTATTAACTCTTAGCTTCCTGTACGAGTTTTTTATTTCTCCTTACGTTAAGGGTATGGTCATATATCATAATGACGAAGTACGTACATACAGTAGGTATAGGTACTACTTAGATAATTTTAGAATATTCTAGACACTTAGTAACAGCTGAAGGAGTTCCCCTCCGATGCTCTGGATGCTTTAGATGACAGCTGACAGCGTGCTCCTAAAGTATTTGGTTTCTTAATTGGTTACCTAATATTGAATACTTTGCAGCGCTCATCGTCAATCGGAAGTCAGTTGGTTCTATAAAAAAATACAAAGTAATTAATTACATTAAGAGCTAACTGAGAGAAAAAAAGTCAGGGCCTTAATTAGGATTGTAAGTTGGAAGGTACTACTTTTTATTTTTGGAAGGTCTTTGGAAGTTCAAAGTCTTTTGCAGTGATGATTACCTGCCGTTATGAGCTTCATTCCGCAATTTTTTATAAGCTTCGCCGTACTATGAATACATCCTGTGCGATCAGGCCGAAACATATAATAATTGGGCAAGGGAAGTTTCTGTAGCTTTCCTTAGACAAGTTAGGCGCAGCACTGATGCTGGGGGGGAGGCCTGAAATAAAGTGGTACGAATCCTTCTCAGAGCACATCCTCCATCAGGTTGTCTTTAGTCACAACACCACATACCAAACATCCTGAGTCCCCGTGCCCCCGAGGATATAAAGATCTAAAGCGATTTATCAGCCCATCAATAAATAAGAAAAAGTAAAACTAAAACCCAACCACGACAAAAAACGACGCTGAAAAAGCATGAAACAAGTTTCAAAAGCCGTAGTCACGCGTTTTTAAAGTGTTATGGACTATGGTACATTACTAAGTTTCAAAAGCCAAAGTCCATGTAGTGTACTACTTTCACTTTTTTCTCCAAACACGCCTATAACCAGCAGACGATCATGACGCTTCTAACGACACCTCATTTGTCAAGTTCTAATGAGTAGTTAAGGAGCTATGAGGGAACAAATGAACATACTTACATACATGCATACATACATATCATAGATACCCTCCTTTGACTTTGCCGTAGTCGGGTAAAAACTGTGTCGCGGAAGACAGAATTAGAGAAGAGGTGGCCCCTATGCTGATTCTTGCCTTGATGCAATCTTGTATGTGTTTATTATGTAATTAGTATGTGTTTACTTTTTTTTAATTTCTTACCCTTAACCTTCAAATATCAAATCGCTACAAATATTTCGTTGTAGAGTTTTAGAAACAATATTTAAACGGTTAATTCATATCCTTTCTAAAGCAATTCTCCCAAAATGTTGTTCATCTAAGATTACGAGCCATTCAGGTTTATAAATAGCGGTACAGAATTGCGATAAATGATAGTAATTAATTCACCCCGCTGTTACGAAACGTTCACCTTTGATTAATGTCACTACACAAGGCAGGTATCGAACCTTAAACCGTGCCACAGCATGTCCTAGAAATGAATTCGACTCATGAGAAGGTCAATACGTAATCTTCATTGAAAAACGACTTAGTATTACTATAAATACTAATTATCTATAAACACAAAAAAGACTTGCCCTGGCGATGTGATTAATCAACGCAGAGACTTAGAAACGCGGTATAAGTAACAATCGCGCGGGCAATTAATGAGTGATATATATTGAAATAACTCTGTGCTTAGGCAGGAAATATTTCCCTTTGGCCTGTTTTAAATAAGAAAACCGCAGCGTTAACCTAATTGATATAAAAATAATTAATTAATATCTCGTTAAAATTAATCAATTACTACAAAAGTTACTTGTAAGAGATCAAAGTCTATTCGTCGTCGTTTCATTGTCTCTTGAAATGACTAATTACAGCTATTACACTTTTCCTCGGAGCAGGCAGTCTAACGTCACTGCACACGGCGCGTGCGCAGCTGCGTGAGTACGCGTGACTCTCAGTGTGACGGTAAATTGACGACATGCGCCCAAGTACCGTGTCTAACAGCCGATAATTTAATTTATTCCTTGTGTAACATGTGACACTGGCGATTTAATACCACAATCAAAATAACTGAGACTGAGAAATGAAAACAAGCGACGGAACTCCGTACAATGTTGCTACGTGATACGCATTAAACAGACCATAGAACTATAACAAACAAATAACTGCTCTTCGACCATAAGAAATGTAGGTACGAAATAAGCGTTTGAGTTTATGTTGAGAAGGTTTATAGCTAGTTGCTCTTCTTCTGTTTCTCACAGCTTGACCAAACGCCGTTAAACTGTAAGATTCATTATTTGGATTCTTGACCATATTCCTCGGAAAACACTTATCTTCGTATTAAATTAATGCAAATCATGTTTATAATTTATTTTCTTAAAAATGGTATTTATTTACAATATCCAATAATAATAATGCTTCCCTCTCTTTACTAAGTGAAATGAACTCGCTTCCGCTGCTTTAGATCTTATTAACCACTCAACAAATATTAATGCAGTTTTCAGCAATAAATAGAGTAAATCAAGAGGAAGGATTATGTATAACTAGCTGAACCCCGCGGTGTTACCCGCGGTTATCGTCGTACTGCGACTAACGCCGCGGGACAAAGTTAGTCTAAAAATTAGCGTAAGTTACTCCCTGGATCATCAGCTGCTTGCCAGTGAAAGTCCCGTCAAAATCGGTCAAGCCATTCCAGAGATTACCCGGAACAAACAGACAGACAGACAGACAAAAAATCTTTAAAGTACATTTTTGGTACATGTATCGTGTATACATACGCATTTATTAAAAAGCGGTTATTTTAAAATTACAAACAGCCACTCCAATTTTATTTATTTGTATAGAGAAATGCATAAAATAGTAAATCTGAGAATTTCTGTTCTAAGTAGGGCCGGGTCGCTAGTTTATAAAATAAAATCGAATTGCGTTTGAGATTTCGTATATTTATTTCTTAATAAAATAATCGTGACAGGATTTAAGTACAAAAAACGTATGGGTCAACAAAATTTTCACGTGAGCTGAAATTATGACGGTAATTAGAAACATTAGCTATATTATGATTGTTTTCGTAATTGATTTTTTTGCTCAATTTTAGTCACAAATTATTTGACATTATAGTATTTAGCGAAGTATTTTTCGCACAAATTGTGAGACGGACCAATTTAAGACGAATTAAAGGTTATCATTATTAACCAAGTTTATAAAATTGTGTTGTTTTTTAAAGATTATTATTATAAACTGAGATCGAGTTATACTTGTTTTGGCTGTGTCACATCCGTCAGGATGATAAGGACAAAAGACTCTTACTTATGTAGCTATCATTTTTTTTTTCTTTCGTTCTTATGATAATCCAATGATGTAGAAGCATCACTAGCCCGCCATGGTGTGGGTCACCATGCTGCATCGTCTGCATTTGCACCACCACTCTTGGATTCTGCTTATGCTTTCCATCAGGCAGAGTAGAGTCATTTTGTCAGGTCAGGTCAGTCAGGGCAAAATACAAAAAAAAAGCATAACACCTGACGTCTAACCTACGACGACCACCTAAAGCACCGCAGCTGCGCGTTGTCAAATGAAGCCCACTTTGTGCACCGTCGTCATCTGTTTGTTTCCACGTCACCAGCCACACAGGTAGTCAGAAAGGGAGAGGAAAGACTTCACACATCATTATTGAGATGTTGTCTTATTATCAGAACCATAAAGCAACACAGTTTTGCTCTTTGACAGAGTACCCTATAGTGCATTATTGTCTACGATAAGAGCAATTAACCGACTTCAAATAAGGAGGAGGTTTTCTAAGGTTGTCTGGAAGAAATTGCCGTGAGTGATAAGATCGCCAATTGTTGTTTTCAACTTTGTAACTTATCCTTTGTTATATATTTATACAATAAAGATATATAAAATAAAAAAAAGGTTTCTCAATTCAACTGTTTTTTTAATGTTTGTTACCTCAGAACTTTCGACTTGGTGAATGGACTCTGGTAAGCGATTACCACCGCCCATGGACACTCTCAACACCAGAGGGGTCACAAGTGCGTTGCCGGCCTTTGGGGGATAGGAGATGGGATAGGGGTAGGTGTTGGGTTATGGGCCTCCGGTATCCTCACTCACTCGGTGAAACACAATGCAAGTACTATTTCACACCGATTTTCAGTGAGGCCGTGGTATAACTCCGGTCGAGCCGGCCCATTCATGCCTAAGCGTGGCTCTACTCTCAAGAGAGGCTATAAATTTGGTTTATTCGTGGTGAAGTCAGGCCGGCCACTAGTTAAACCCGAGTCAGTTATGTTTGATAATAAAACATAACACGTAAAAAAGCATACACAGTGAAACCTGATGACATTAATTAGTCAACAATCGCCTTCAATTCTCAGATTACAGGAAATACAAAAATATAAACGCTGAGTATCTTATTTTCTAATAAAAAATCTATTAAAATAATTAATGTTATAATATGCCATTGTTTGCGGTTTTTAAATATACAAATACATAATCGTTACAGACGACCCACTTCAGTGTAAAACGTACTTAAAACTTTTAACGTTGGGCTATAAACTGTCGACATGTTATATTGGGATTTTAATTAAATCATTATCTTTACATAGTCAAAATGAAGTCATTTCTGCTGTTCGTTCGCTTCACTCTTTTAGACTACCCAGCAGATGTCAATGTAGTGTTCAGTAATAAATAGAGTGATATATGGGGAAGGTATATATTCGTAATAATACCTGTATATTACAGTAGAAGGAATCCAAGAATTTGCAAGACTTTCGTATGAATAAACCTAACACTTACACCACAAAAAAAGGGTCGATCTCTACACTTTCAATAAAAGAGCCGACTATAATATCTAATAATTGTCAAGAAATCATCAAAAAATATACAGTAAAGACCATATTTAAAAAAAAGAAAGATCAAGAAAATAATTACTTATACCCGTTGTTCCGATTCTAACACTAGTTTCGTTACAAATATTAATCTTTGCACAATTGTGCAGCTTTAAACCTCGAATTTTGTGAACACTATTTATTAGAACTAGACAATAGCACTACACCTTTCAAAAAAGCTCTATAATCTCGCTTCATCTGCCAGTCAGTGTGGTCGCATATTGTTTTTGTTCTAAGTAGAGCTTGATTTCTTACGAAATCGATGTCGCTCATAAAAAAAACTTCTTAATGTCAGGGTCAGGTCATTTGTAATTTGTTGATAGCACTTTTAATTACCTAACTTCTGCAAAAGGGCGTCAGCTCGGAATAATCCATACAAATAAATAAAATTGGAGTGTCTGTTTGTAACATTAAAATAACAGCTTTTTACTAAATGCAGATGTATGTATACACGATACATATACCAAAAATGTAGTTAAAAATTTTTTTGTCTGTCTGTCTGTCTGTCTGCCTGTCTGTCTGTCTATTTGTTCCGGGTAATCTCTGGAACGACTGGACGGATTTTGACGGGACTTTCACTGACAGGTAGCTGATGATCCAGGGAGTAACTTAGGATACTTTTTTTAGACTAACTTTGTCCCGCGGCGTCATTCGCGGTACAACAATAACCGCGGGTAACACCGCGGCGTTCAACTAGTTGTATAATAAGTTTCTCTTCGTGTCAAGTAGTAAAATTATCGTGATTCTGTAGTCACTTTGTATCACTGTTCGTGTGGACAATTACTTCTTGAAAATGCATTAATATCTAGTTGGCCTTCTACTTCTATTAACTACATATAAATAAAACATTGTAATCATTATTCAGAATTATAAAGATTACGTATTAAAATAAATATTCTTGGAACGCACAGTCAGTATGCATAGTGCTGAAATTGTTATCGTAACTTTATGTTTTGTGATGAACCAAGAAAAGTGTATCTACTCTGCCCATCCGGCTCATGCTTTCCGTCTATATCTATACAAATAAATAAAATTGGAGTGTCTGTTTGTAATATTTAAAATAACCGCTTTTTACTAAATACCTATGTATGTATACACGGTACATACACCAAAAATGTAGTTAAAAATGTTTGTCTGTCTGTTTGTTCCGGGTAATCTCTGGAACGGCTTTACCGATTTTGACGGGACTTTCACTAGCAGGTAGCTGTTGATCCAGGGAGTAACTTAGGCTACTTTTTTTAAGACTTACTTTGTTCCGCGGCGTTACTCGCGGTACAATAATGACCGCGGGTAACACCGCGGGGTTCAGCTAGTCCAATATAAGAGTGGTGGTCACCATACTCATTGCCAATGCAGATAATGCAACAATGCAGCATGGTGAGCTACCAACATGTTTCTGCGTCATTAGGCCTCCGATCTTGCAGTCACTAACGTAACACGACAGCGAGAATGCTGTCATTCTAGGATGGTCTTCTGTGAGAGGTAATACCTACCGCCCCGGTCGAGCCGGCTCGTTCGTGCTAAAATCAGCGCGGCTCTACTACTTTGACAACTCTAAAAATACAGATCGTAATTTAAGTTTATTACGGTCAAATGGTTTTATTTTGAACTTTCATTGTGGCCGGATTAGTGAGGTTATATAGGTTATATAGAGGGACACCCAAATTATTTCGGTAATTAAAATAATAGTGGTATTAAAAGTTATCTTTTGCAAAAAAACAATAAAATAATTTTTTACTAGGCTGTATTCGAAACAGGTATATGATTCTTTGGCATATTCGGTACACCAAATAGTTAGATGTATATAGATATTGAAAATTTCATTAAATTTGTTCTTTTCACGATTACAGTGACATGTGGACAACGCTAACCTCATTTTCTCGCTAATAATGATTTTTATGAAGCCATGGTAGTCCCGTAGTTACACTCTCATTTAAAACGGTTCTGCTACCAGAGATAGAGATAACAACCAATAAGATACGACACACAATATAAAGGAAGGTAAGACGAAGGCTTCCGAACTTCCTCAATCCTCCATCCGACAGAAAAAGATATATTCAAGTATGAATGATAGCTCATAGAATAACACAATCAACGAAACAATCACCGTGGGAGAGTCACGCTTCGGCATGAATGGGCCGGTTCGAGCGGAATGATACCACGGTTTCATAGAAAGCCGGTGTGAAATAGCGCTTGCGCTGGTTTTCACCTAGTGAGTGAGGATACCGGAGGCCCATACCCAACCCATCCCTTTCCCCATCCCCCAAAGGCCGGTAACACAAATGTGACGCCTCTGTAATCGATTACCATCAGGTGATACGTCTGCTCGCTTGCCCTCTATGCCATAAAAAACTTCAGTTTACATACATTACCATAGACTGTTGATATAGGATATATTGAAAATGTGAGCATATTATTACTAATAATAACTATTTGACGTCACCGAGACCCAAAACTGTCTGAGACCACGTGACATTGAGTCGTTGACCTAGAGAGTGATTACATCACGGTTATCTGTCTATCTATACATAAAAAAACTGCTTGCCTGACTGACTGATTTACCAACATAGAGACTAATCCACTGAGGCAAAACACTTGGAATTTTGGCTTTGCTTTTATGTTGTAAGCGCACACTTAAAATGGATTTTTGGGCATTTCACAACTGTAAAGGGATAAATAGAGATAACCGGTTAAATAGAAGTTAAATAAAACATGGCTATGAGAAAAACATACGTTTAATCAATCATTTACTTGCGGAAACAGCTTATTTACAGATTTTATACTTATTTTAGAGGTACATTATGTTCTACCACATTATGCAGTTTGCAAATCATATCCTCCTTTTTAATTTAATTATACTACATTATACTATATATATATATATTATACTAATATAACAAAAAAAATTCAAAAAAAAAAAAAAAATTGGTTTAGTAGTCGCCTCGCCGCTTTCTGCTGCGCCAAGTGTTGAGGGTTCAAATCCCACATGGGACAACACTTTATGTAATTGAAAAATTGATTTTCTGATCCTGGGTGTCGTTTGTGTCAGTTTCATGTATGTTTGTAAAGTCGGGGTTGTGTTTTTTAAAAGAGTTCTGATTAGATTTATATTAGGCGTCTCCTCATTTTGTTGAAGTCAATATTTTGGAATATGGCAGCTGTGGGTCGGGCAGTAGATTCGGCCCGTTAGGTACCAAATCTGAAAGAAATAAAACAAAACTTTGAGGAACGGTCCACAGACATAATTAACATACGTATCATCTTCGTACTGGTCAAAACATTTTAAATAAATACTTATGTAAATGTGTCATTAAAATTTAATTTACCAGGAAATAATAAGGATATGAAAACAATAGATTTAAAAAAGTATGTATTTACTTATAAAAGCTAAGCAGTGCCAACAAGGTCTTTCGACGATGTATTGCTTCTTACTTATCTGAACTCTTAATGTAGTCTCTACAATGAGTGTATTATTTTGCATTAGCTACTGATTCTAGTTAAACACTAGCTTATGTCTGCGGCTCCACCTGCGTATGCGCTTGTTATTATAGTAAATAGTAATCTATGTGTAATTCTGATGTTAATCTATAGTAACTTATACATTAATAATAATAATGATAATAAAACCTTTTAATCGGACTTAAAATACATGCTTCATAGATTACTGTACTAATACATCATTAAATAGGTAACATTGTGCTCGTATTAGGTGCTTCTTATCGTAACTTATAGTTTCATTTAAATCCGTACAGTAGTTTTTGCGTAAAAGAGTAAAAATCAGTCCTACATCCTCACAAACTTATACTATTAGAAACATAAAATCGATCAAATTAAGTGTATATTGATCTTATTACATGAATATTTTTTTTATTTATGAAATAATATAAAATTAAATATAAAAATTTAAAACAACCTCAAGTCTTTTTCTAAATGCCACTTTTATACAGTGTTCCAAAGCGATAGAGTTCATAGTGACTCAATGTAGCAATGGCGTTAAATATAACTTGTCTGTTGTCATGTCACCAACTCGTATATCTCTAAAGAAAGAGATATTTAACAGTTATAAGGTTCATGTAAAATATGCTACAGTATTTCGCCTCAACACCCATGAGCCCGGATAGCTCAGTCGGTAGAGCATTGGACTTTTAATCCAAGGGTCCAGGGTTCAAGTCCCTGTTCGGGCGGCTGTTCTTTTTGACATTATATTTTTCGAAACAATTTCATCTGTTTAAGATTTTTATGATAAAAAAGGAATTTAAATAGCATTGTTATTTTAATTAACAAGATGTACATTTTTGACGGAAGATTAAGCGATGCCTTAAAATATATTTTAATTACAATTTCAGAGATCCTTCAATTAAAATATTCGTTAAACAATAAAATGTGTCATTAATTAAAATAATTAACCATTTTTAGGCATTGCTGGTTTAAGCCTTAACAAGATTACTTTAAAATAAACACAGAAACAATGTAGGAAATGAATACTATTTCCGCTACAACATATTTTTTTCGTGGGTAACATTGAATAAATACGTTTATTGACAAACAAAATCTACCTACGCAGGTACACTAACTGTGAATATCTTACACACAGTGTAATGAGCAAAAGAAAAGTTGAAATTAGTTTTTTTTCTATTGTGACAGTAAAAAGACTCTGCCGTGCCTGATGGACAGCATAAGTAGAATCCAAGAGTGGTGTTCACCATACTTACTGCGAATGCAGACAATGCAATAATGCAGCATGGTGACCCACATTACGTCGCGTCGGCCTAGTGATGCTCCTGCATTATTGGCCCTACGGTCTCGCACTCACCAAAGAAATGCGACAGCACGAACGCTGTCATATTATGGTGATCTGATTGCTGCAATTGGTACCTACATATTAAAGTAAGGCAATCTATACAGATAAATAAAATTGGAGTGTCTTGTTTGTAATATTAATATATTTACTAAATGCATATGTATGTATACACGGTACATATACCAAAAATGTGGTTAAAAAATTTTTGTCTGTCTGTTTGTCTGTTTGTTCTTGTCTGGAGCGGCTGGACGGATTTTGACGGAACTTTCACTGGCAGGTAGCTAATGATCCAGGGAGTAACATAGGCTACTTTTTTTGACTTACTTTGTCCCGCGGCGTTACTCCAGTATGACAATAACCACTGGTTACATCGCGGAATTCAGCTAGTATCTTATAAAACAACTAGCAAAATTATCATCTACATAAATGTCATCTGCTATTCGTTTACTTTTTGTTTATTTATGTATGTATTTATATAGGTTTAAGTATATGTATTTAGTTGAATTGTATGTATGTTATGCAATACTTCTTGTGGGTATTTTAGGTTTATATATTGTTGACGGATATGTTTATTTAATGCAAATTTTACCCAAATGAATCTTATTGATGATTTCTCTGCCTCGGTGGCGCAATGGTAGCGTATGCGACTGCTATGCTCGAGCTCGAGACCTCAAGAGCTCGAATCCCAGGTCGGAACAAATATTTGTTTCGGAGTTTAGGTGTTTTCTATGTATGTATTTACAAAAAAGTTGTATTTATATCAGTTGTCTAGTACCCATAACACAAGCTCTGCTTACCTTGAGACTAGATGGCGTTGTGCGTTAGATGTCCGAAATATTTATTGATTTATTTTATTTATTGTCCAGTGTTAACAAAATAAAATACCGACTTCAAGAACTACCAAATGGATCGATTTCTCTTGGATGTCATCATCAGATCTTAGTGTCCTTATCATGGTACCACCGTTGGGATATGTCCTTTCCTTCCATTAAAAAAATAATCACAAATCTAAATCGGTTCATAAAGTTATCCACTTAAACACATAAAAAAATATACAGTCGAATTAAGAACCTCTATTAGAATTAAGATAGATAGATTAGAATTAAGAATATTTCGATTTATAGCTAACTAGCTGTTTGATTCTCATGAAATTTTGTGAGCATATTGAGTAGGTCTGAGACTCGGCCAACATCTATTTTTCATCCCCCTAAATGGTAAGGGTGACCCATCCTCAAAAAAAAATATGGCAAAACGACGTTTGCCGGGGCAGCTAGTTAATATATAAAATTCTCGTGTCGCGGTCTTTGTAGTTAAACTCCTCCGAAACGGCTTGACCGATTCTTATGAAATTTTGTGTGCATATTTGGTATGACTATAACAACATCTATTTTGCATACCCCTAAATGGTAAGGACGCCATCCTTAAATATTTTTTATGGCAAAATAACGTTTGCTGGATCAGCTAGTATTATTATAGATTTATAAGCTATATTACCGTAAAGTTTCATCCAAATTCGTTTATGAAACGCACTTACAAACTTTCGCCTTAATATATCAGTGTGATGTGACTAGATTTTTTAGGGTAGATATATGGTTATTTTATATACCTGCTTATTATTATAAAATATATAATATTGGTATTATAAAAACGAAAAACCCGACTGACCGATCGAATGTATTGTTTAATAAACTTGTATGATGTATTGTGTTTATTCAAATTAGTCATACATACATATATGTATACGCTCAAAAAACATTACCCTCTTTCTGACCGAGTCGGAAAAAAACAAAAAAACTGGTAATTTTTAAGCTAGTCCTTATTATAATAAGACGTCTCATTTTGACACAAAAAAAAATATAATAATGACACTATTAAAGTTAATTTTCATAAAAATTACATATCTGAAGCCAGCAATTTTGCGTACTTTAATAACACATATGTAAATATCTAAACGTTGTTTGAAATAAGTAGCGAGTTTTTTAGCAACCACACAGGAAATTATGTCCCAATATAATACGAGTATTACATATATTAAATAATCAAACTACAAAAACTGTGCATGAACAGGCAGATTTAAATGTAAAAGAAATCACTTTATAGCTATTACAAACCGCCACTAACAGCTGCAATTTATTTAATGATATTAAAACATCATTAAAATAAAATGTTTAAATTCACAATTTACTCTCCAATAACAAGACAGTCAGGTACATGATCTTGGCAATATTCGAAGCTACTGTAGCGTCTTTCTTGCTTTCCTTGCTTCCTACTTTTACTAGCCATGGCTCCTTACTTACAATTATTAATCAACTTAGAGCTTCTGCTCGCCAGCTGCCCACAATCCTGACTGATTCTAGATCAAACTATCAAAATCTTTCCAATCAATCATGCATTCAGTATTATACATTACGCAGAATCCAAAAAAAAATGTTTTCATAGCGCATTATTTGTTAATTCGCATTCTATAAGAAATTGTCCGTGTGGTGAGGAATTAAAATACGATGTGTTACACCTGTTTATTCCGTGGATGTCGTAAGAGGTGACTACTACGCAAGCCAGCATCATTGCAAAGAGAAGGAAAACTTGAAGAATACCCTATTCATCTCATCATTTGCACAGCTCGCTATACTCTTAGTACTACAGCCTTCGACTACATTGATCTAAGATTGGTTTTAAAAACTTTTGGAGATCATAAGGTTAACATTACAAATACCTTATTATTTTATTATTTTTTATATTTGGGCCTGCCAAAATGACTCTACACTGCCTGATAGAAAACAAAAGCAGAATCCCCGAGTGGTGGTCACTATACTCTTTGCGAATGCAGACAATGCAGCATGGTGACCCACACCATGGCGGCCTTGTTATGCTTTTGCATCATTGGGCCTCCAGTTTCGCACTCTCCAAGGAGGAAACACGACAGCACGAACGCTGTCATTTAAACGTTGATTTAAATACTATTTTTCCAGATTCCTAGCTACCCACTAAGAGACCTGTGCTATTTGTTTACGGGTTTATATCTTACTAGCCGACCCACGCAACCTCGTTTGCGTCTTCTATTGCCCGTAGCGTGATAGTTTTCCCCCGTTTTTGTAACATTCTTCATTGGTGCTCCGCTCTTGTAGGTCTTAGCGTGATGATATATAGCCTATAGCCTTCCTCTATAAATAGGCTTTCTAACACTGAGATAATTTTTCAAATCGGACCAGCGGTTCCTGAGATTAGCCCGTTCAAACAAACAAACAAACTCTTTACCTTTATATATTAGTATAGATACCGCTTAACTACAAAGTTAAGTTGCTGTTGCTAAGGTAGGGACCCTACCCACAGTAATATATCTTTTATCTGAGGTATAGTTGCCGTGGTGTATTTTATGGCAACTCTAGTTTTTTTACTTATAACTCTCAAACGTTACGCATAAAAACTAAGCAACAAGACGTCGTGTAACTTGATATAAGTTGCGCGGTCAAATGTCCTTGACGCGCTGTAAGTTCACCAAGTCAGACATGAAAGTACAGACAATGAACGATGCAGTTCTGCGCAGTTTTTTTTCAAGTTCTAATGCCAACCCTTGTTGCAGGTGTGGTGTGGTGGCGCGGCTTATTTCGCGCCATTTCGCCACAGCACGCCTCACTCCATCTCCAGTAGTCGACAGAGCCGGCCGAGCGCGCCACCCGGCCGCAACACTCCACACTCGGACGCAAACAACCGACAGAAATAACCGCTACGGATAAATATTCGAACATCATCTAAATATTCTCAAATAAATCTGAAAAAAATATAAAAAGTAAACATTCCTAATAGCTGTGATAATGATCGTAAAATTTATTTAATTTATTTGTGTTGTGATTAATTTTAGTAAACCGATTGTAATGGTATTGTCGAAATAAAATGTCTCGGGGCTCAGCGTTCAAAACGGTATTTTAGATTTTTGAAAGTTTGAGAGACAATGACGAAATATAAGATGAACAATACAGTGCGGTCCTCGTCAGAGGTGACTCTCACGTCGTACATGACGGGCAGCACCGACAGCACGAACAAGAACCAGGACGGACAGTACGACTCGAACCAGAATGACAACGTCAACACCGAGGCGAACAGGAACTTGGAAGGAAAGCGATGTCACGTTTGCCCGAACTCGTGCGAATTCGTGAATCAGACGGACAAGCTGGCAGCTTCATTGGTTAAGCAGGAGTGCGACAAGTTTGGGCTGAACGAGCTTAAAGTGGAGGGTCTGGACAAGAACGTGTGTCTGTGTGAGAAGTACAATGGTGGCTGCAAGCTGTGCCCGCGCCCCAGCCTGGCGCCCACGCTCACCCTCAACCTCGACGGTAAGGCGTCCTGCCTCGCCTGCCATAAGTCTACCTGCGCCTCCGTTTACACAAGTAAGTACCTGGGTAGTTTCATAAATTGATTACCTACTAAGTTTGATTAATTTTTGATAAATAATGCACCAAATGTGTTTAGGTATATTTGCTCCACATATGCATCGTGAGAGATTTAATTCCGTTGGACATGCATTTCTTAGAAATAACGTTTTGTTCAATTTTCTTTCTCTCCTAATGAAATTGTTATCAGCATTTGAATTCTTGTAATCACGACTTGAATATGTTTTCATTTTATTCATTGAACCGCTTCTATTCGAATTGGAAGGTTTTATTGGCGTTATATGACTTCGTATTGCTTTTAGTTAGCGTTGCGAAACAAACATTCACATATATGCTTATCGGTAATTCGGTACGTAACTATTTATATTATTTATTACCTATCAATTTATAGATAATATTGTTTGTCTTAATGCCTCTAGGTGCAAAAGTGGTATTTGCTAGTAGTTTAAAGATAAGTTAGTAGGGAACTGCCTAAACAGGGTTCTAAGCGTTATACTGACAATGACATTGCAATTAAATCCACGCTTTCTATATATTTGTTTTAAGTTCTAAATGTTTAAATAACTTAATTTTTTTATAAATATGTGTGACATATATTTTAAACCCATCTAAATAAGTATATAACGTATACAAAATCTTCAACAATATTGAATGTCCTTTTAATTACACTTATACGTAAACTAAATCAGAGTCTCAACTTCGCACTTTCGTGCTTTCGTCTTTAAAATTCTCGGATTCGTATATTACATAAGATATATAAACCTTGATAAATCTCTTTATAAACCTTGATAAACCTTTTGCTGTAAACTGCATTCAAATCCGTTGAGAAGTTTAAAAGATCTAACAACGGAAACGACTTCATTTTACACTGTGTAAAGATGCATTATCGGGGTGAACTTATTACTAGTACAAGTTTTTAATGTATTCATAGAAATTAACGGTATTTATTTATTGCTACTTTATTACTAACCTACATTACAAATAAACGTCTGTAATAAAAACCTAGTTTCAACATTTAGAACTGGTTATTTCCTTGGTGGACTGTGAAAATCTTTCCGTTCCAGGATGATACAAGATTTATGATTTGTCGGAAGAAGAATTTAAATTTGGTAATTGAAATTATTAGTTTAGATTTCTTTAGATCGAAACCTATAACAATAAAAATAAAATCTACAAAAATATGCTTTTCACTAAATGCATGTGAAAGTATTTACATACGTACTTACACCAAAACGGTTTTTTCATTTTTATCTATCTATCTGTTTGTTTCGGCTTATCTCTGGAACGGCTGAACCGATTTTGACGGGACTTTCACCTACAGATAGCTGATGATATAAGGAGTAACTCAGGCCACCACGTAGACCTTAAATCTCCATAACAAAAACAACGGTGGATAATACCACGGCTCAGCTAGTTTCAAATAAGATAATTAAAATGAAAATAATTTTTAAATTACGATGCGCTCTTATTTTTTCAAATCTAATTCAGTTACAAATTCAAATATTTTTGTCTTGGTTATCCGATATAGTCTGGGATCCCCGGAACATATTTTACAAGTTATAACTATCAAGCAAATTTTTCGTGAGTGGCCTTATTTTGAAAAGGGGCCCACCTTTCTCACCTTACAAAAATCTCACTCGATTGTGGTAGCTAACAGGGCTAACAGGGAAATAAAACTTTTGAGACAATTCATCTGTAGTATCATTACCCATTGAGTTACTGTGCCTTTGGGTGTGTGATCTTTGGGTAAGACCCCATCTTTTAGCAAATAGTCTTCTCCACTGATTGAAAGTTATATTGGCCTTTCTTGTCTTTGCTTCGGTGTGGCTTGCCCAGTTCAATTTGTTGTCAAGAATAACGCCCAGATATTTTACTTGAGTTGACAGGGAAAGATTGGTGTTGAATAATTTATTTTAGTAACTTTAGTTCTAGTAACTTTCTTTTATTGTGCCGAGCGATTAAAACATGGAACTCACTGCCACCGCACGTGTTCCCATCCCATTATGATCCCGGGTCCTTTAAGCGGGGCGTGAAAAAGCATCTTACTAGGCCGCCATAGTGTGGGTCACTATGCTGCTCTGTCCACGTTCGCATTGAGGATAGTGACCACCACTTTTGGATTCTACTTATGCTTTCCATCAGGCAGAGTAGAGTCATTTTGGTAGCTTGATCACAAAAAAAAAAAAAAAAAAAGAAAGGGTGAGTTCTGTTTTTCTCGGATTTACTTATAGTTCCTGTTCGTGACACCATTCTTCTACAATCTGAAAAGCCGAACGCATGATCTCATAAACCATTTTCCGCGCTCCCGCAATCAGAATTGTTATCATCCGCATAACCAAAAGTAGTGTATCATTTAGTCTCTTTATGAGACTGCCTACTACTATGTTCCAGAGATTCTATACTTCTTATTAAAATCTAATACGTTGTTACACTGTTATGGAAGCGTTAGTTTGTCCTTGTCCTATGTTATGACAACAAGGTGTGCGGTGGACAAACGATAAGTATCAACATACGCCATTGCAAACAGTGGCTGAACTCACCCTCTACAACACAATATATGCCACTATGTTTATCAGTTTTTCATTTCATCTAACAGAGTTGACGTTTTATTCCAAAAAGCGAGTCACTTTGTTATCTTTCTGTCTGTCTGTGCAAACTATTTTTCTCAGTAATTAATTGTAGTATCAAGTTAAAATTGAAATCGAATATTTATGTCTGTATATATTCTAAATCTATCAAGTAGTAAATACGATATTTTAGTCACATGTTTTCCCCGATTAGAACTTATAATTATTATATACTCTCAGGATCACTCTCACAATTAAGTCGAATCTAATGACACCTCTCAAACCAAAATCATTCAGTCAAGTCAGCAAAGTGACTCAGACTGCGAAATGTGCAAAATTAACGTACATATTATTCTTACATACGTATACTTGAAAATTAACCTTCCTAGTGGAGTAAAATAATCATTTCGACATAATTAGCTTACCTAGTTTCTAATAGGCAAACACATTATTTTAGTTCTATTTGAATCACTAATTTTAGACTTCATGATTGATATATAATTATAGATTTGTATACAAATATCACACACAAATCTACATCTCTCGATAACAATAAAATTAATACTTAAGAACGTTTTATTCATATTTAGTAAAGTCTGTTGGAAATAATACTACAGTATTCTATAATCCTCAATTTTAATCAAGTGATATGCACGTGCGTGAACTCTGTGCGTTTTGTGTGATTTATACTTCATATTTTCATCATGTGCTCAATCAATTCGTTCTACGCTAAGATTTTTATTTCATGCGCTTCCTCGTGACTCTTTTAATTTAAAGAATTGACGTACATTACATGCGCGATAGTGTGTGAGTTATAAAAAAATAATCATGTTTGAATTATACCATTACTCATAATGTTAATAGTACTACTGTACCTATGGAAAGCAACATAATCTTGTGCTATTGTAACTTGACTGAAAATAAATCTTAATATATATAACTAGCGGGCCGGCACAGCTCTGTTCGAAAGTCTTTGATTATATTTTTATGTATGGCCCTACCAAAGCGACTCTACTCTGCCTGCTGGAAAGCATAAGCAGAATCTAAGAGTGATCACCATACTCACTGCGAATGCAGACAATGCAACAATGAACAACCCACACCATAGCGGCCTAGTGATGCTTCTGCATCATTTGGCCTCTGGTCTCGCGCTCACCAACGAAACTCGACAGCACGAATGCTGTCATTTTACGTTGATCTTCTATGCGAGGATAGTACCGCCTCGGTCGAGCCAGCCGCGCTGTAGTTAGCGTGACTCTACTACCTGTATAAATATTTCCTCTACTACAATATGCATGTATTATATATACAAACCTTTCCTTCTAATTGCCCTATCTATTGCTTAAAACTGTATTAAATCCGTTGAATAGTAAGATCCAAGCGAACATACAGCGAAAGCGACTTCATTTTATACTATTCTTCTGCACGGGTGTTTGTCACCTAACTCCTCCTAAAGGGCTATACCGATTAGGATAAAATTGTGTGTTAATATTTCAATGGGCTCCTTGATAGTTTGAAAACAGAATTAGACCCGATAAGTGGTGCTGCATCGATGCGTCACCATCGGCTTGTAACCAAACAGAACATTTTTGATTCTAAGGCTGTATAAAGTTCGCAGGGTTCGCTAGTATACTTATCTATATATATATATATATATAAATGAATCGATAATAATAACCTACGATCGGCTGCAACAAATTAAATAATTCTTTTTTTTATGTGTTTGTTATTATTAGGACAATGTTTGTGTACAAGAAAAAATTAAAGATAACGGGAAAAGTTCATTTTTTGGTTTGCGACGGAAAGCTGAGACAACAATGTAAATATGGCGGTACTAAGTTCGCCGGGTCAGCTGGTATATTTCTTAATACAAACATGTTATATATACACCTAGATACAGGACAAAACATCGTGCTCATCACACAGCATTGGTCCTGGTGGGAATTGAACTCACGACCTCCAGCTTAGTAGTCATTGATTTAATAATAGTTGTTGCCCACGGCTCCACCCGCGTGTATGTCGGTTATCGCAGCAAATAGTAGCCGTCCGCGGAAAATATGTGTTACTCTGATATATAAGCTATCTTACTGTAAAGATTCATCCAAATCCATTCAGTAGTTTTTGCGTGAAAGAGTAACAAACATTCATCCATCCATACTTACAAACTTTCGCGTTTATAATATTAGAAGGATGCAGTTAGGTCCTTCACAGCTGACAATATAAAGCTTGCAATAGTAACATTCGAACAATGCACAAAATACTAAGTATAGTCCATTCGTTTAGGTAGTGTCCCTGCACTCGCACGCAATTGCAATTTTAGTTATTGTTTTGAAATACGAATACAGTAATTCATGCAAAGCCGTAAACTGACAAATTATGCTTGCTTGTGGGTATACGCAGGCAGGCCCTTTATTTTTGCGATGCGGCACTTACAATACGACCGTATCTAAGCGAATGGACTATACATATTAATTTAAGAGTAATACAAAAAACAAAAGTAATTATTCTATTAAAATCTATTAAATACAACTCTCTAAAGTAGATTATTTTACACGTTACTTCTAAATAGTTAACAAAAAATAGAAGACCGAGATTAAAACCTCAAATCATTAAAGTCAGGAACAAGTTATTCTAGGAACTTGTGATTTGTATATTACACTAGACCTGCTTATTCCCTTTGATTATTCTTTTCTATCAGACATATCTCCTATCTACAACTACGAATAAATGATGATCGTGCAATAATTCATCTCTTCCGCGTGTCACTTACCGTAGTCATGAACAAGAAACAAGAGACACACCGTTACATTCTTTATTCATATTTGATAAATGTATTTATTCTTATCTTGTTCTTCCGTAATGCCTTTGACGGCGTTAATACTAAATGAGTTCGCATTAGTACCATTATAATTCGATTTTGCCTGTTCATCCGATTTCAAGTTTTTATTCGACTGTAAATCGGGACTTAATCGCGATAGTATCTACAAGGTGCAATACCTTTTTTTTCCAAGGTTTTTTCTAAAAACCGCACTAACAACTACAATTTTCCACTATTTTACTCTAATTTCCACTACATAACTATATTGCTTGATTGATTGGTATATTTTGAGCATCTTTATCATGAGACTAAGAACAGGGTAGTGCAATGCATATTTGGCTTTCCTCAAGTCAGTTTTCTTTCTCTTCATTTAGAATGGTCGGTTGATGACTCTGTTCTCTTAGTTTTTTTCTATCACAGTTCTGAATAAGTAACTTTAGCGTCGTGTCATATCCATTTAACTTGTACGGAGGCCCATTGATGCAGAAGCATCACTAGGCCGCCCGGTTGTGGGTCACCATCCTGCACAGTTGCATTGTCTGTATTAGGTGTGACTTTGCTTTCCATCGGGCAGATTAATGTCACGTTGGCAGGCTGAAAGTTGCTGGTGATGATAGTACTAGGAATTTAGACTTTGACGCTTTTTTGTTTGAAGATAATTTAACCTCAAAGCACTTTATTTAACATCTCTCTTTCAAGTTATTTTTTAAGATTTAATTAGCATTTTCGTTGTTTAAACATTTCTAATTTTTTGTTTTATTTTCTGCTTTTGCTCTTTCTTAAAAGCATGTCAACTATACCGAAGTTTGAAGGTTAAACTATTCAAGTTACGTTGTGAATCAATTATATAATAATTTATTATTGATCACCATTCTACTAAGGTGTTATAAAATGCGTAGTTATTTATTTTTTGTCAAATTTATCAATTGTTAAACCGGTCACGTTCCAATAGCACATCCGTTTTCTATTATAATGTGTTTCCAATTAAAATTTGATGTCAATACGTTCTAATATTAGTAATCTTTTTTTATTATAATGTTCTGAAGATTATTAAAAAAATGACCCGGATTTTTTAAATATTAACTTCATAATAATCAGACATACGCTCTCGAACACAACGTTTCGGTTCTTCCTTCTTATGCCGAGCGATTAAAAGATGGAACTCACTACCAGCGCACGTGTTCCTTTCGCGGGTCCTTTAAGCGAGGCGTGAAAAAGCATCTTACTAGGCCGCCATAGTGTGGGTCACCATGCTACTCTATCCACGTTCGCATTGAGGATCGTGACCACCACTTTTGGATTCTACTTATGCTTTCCATCAGGGCACAGTAGAGTCGTTTTGGTAGCTTGATCATAAAAACAAAAAAAAATTAGTTAAATCTGCTTACATTTTTACTAGAACTATTTACAAGGTTCGTAGCCATTTGAACTAGTTATATTTTGATAAAGTTTCGGATGGTTACAAATAACTATCTAAAACCTGGTAAAAAGTGTAAATGTCAGATCATAATATAACACTTTAACAGATGAAGGTTGCTGATGTATACCTGGATATCTGACATATTTGTCTATATCCAAGATTTGTAAAACCGAAGTTTGTAGAGGTAGAAAAATTTAAAATAGTCTAGCAGGAACTTTATCAGAAAATAATGAAATTGGTCCTCAGTATCTTGTACAATATAACGAAACTCATGTAGAGTGAAATATAAACTTCATTATCATAACACAAATAATACATAATATGTAAACCCTATGACTGTGCGCATGGCCTAGTGGTTTATGCGGTCAAAACACCGCTTCTTATTTCGCCAAGTGTTGTGGGCACAAACCCCACAAGAGACAATTTGCGTGATCGACAAATTGTTGTGTGTGGGTTCACAAGGGTTCACCTTCCAAACGTTCCTTGTGTCCGTTTCAAGTATGTTTATAAAGCCCCCCTCGAGTCGCGACCAAGGATATTTGCCTAGTGCGGAAGTTGTTTTTGTTTTCAAAACGAAGAATTAAAACGAAACTCAGTCTGTCTCCAAAGATGTTTTTCACTTGTGCAAATCTCGAGATGAAAATTATATCATACTAGCCGACCCACGCAACCTCGTCTGCGTTTCCTATTGCCCGTAGTGTAATAATTTTCCCCCGTTTTTGTAACATTCTTCATTGTTGCTTCGCTCCTGTAGGTGACGATATATAGCCTATAGCCTTCCTCGATAAATGCGCTATCTAACAATGAAATATTTTTTTAAATCGGACGTGTGGTTCCTGAGATTAGCGTGTTCAAACAAACAAACAAACTCTTCAGCTTTATATATTAGTATAGATACCTATTGATTTAACATATATGCACTAATAATATTGTCTCTAAAACCTGTATTTGGCTTACGAAAGCTAGAGAGGAAGAAATGTCGCAATACTCAGTTTAAAAACAGTTAATGTGCTTTGATTTGCAATAGTGTAAAGTCAATAATTACACGACAATATTTCACGCGTTTGTTACGTTTCCCTTACAACAATGACCTTGCTTAGAATCCTCAAGGCGTGTTTGTATACCTAACCTTCCTTAACTCATAAAGTCTACATTACTGGCCGCTTTTTGCACTCTCCATGAATTCTCTCACATTCTTGAATTCAAATACACTTTTTGTATGTTACAAATGTGTATGTATATTTATGTTATCATCATCAACACTTGTAATTATCCACTGCTGGGCATAGGCCATATAGTAGAAAGGAGGTTTTGGTCTAATATAGCATGCTGGACAGACAGGTTGTTATAAGGTTTCTTCCAAGTTTTCCTTCCCCTTACAGTTCAAGCCTAATTTGCTCTCTGAGTTGACTTTTACGGCACCCGAGGGATGAACAGAAGTGTTGACTCTCCGCTGCGTATTCTTAATTTGTACCACACATAATTTCAATTTACATACTTTTTAATAAATATAATAATTAAATAGGTTTTTCACTTATATAGAAGTTCACCAAATACTTTAATCTATCATGCATATTTTTAAGTATTAGCTGATAATGTATATATTTATCTAATACTTTTAAACGAGCAATTCTTATACAATCTTGCACAATAATCTCTGAATCTCGGAAACGCCTCGCATCGATTTTCTTAAGTATGCAGGGGTTTTCGGGGGCGATAACGCGATCTAGCTAGGATTCGTTTTAAATAATAAACACCAGAGGCGTCACAAGTGCGTGGCCGACGTTTGGGAGATGGGGAGGGCGATGGGGGTATGGGCCTCCGGTATCCTCAGTCACTCGGTGAAACACAGCGTAAGCACTGTTTCACACCAGTTTTTTGTGTTCTCCCACGGTAGAAGGTTATCCAGGTACTGATTATTAAAAAAACTATTGAAATTCGACCAATTCAATTCTATCTCCAGAATGTACCAGTTCTATCGCTATCGTCGGTACAGGAATGCTATAAAGTTCAAGTTCTAAGTCTGGTTTCAGTTTCAATGGCTAATGGTGAACAAGTCTCACATTATTGTTGTTGTAACTTGACATGTTTATGACGTCAAACAATATACGAGAGAAAAACGTTTAACAGTAGCGTAATTAGTGTTTTGTTACTCGTGGAACACTCCCTCTCCCCAACCCTCTGCCTCCCTCTTCTGAGATGAGCCAGAACATATGATTTTTTATTTATTTTCTTCTATTCAATAGGATAACAGATTAATTAATACAATCTATACAAATAAATAAAATTTGAGTGTCTGTTTGTAATATTAAAATAACCGCTTTTTAATAAATGCATATGTATATATACACGTTACATATACCGAAAATGTAGTTAAAAAAATTTTTGGCTGTCTGTCTGTCTGTCTGTTTGTTCCGGGTAATCTCTGGAACGGCTGGACGGATTTTGACGGGACTTTCACTGGCAGGTAGCTGATGATCCGGGGAGTAACTTAGGCTACTTTTTTTAGACTAACTTTGTCCCGCGGCGTTACTCGCGGTACAATATTAACCGCGGGTAACACCGCGGGGTTCAGCTAGTACAAAATAAGACTGTTATCAGTACAATACAGTAAAAGTGTTATCTAGTTACAACTGTACACAACATCTATAGAAATCAATAAAATTGGAGTGTCTGTTTGTAATATTAAAATGCATATGTATGTAAACACGGTATATGTAACAAAAACGTAGTTAATTTTTTTTTGTCTGTCTGTCTGTCTGTTTGTTCCGGGTAATCTCTGGAACGGCTGAAAGGATTTTGACGGGACTTTCACTGGCAGGTAGCTGATGATCCAGGGAGTAACTTAGGCTACTTTTTTTGACTAACTGTGTCACGCGGCGTTACTCGCCGTACTACAATAACCGCGGGTAACACCGCCGGGGTTCAACTGGTCAACAATAAATTGCTTTGTTTTGGTTACAAACGATTAAAAGAAGCGATTGGAGATTACAGTCAGAATTTATTTAAAGAAGATTTTAAGGGTTGAAGTTGTCGTGAAAGGTATCGTACTGTGAGCAAATTGTGTTATAGTTTCTGCACATTCTCTATCGTGTGTTGTTATGGGAAACATTATTGTATTGTGTTTATAAAACTCATTAAATAATATTATCAGAATTTTAATTCCTATGTATCCTATAGATTTAAAGTAAGTGTAACGTTTTTTTCACAATATTTTATGATACATTCGGCCCAATAATTCTGATTTTTCTTATTAAATTGTTTTTTCACCGTCTATAAATGATTTTCTATTACATGTCCCTCATTTCATACATCGCAGCCCACTCTCATACTTTTAAGTTCTTAAATAGGTTTCATCAATATTAAAGGTTTGCATATGAGGTATATTTATTAAATCATTATTAAGTTATTTTATGCTTTTTAGTTTTTGAAGTCGTTTTATTGATACGAACTTTTTTTTATAATACTATTATAGCATTTAAATTCATACAGCATCGAAAACATTGCTAATATTCGATGACTTAAAAACTTTTATCAGTAAAATTACTTCTTCAATTTCCCACGCCTTAAATCACAATTTCCTAGAGAATTATTTGATGAGTCATCGTTATACTACGCATAATATATAAAGGTACCTGTATATATATCATATTTACTTAACAGCTGTTTACCGTTGTGACCACAAAGGCATGTGCTTATTTACCAAAGATAAATAAAGGAAATGTCTTCTCCACTTTCCTTTTGCATTTCACTACGGTCTTTGCTCTTCTTTGTACAAATATGAGCGAATATTTACGGTATTGTAATGTAAATTATATAGGTACGTACGTCATAAGTCGCTGACGTCATTGTACAGTCTATAGGTCTCGGTAAATGCCATAAGAGCGATGGTTATCAGGTTATTGTTCCATTGTTACTTATATTATGTGTCTTCGCTCAGTGTCACTTATTTTTATCGTTACTAAGAGGCATTTCAGCAGGCTAAGGTCAAATATGTACACTTAAATATATAATGAAAGAACAGAACTTGTATGTCTGTAGACTGAAGTGAAAACTTTTCCGTTTCTTTGTTAACGCATACCTTTGAAACTGATGAATGGATTTTCATGTAACTTTGCATTTGTATGGACTAATCACTAGACAAAAACAGAATTTGCTTCATGTAGATCGAATATCATATATCACTGTTAAAATTATCACAAGTAACAATTATGAATCTTCAGGACAACCAAGCCCATTGTCAAAATGACACACAACGCCATCTAGCTTACAACTAAGCACAGTTTGTCGTAATAACATAGCTAGAATGACTGATAGAATACCTAAATACTTCTTTATGGAAATATATATATGTACATATCTAAATATACATAAATGAATCCCCGAAATGTATGTACGCGCATAATTTCCGATCGGCTGCACCAAATTAGGTAAATCATTCTTTTTTTAGGTGTTCGTTATTGTTAGGACAAGGTTTGTATCTGTATATGGCGGTACGAAGTTTGCCGAGTTTAATCTATACATACCTATAAATCAAATTGGAGTGTTCGGCTAGTAGTTTAATATAGAACAATTTCAATAATGATGATTGCACCAGCTGTGTTTAATCAACCGTTGCTTCAGAATGTAACATTCCTAATAGTTTTCGAATTTAAAATATAATTAATCATTATGATACTAATGGGATATAAACTAGAGTTTGCGATAACAGACAATTCTAGTAGTAGACAGCAAACCTGAACCTCGGACTCTTCTACATTCTTGAACTCATCCATATAAACAAAAATATTTCTTCGATACCTTCCTTTCTTTCCTGCTTCTTTCTTTCAATACAAACCCATTTTTTTCCTAACGCCCGAAACGCCCTTTAGTCCACTGTAGTCTTGCCATAAAAACTATTAAAAAAGGACATACAGCCTGAATAATAAAGGCTTTCCATTATGCATGGCTAAAACACTTTAATACTTAGAACACAAAATTAGTGGCAAAAAAAACAAGATGGATTCACGACTAATTAAAATCTTTCATAAAATAAGCCAGTTACATTCGCAATAATAAATGATTGTTAATATAAAATTATTCATTCAGCCATCCTGCTCACATCATTTCACGACACTTACTGCTTGGAATACAACCCGTAATCTCTGCGCCCTAATTTTTTTTATGGAATATATGTCAAATAACCAGACCTATCGTTTGATGGTAAGCGATTACCGCTGCCCATGGTCATCCGCAACACTAGTGTCCATGGGCAAATCGTGTTTTCTTTCTATATTAAAGAAGGACAATCGACCAGACAATATATATTTATTCAGATAATATATTATTTATATCACCAGATAGTAAACGGCTACTGCTTCCCTTGGACACTTGCAACCCCTCTGTCCATTAGACTCTATCATCTCAATCCACCAGTGGATCGAGCAACAATCGGTGTGGGTGGATCTTGTGACACTTTCATCTCTATTTTATGATCCAGCAGAAATCGAATAGTATTCAGTTTTTTTGTCAAACAGTGGTATCACTCCCGTCCAGCATATCATTAGAGCCGAAGTTTGGCTCTCTCGCGATGGCCATTACAGCATTCACAAAGTTAGTAACGATATTGTGACAAAAAAAAAACAATTAAAACCTCAAACAAACTCCATAGGTACCAACCTGTCTGGCCAGAGAGATGGAGTAGGCCAACACCTCTTTTCTAAGGAAAAGCCTATGTCCAGCAGTGGACAGTTACAAGCTGTAAGTTGATATGATGATGTGAACAGTAAAGTGACAGTGTCATAACTACAAATAAAAACCACTCGGACGTCGGTATTTATAAATATTATTATTTTACAAACACATGTTAACACAATGTTTCACAGTAATCTGACACGCTCAATAACAACAGTGATTAAACTCATATTTCTTAAACTGATTCTCATCTTTAAGTTCACACACGATTCTCAATCTCTGTACTGACAAATCTACTTTCTCATGAAACAATATCGTTACATTATTCGAGTTCGTGTAAATATTTTGAACAAAGAGACATTTGAGTCCACATTGGAAGTGTGAGACAGACAAATAACCCTTGAATTGTGCTGTGATACTTTGTTACAAGTTAATAGTAAAATTAGATAAATTATCTTGAAGAAAAAGTTTACAGAATAAATTGACATTACCTATATTAGTCAGCAGTTACAAAAGAAAGAGCAAGTTATTCTTCTGTATATAGCAGTAAAGTAAAGCAGTAAAGAAGGAGATGATTAGCTTATCAATTAGAGAAGTAGAAACTGTAATTCAGGAGTCTGAGGTGCACTGAAATGAAATGAAATCATTTATTCTGCAATTAGGTTACACAAACACTTTTGCAAGTTAAACTTTTTTGAGTAGATGAGTTCGGCCTTTCCTAACTGGACTAGCCCTGAGAAGAAAGGACGGAACAAACTCAGGGATCACAGTCTGTTTTAAAATCCAGACAATTTTCACAAATGCAATACACATTATTTCAATAAAAAAGCGATTATTAGAAATTAAGTCAAAATTTTCATAATAATCAGTAAAGATAATAATTAAAAAAAAATGTCAACTGAAATAAGAGATACTGTTTTCTCGAAGGTATTTTGGTGATTGAACCTCTCATTTGACAGTTAATCTTACAAATCATTCCCTTACCCAAGATGCAAGTGTTTCATGTCGATTCTCTTTCTACAATTACTAACGCCTCTTTTCTCTTGTATTATTGGCTAATATATTGTTCTGGCCATGTGACTTAGCGTTGAAATGACGTCATTTCTATTTGTTACATTTCTCAGTGTGAATCTAAGATAAAGGTGAATAACGTTTTTAGAATTATAACTTGACTAGGGAAGACAGATGTTTGAAACAAAACGTTTCTTATGAAGCGCACAGTGGTTGAGTGCCAATTGTCTCTACACTACACGAGAGTTAATACTAGAAATTTAGTAAAATAACCTAGCTGTTGTTGGGTTATCAATCAATACAAGATCAAAACTATTACTATTTTTTTAAATATATCGTAAATAATTTAAAAGTAATATTATAATAGGCTAAATAAATACATGAATTCCTGAGGCTTCTTTTAGAAACAAAAATACCGGGCAGGAAGACACCAGGTGGAAGGAAGTGGACAGACCGCTCATGCTCGCGAAGGATACCTTCGCTGACTTCCAAACTATCAGTTTGAAGATGTCAGCCCTTGATAATGATGATTATAATAGGTCTTCTCCAATCTCTCATTTGAAAAGGTACGTCTCGGTTGACCGTAATAGTTATTTCGTCACAAAATGTCCAACGTCAGAAGCTGTGGACACATATTATTTATGTATGTACTAGGTCAAAACATAATGTATTTTAGATTTTAAGATATTATTGTACGATACATTGTTTGTGTTCCTTAAAATAAATAAATAAATAAAACGTCAATAACGCTATTAATGATTAATCAAAAGTTTGAAGACACATCAAATCTGAGGGGTTTCAAAGATCTTAGTAAAGTGTAAAAGTGAATATCCTTCGTTATAGTGAGCAGAGGAATACTGGATAAATTTATTTTCACAATACTTAATCATTTACCTTGTGAGGTTTTAATGCTAATTAACTGTTATTAAGCTTATATTCATCACGAACATTGAGCTAAAAATAAAAAATATTTTGGCAGCTCACTATAAAAAAAAAAAAAAAAGGTAAAATTGTGTAAAATTGACTTGTTTTACTGCAACATTTAAATTCATACTAATATTATAATTTGTCTATCTGTCTATGACGCTTTCACGTTTAAACCAATGCACCGATTTATATGGAGATATTATGATAAACTCTTTATCACGATAATCGACATACACGCGGGCGGAGCAGCGTGCAAGAGCTAGTTAAATATGGAATTAACCCCCAACGAGACTTACGTGTCGTATTATTCTTTTAACTGATAGTTACAGTGTTCATCAATTAGAACCTTATGATCAAATTAATTACAAAGTAATTGGTGTCAATATCATATATCCAGTACAATTGCAGCGTGCAGTCTGCCGGTTCAATTATTGACAAGGGCTTATTAGACATGACATTACAATTCTTACAACACACAGCACTGATTATATACACGTGTAAAATATACATGCAGCATACCTGACTGCACGGATGCGCTGAGCAATGTGAATTGTTGTTCTGAACCTGACTGTTCTTTGCGTCGGTATCATGTATTACAATAAACAGTCTATTACGCATGTTAGCTGTCCTTTCGCTCGTACCTTGATGTGTTTACCGATAGATCGATTTAATTCATAGATTTTGTAGTATGCTTGGATACGAATATTTCTCTTTTCAATTGTTGTCCGATTATTTACTTTCCTCATCAACAACCTACTGATGGACATGCCATTCCATCTAAAAGAAAAGCTTACTCATAATTAATTACAGATGTACGACCTTTAACTGCCCAAGCAATGGCTTACACTCCTCAAATCTGCCTTGTAAACAAAATCTAGTTTAAGCCATTTTTGTCTATAACACATTTTCTGTGAATTAACTCCCAATTTGCCGATCTAGTTTCTAGTATGGACCGATTAACAGCGATAAGCTTGCAAGCTACTACATATGTGGACCTAAAATTATAGTTAGCAAAATGTGGACGTGTAATATGCCTCTGTCTCTAGTTTCGGCAACATAACCAAAGCAGCAAGTAGTGAAATCGATTATGACTTTACAGAGTTTATATAATTAGCGTAAATTGGATGATGTGATAATTTGAGTTCAAAGTTTTTATCGCGGAAGTATTTAACATAAGAATGCAAGGTCAAGGTCATCGCTTGACAACTTTGCAAACAGTGAAAGTTACTTAACGCGGACAAGTAAATGAACTGAACACAACCTTCACGATTTAACAACACTCGATTTTGAAAATATCTTTTTTTACCTGAGGACATAAGTGCCAAGAATTCTGTGCGTTAAATCCGTTCAGCAGCCACCCCAGACTAGTACACATAAGGTCAATCACCACGGTCACCAACCACTAGAGCTTACAACACAAATAAACAGTTAATCTTTTTTTATCTACAGTGTGTACGAATTCATTTCAATCACCTAACTGCTTACCTCCATATCTTTCTTATCAGACGCTACTGAAGTTCCGATGAAAGTTCATCGGCAACAATAAAAGCTTTTCAGTTTAAAGTTAAATAGCTTTTCAAATTACGCTAAGTTCTTTAAAAGATTATAAATGTAATAAATAAAATAAATCAAAACAAACAGTAAGAAGCTGATGTGTGGTACACGTATACGCATAGTAATTACTTAAGGAAAACTAAAGGTAAACTGTACTATTGAAACCCCAGAAAAAATAAATTATAAAACATTTTTAAAAAGTTAGTAAATACTTAATCTACACAATTTGAAAATTTAGCAATGCTTAAGCATTGAACCGGAACTCCAATGATGCAGATGTATCTCAATAGGCCTCCATAATGTGGGTCACCATCTGCATTGTGGCATTGTCTGCATTCGCAATGAATATGGTGACCACTACTCTTGGATTCTGCTCATGCTTTCCATCAGATAGCAACTAGTAGTAGAGCAACGTTGGCAGGACCATACAATAAAAATCCGCCAATTTAAATTAGAACTTTGAATAGAACGGTAACACCGTAAATGCCACATTATACATGTTATAAACTGTAAGAGATCGCCATGAACGACAAGTCGTTGAAACTCTTCTCTTTCTTTCTGTTATGTGTGTACAATAAAGATAAATAAATAAAAAAATATAAACTTCAATAGATACAAAGAAATTGTATAGAATTTTTTCATAGTATTTTTAAACTAACACACAAAAAAAAATGTTATAGAATTGAGAACCTCCTCCTTTTTTGAAGTTGGATAAAAATGAAAAGAGCTGGTCAGTGACCCAATGAAAGGAAAAAAAGTTTGTTATTGTGTCAGTTCCGTTGACCGCTAAAATATTAAAATGTGAAGCTCCGCAGAGTCAAATAGCAATAACGGTTTTTGTAAGTTTAGCAATTTCCTGAGCAGATTGGAAAGAGTGTAATTAAGTTTTTCAAGTAATTGGCGAGTCAAGGCAGGCAACCAAGTGGCGCTTCCGTTTACACCTTCGGTTTGTTTTTGTCACTGTTTTTGTTCGCACTCGAACCCACGAGATGACAAGACAGTGAATGTTCTACTCACTTTATTATTTCATCGGTATTTTATCATCAACTTTACAACGAAAAACTGAGGAACTACTAGGCGAAGTTAGCTACTTGTAATACTCGCTTACTTTAAAGTATTGTTCAATAATATAATTAATATGTAAATAGCTGCTAATCTAGAAGTTTTGAGTTAGAATAAATGACTGTGTTTTACACAATCTCTGTGTTTCATCGAATGAGTGAGGATACCGGAGGCCCATACCCCTACCCTCCCCCTCCCACTCCCCATCCCCCAAAGATCGGCAACGCATTTGATGCCTCTGGTGTTGCGGGTGTCCATGGGCGGCGGTAATTGCTTACCATCAGGTGATAAGTCTGTTAACCAATATTCATTTACTCCCCTACTATAGTACCTATATACTACTACTATACCTACTATAATAGGGTATTACGCCCATTTTTCAAAAGTGTCTTAATTAGATACTATAGTGCTATAAAACCACAGAAAAAAACAATATTTTAATCAACCGATAAGTGCCATAAAAATACATTTAAATTTAACATTTTCAAATTTCGCGCGTAAATTGTCAAAAACGCTGGACGCAGTGAACGCCATATTGTTCTGTGGTAATGACGTCAGTTCGCTTTGTAAAATGTGGATGAGATAAATATATAATTTCAACAAACATTCTAAAGCATACGCTGATCAGCTAACACTTTAGTCTACTTCCAAAACGGTGTGACGTAATAACATGGTGGCTACTATTTTACGGTGTTATAGAACAGATTAAAAAAAGTGAAAAGTTTAAAATAAATTCTAAAAAATATTTCGTTATTTTATGAACTAAATCTTACTAAAAACTAAAAACTAACATTTTCCGTCTCGTTTTTTGCCTCAGGTATCTCACTAATATATTTTTTCTCTATAATAGTCAGATATATGCATAATAACATATTTTTTGAGTAGCTTAGATTTTTTATGATATAAGATAGCAGACGGGTCTCGGTAAAAGGTCGAGATTTCGAGATCAAACTTGGCTCTTCCACTAAACGCTTTGTGTACTTATAGGAATCGCAAGTTTATTTCTGTTATGTTTAATTTATTTTCAATGGAATATAATTTGATAGAAATAAGACGCACCAGACATATTTCCTCGAACTGTCACTAAACTAATTTATAATAAAAGTTTCAAACTAAAACAACAAAATTTACGATCTTAAATATTTCAAGAAGATAATTGTCTGGTAACTGGAACTACTCTCGATACTGACAACTGATTGAGTGTGGTATTGTTGTAACAGGATCTGTTGTTTATGAGGTACGCATACTAACAGCTACTCGGAATAATGTTTATTGGCATTTGTGTCACTTCAAACATGATTTGTGCATATATCAAAAACTTCGTTCTGTCGATCGTATTGGTGGCGCAATATTGCCATATAAGTTGTTAGATTTTCAATAAAATCTTCTCTCTTTTTAACTACACTCCTATGCCATCTTTCTCCCAATTTAAGGGCCAGGCCGTTGTTATTGGAGCGACTACGACGCTTCTATATTTTTTAAGATCTGTGTTACCTTTTAATAAGCTACGACTCCTACTTACATAAAGAATATAATAAAAATTTTTATTATCTATTATGTTTTTCTTTTTTTTCTTCTGTTTTTTTACTTACAGTATAACTCTACATAGTGTCTTATCAAGTGTTCAACAATTTTGCTTCTTCGTTTATGATCAATAGGACTTTCTCCTTCATTCTTCTCGATGAAACTGTTATTCATTATTAGCCTCCAGCACCTTATTTTCAATACTGCCAAATTTTCTCTTTGTATCCGATATAAGAACTAAGATACCGTTAGTTAGATCTCCTTCGAGAAGTGCCTTTTTGTGTATCAAATAAAATTCTTTAACTGTACTGCGTAGGCTTAACAGCTAAGATATTAGATAAACAAAGTATTACTTAGACACGTAATGTAAGTTACTATGCAAATACCGGTTTTAATCAAGTGTAAACATATATTCGGTAGCATAAAATGGACAGCGTAACATAACACTTTGTTTTGAAAATAGACCGATGAAGCCATATGAAGATCTGTTCAGCTGAAAATGTAGGGGATCGTTATTATTACGAGATAAGAGACTGCACTTTTTAAAAAATATATATAATCTGTTTGTGTCAGATCATGGAGCATAACTATGAAAAGAATGTGACAAATTAATTTCCTTATGTAATTTCCAACAATTCATAAGTTAGAAAGAAGTGTTTTTATTATATTAGAGTATATTTACACTTAATCGCAATTTCATAAAATTTTATGGAAATGCATTGAATCCGATGATAACTTTTTGAAATTTCAAATTAAATTTGGTATGACAGTGTCAAAAAGTGAATTACCATACTAGTAGGAACTATAACCCATTCTGTGCGACAATTGATTAGTGTCGTGTTATTCCAAAGAGATATAAAACAAAGTAGTAAACTCGTGAGTAGCAGTGACAAACGGCGGTCTTATTGATAAATATTTAACACAATAAAGCTTGTTTTCTGTATTTGTTTCTATGACACAGGCGCGTGAGTGTAATTCTGATTCTTAAGTCTTCTTCTACTACATATTCTAGACTAGGTGCTATGTCGAAGCGGGGAGAGAGTCAATATAAACCCTCCACTAGACATTTCCAAGAGATATCGTCTTCTGTTCTGTGGATATTATTAATACTTTCATTAGAGAAAAATCTACAATCAGAGCCATTATTCGTTACGCAAATCTTACGTTGCATTTTCACAGGGTGAGTGAAGCTATTGGACGAATTCTAGGTAGTGGGCACTCTAGTGTAAGTAATTCTGACTCGTACAAGTATCAATTTAAACAAAAGTGTAAAAGCTTAATGATTTGAGTTTGTGGTACAGAACAGGGTTAACAATTATTAGGGTGTGGTTGTTGTTTATTTTGACCGTTTAATAAGTTTCTGCCATAGCCAGGTAATTAGTCTCTTTATTGAGTTAAGGGACTTTCACCTAAGTTTACCTGCCCACAATTCTGTTGTGCATCTAACAGCCCCTAGTCTATGGCCGTCATGGTTCTGTACTATATATTTCAAGTGAATATGTAGCAGGCATTGAGTTGGGCATGACTACAATAAATAGACCTAGTTTCAGCGTTCACCCTTGAGCGGGATCCGTGTGTGTCGCGTCGACGTGGTGTTGTGCGAACAATCGCACGGGTCTCTCTCGTATGAATTGTGTTGTACAATGACCACCACAACACAATCATACACACGAGTGTATGTCATAATATTTATTTGTATCGTGATATGCACAGGTATCTCCGTTTGATATAAATAAGGAGTTTTTGCCTGAAAAATTTGCCTAATAGTAATAAACGGCATAAATAGACACGGGATTCTGATCTCTATAGCGTCATGACATCTTACAACATCGGATCTAAATGGAATAAAATAAATCTAATTTGTAAATCTTATGAATATTTTCAACTTAAATTCGATTGCTTCTAATTTCGTTAAATTTATATGTCACCTATGTGCCGCAATAAAACATAACACGTATCTGTTTGTAGTATCTTCTAGAATTAAACACTCCGATACTTACGGCAATTATTCAATACATTAACGGGATAACACACATCGATTAGTAGGCAACAGAAACACGACAAAAACAGACAGACGACATCACAGATGGTCTCATTAAGCATACATCGCCGCAGTACGCAAGTGAATGACGCTATAAACATACTAATATTGGCACTTATACGGAAAGTAATTAAACGGTGGCATGCAAAGCGACACGGTTCCGTAGAAAGTAGACTCCAGTTTCACTTCTCAGCTGCGCAGTACCCACGGCATGTGCGATGCATGAACCACCATAGATTTAGAAGATAAGTGGCCGGACCTAACACGTATTCAACTTAAATTAGTACGTAATGGATACAATGGCCAATTAACACAGGCGGATCGACTTTTTGGGGACCGAAATGATTCTTCGACTTGGACACTTATGGAGTCAAGAGTCACAAGTGCCTTGGCGACCTTCAAATATGAAATATTTTGGGAGGGATTTGAAAAACTCTGTTCTTTTATCACCCAGTAAGTGCTTAGTTGCTGAAAAACCAAAACATCAGGACGAAACAATCGCTAAATATCGGATTTTCCGTAAGCCTGTTTTATCGATTCGGTAGAACCGCTTCTTACCGTCAGAGCAAGGCTCTAACAATATAAAATATTATTAATTATTTTCCTAATATTAAATACTATTATATAACCATTATTTTCCATTCTTAACTGTTTACTAATAGCTGAACTCTAATCTTCTTACATATAAAAATCAATTGCTGATCGTTTGCCTCGCTAAAACTCGTGGACGGCTGGGCCGATTTAGCTGATTTTAATTTTGAAATATTTGTCGTAGTTCAGGGAAGTTTTGAACGGTGAAAAAATATCTTAAAACTCCAAACGTCACGTGTACCTACGCAGTAGCGGACACAGCTAGTTACCAATAAATGACTTTTCTTGAATTAACATTGTGAACAGATTTTCACGTGTACATTTAACGATTAGCAAGTCAAATTCACCGAATAAATTTATTCGTACATAGTTATTTAGGCACAAGTAAAGCTCATATAAAAAAAAATATATAGATAGTTGTACACCGCTTTGCACTTGTCGTTGTTTCAAACACGACTATTGGCATTATTGTTATTATGGTTTAAGCTAAGATTTCCTCTAGAATTGTTTAACCAATTTTGGGAAAACATTACAAAACATCACTGTTAACTGCTACCATCAAATTAGTGCTGATTTGATATGTGGGTAATAATTGCGGGGCGCTATAACACAGCAGGTCCTTGAGAGCACTCGTAGGACTGCTGGGACCCTAGGACGAGGCGCTCGCGTGTGCGTACACACACATACGGCGCATGGTTACAATATATATCGCGATTGCTTTTTTTAAATAGAGTACTTTCCTAGATTCAATATCACGGTTATATCAATCATTTCATGTACTCTCTATCTAAAATTGGAAGAATAAAATTAAAAATAAAATTGTATTCAAACGTTTTAAAAACCATAGTCATATTTAAAAAAAAATACAACATTTCTAACAATTGGTGAAATTGGATCGTATTTATGAACACTGCTCTTGGAGTTTAACGCGTTCAGTCAAACAGAGGGTGGAGAAGAGCTTTATTTTATAACATAAGTGATAATAAATAAGTGACTGTCGTGTCTATATTGTGCTAGAACTACAATCATTATGTAGCAGCAATTCATAAGACCATTACAATATTTTTTTTCTTACTTAACAATACTATTGAAACTTGATTGCCTGCGTAAAAACCAAAAGGTACTTTATTATTAATACATGCACTATGAACAAAAAATAGTATTTAATTTTTATTAAAACCCGAGCTTAGATTGTAACAACGCGTATTTGACAAAAACCTTGTGACAAATGTGACAATTTACCTACAAAAAAATGTTCCGCGTAATTACTATAGTTTTCCTACGTTTTAATAAACAGATTTCCTTCTTTATCTAGTGTAGAGACTAAAGTTCAAGGTTCAATTTAGTGACATAGATCAGTTTTGAGGTCACAGATTAACATCTTAATAGACCGTTAATACGTTATTTCATATCTTGTGTCGTTCTCGTGAGCATACATCGGATAACAAAAGTATGTGTATTTTTTATCGTTTAAAATCACATCACACGATAATGGTCACTCTAAAATAAATCAATGTCTACAAACAATGAAAATCATTGTATATGGGAGACGCCACGCTTCAGCATGAATGGGCCGGCTCGATCGGAGGATACCACGGCCACACTGAGTTTTTACTGTAGGGATTTCGGTTTCAGTTACTTAGGTAACGAAATTATGAGACTTACTACTTTGATGAGATTATTATAGCTACGGGATCAGTGGTGTTATTCCCAGCTACTTGTATCCTTATTTGTGTTTTAGTAACCCTATGATTAGTCAAAGTTTGTAGAAAAACTAACTAAAAGACAGTACCTTCGTTTTAAGTTTACAGACACCTCTAGCTTTAAAACCCGACATGTAAAAATATCGGTAAAAGATTTACTTACAAAATAAATGTAATTTATCATTTATTATTATCATTATGACTTGTGTTTGAGAAATCTCGAAAAGGTTTCTGGATAATTACAACATCTGTCCAAAACTACATATCGACCCAATTAATAATTAATTGATATTCGCAATCTCCAAAACGTGTAATTTGCGCTTACGCAATTATTACTTAGACATACCTAACATGTAAATTGATTGAAATTTAATGAGTATCATTAATTATACACTGTTTCATATCTGGACTTTGATGGTATGTGCAACACACAAACCTTACAATTACTCCTATTTAGTTGCAGTAAAACTAAGGCAAATTGAACTTTACGTTTGACATTTTCAGTCTAAAAGAATATACATTACTTAATAATCACAAATGTACGCATATAACGGTAGGATACAATACAGTTCCTTTGAAACCATCACAAAACGCTTCAATGCAAGTCGTGCCCATTATGCTGTGTCAGTGAAATCCATTACATAATCAATATCTGTTTAGTCCAGTTGTCAATTTGTCTCACATCGAACTGTGTCTTATTAAATTTCCTAGCACACGAATATTATAAAAAATAATTTAAAAAATATGTTTACAGATTTAATTATAGCAAAACAGTTTATACTTAAACATACAATATGATCTATACAAATAAATGAAATTGGAGTGTCTGTTTGTAATATTAAAATAACAGCTTTTTAGTCAATGCATATGTATGTATACACGATACATATACCAAAAATGTTTTTTTTTTTTTGTTTTCTGTCTATTTGTGCCGGGTAATCTCTGGAACGGCTGGACGGATTTTGACGGGACTTTCACTGGCAGGTAGCTGATGATCCAGGGAGTAACTTAGGCTACTTTTTTAGACTAACTTTGTCCCGCGGCACACCGCGGGTTTCAGCTAGTAACAAATAAAATAACACATTTTTATGATACATTATTCCCTCATGTCGATCTTCATTTATACTAGAAAAACTTTCTATATAAAGAGCAGGGAAATTCTTGACTATAGCTTTTTTATAGAGCAACACGGTCCGACAATACTTTTGTAATAGTTTTCTTGAAGTGCCATTAAATTTTAAGGTTACTAATGATTGTAGTATTTTAAAAAGAATACAGATTATGACTTTCCTTTAATTGTAAGTGTTTTTATCAGTTACCAGCTGTTGCCCGCGGCTCCGTCCGCGTTTAGATCAGCCAACTGTCTAAGATTGGTCGTACCAACTCAGAAACCTTTGTGGACTCATGCATAACATTTTTACGGAAGATCATGACATGATCAAATGCATAGTTTACGATTCTATAAATTGCATACAGACAAACATTCATTTCTATATATTTAGATTAGATCTCCTAAGTTACAAATATTACCACAACCATCTGTGGTGTCGTGTATTTAAATTTGTTTCTGAAATTAAATATTTAGAATTTGGAACATACCATCAATTATGTAATAGGAATCTAAGCGTTACCCAGTTTTAAATAATTCAGAAACAAATATTGACAGATGGTTTTGAATTTTAGTTATTAAGCCCAATGTTTCCACAACGAATAATCAAAACAATCAATAATTATAATAAAAGTAATTAGCGTGCCATATTAAATTAATTATCTTATTTTATTTTATTTCAAGCTAGGATTTATAAATAACAAAAGCTTTTTGCTTCAATCAAGTAATTTGACTTCGTGAAATTCGCCTCAATAATTTTAGACCAAAAATATTTTCCGTTTTTCCCTAAAGCGTCATTCGAAATAAGTTACCGCTACGCTAATATATCAAGTTATTGTAGTTAGCCTGAAAACCACAACATATCGTGTGTCTGTGGTTAACTTGACCCTACCATCATTGTGTAGGAACATAACTTACACATTATAGTAGTATAATCAGAACAATAATTATAACGACTGCTATTGAGGATAAAGTAAGATTAGAATTAATCCTTAACAACCCACAAGTCTCCTGCGGATACAATTGTACGTTTGTTTCCATAAAAACTAAAATATTTATAATATTATGAATTGAATTGGTAAGTTACTACTTAGTAACCATGCAAGACGTGGCGGAGTCAAATAAGGAAGCTACTCCATCATCTTAACCTGCTGCAAAAAGGAAGAACCATGTTATATTTGCCCTTAGAAATAATCAAGAACTTCTAGACAGTGTTGTGATAAATACAATAGCAATGTCTGCTCTGAACATTCTGAAGCAAATAATAGAATATCTATTACTACATGACTGTCAAAAATACATTACTAAAATACATTGTATTGTATTTTTTATTCAAAATAAATTTATTTCCTTTCATTATACGTTACATTTATAATATGAGTCTGTTGTACTGTATTGGTCAGTTACGTAACGTTACAAAATCATACTGAATAGTTAAAGGTTAATCAGCATATAAAAATCCATGATAAAGGTTTTCATGTCTAAGTTATCACCTACACTCATCTTTTTATATCCTAAGGAGTAGACAGAGGCGTCTTAAGAGTTCACAACTTGCTGTCAATATTCGTGGATATGAGCTCTAGCATTGCAGTCAGAGCTACTTACCATAAGCCAAGAGTTCAGCCTCTTTGTAATGTTATCACTAAGGAGCTATCCGCGACGCGGACCGTCCGCGGAGTACTTAACGCGCTGTACAGGCTTCATACATTGTACCATCCGTCGCGGTCGGGTCTCAACGCACTGAATAGCGCCTTATGAACTTATTCAGTTGTTCTATGAACTTCTATTTATACCTATATTTTTGTCCACAGCCTCAAATGGCCATTACAATGGCGATCTACCAGTCAAAGACACCGGCAGCAACAAAAGCAGCGGATGGAGAAGAGATGCAGCAAGAAGAGCACGAGCATGCTGTTCCACCAAAACCCTGAAACGAAGACTCCCAATCCTCGAATGGCTACCCAAGTACTCGTTACGCAATGGGCTGTCTGACGTCATTGCTGGTAAGTTAGATCTGCCATCACATTTCATTTTATTATGATATCAACGAAAATATTGACTCGGCTGTGTTATGCTAGATGTATACAACTTGTTACTTATATACTACATTTTATAACTTAAACTTGAATATTATATATTTTTTTATTATGTTCTTCTTAGTATTAAGTTTACATTAGCTTTTAATATGTAATTTAAGAGAAACTAAAAGCAACTGCACTTTGCGTACTGTTATACGAACTACTTGAAGGCTCTTTTTAAAAAAAGATATTTATATATTTTAAGGTCGTTTATTGAATTTAAAAGGACTCAAGAAAAGGGCAAGTGTCACGCGCGGATGATGGAATCGAACTGAACTGTCTTTTCAGTCTAATTACTAACAACCACCAAAAGTGCTGTCTAAGGGATAGGAATAGGGCCGTCAGGCACTATTATATACATTACATATATATAACAGCCCCCAGGGTTTTGACTAAACTTATCCCGAAAGGGTTAAGTTTACGTAAAGGTTGTACGGATTTTGGGTGCTGGAAAGTCTGAGGAATTAGCAGCAACTTCTGTTAGCTCTTCGACTTTTTCAATTTCAAATTTAGAGTTTTGTTTGTTTAAAAGGCGGTGACATGTACCCGATTTTATAAATTTACAAAAAAGAATAAACAATGAAATTACAATAATAATGGAAATTACAATAGTTGTATAGGAATAGTATTCGCCATACAGTACAATATGAGGTTTTTCAATTAATTTATCAAGATTATTTATAATACGACTACTTTCTATGTTTTGTTGTGAAGTAATAGAATCAAGGTTAATATTAGTAAGATTTAAGATGGGGATCCGTGGCCTAAGTTTCGATAATGTTTCAGAATTACAACAAGAGTCATTTATTAGATTAAAGTTAGTATTAATTATTTGAAGTTTAATTGTTTTTGAATATTTAGGTATTAACCTTGAGTCTTTATAAAAGGCTATACAATGCGAGGGTAAGTTTAATATACCTGTGCCTGATATTATGATTTCGGTACTAGTAGAACCTTGACAATCTATGGATAATTTGGACGGGTTTGAAATAACATATACCCATTTATTATTAGACAATGTTTGCCAAATATCTAATTGGCTTTGAAGGAATTGAGTTTTACAATTGCTAGGCACTTGTTTTAATACTTTCGAGATTATATCCGATTCGCAGATCGCAGTCCTAAAACTCGAATAGGTGTCTAGGTCGTCGCATATATAGCACAAGTTATATATGGTTTTACAGTTACTTAAATTATCTTACTTAGTGTAATTGGACCTATCTCTAGTGATAGCTAGGTATTTAGTAGATGGAATTATCATAGTGTTTACAGCTACAGGAACTGGATATGGTATACTATGATACATTTCATAGCTCTTTGAGCTCACTAGAGGAACCTATAAGACAAATACAATTTAATTAGAATTATAATAAGTAGCAATATCTGAAATATTTATTAATATGTATATATTTTCTTAATCTAGGATTATAGGAAATTGATGATAATCAGCTAAAAACCTATAATTATCAGCAAGCTCTGTAAACAACTGCTTCGGACTTGTAATAGAAGAGTACAATATATTAGACTTACTAAACATAGTAGTGTTTATAATATCTTCTAACTTAAAATATAATGTTAACATAATTATTACTTTCTAACAAGTTTAAAATTCCATTATAATAATTTTAATACTAATTGATCAGTTAAAACGGTCAGGTTTTGTTTCAATTACATGTGTCGTTATATCTTATTGATAACGGCTAGTGTAAGTTAAGACATTCGATATCAGTGTACAGAGCAGTTTGTTTGCATAGGAACTTAGGGATGCCTATCACACCGTTCAGATTTTTAATGTGCGGTTGTATGTAAGAAATATCTACAGAACACAGAGAACTGTAAAAGAATAGTTAAAATAGTGACATAAGGAATAAAGAATATTAAGAGTAACTAAACTTATAGTATTACTTATATCTATGATATGGCATCACGGCGATGAGCTAATTTTATTTCATCGAAATGGTGAGACACGTGTCGTCTATTTATCAGTAGTGTTACACTGTTTCTACCATTTATCTTAATAATTTTGTAGGGGCCTTTCCAAATCGGAGATAAAGCTTTACGCATCCGGAGATGATTTTTAAGAAACACGTAGTCACCAGCATGATAAGTTACGGGTCTAGTACGGGTATCGTAGTAGGCTTTGGAAGACTCTTTTGATTTCCTTATGTATTCAATGGCTTTATCTCGCGTACATTTAAGACGGTGTTGTAGCATTTTAATATAGTCCGGATAAGAGGCACTTGTGTTAGACTCGTAAATTGAACTGGGAAGGATAGGTTTATGTCCGAAGATTAATTCATAAGGAGTATAGTTAGTTGTGGAATGGATAGTTGTGTTATAAGCTAGCATAGCTGTATAAACATATTTTGGCCAATTGTCTTGATTTTCGGATATATACGATTTAAGGTATTCTTTTAGGGTGGAATGGCTTCGTTCTAGAGCGCCTTGTGTTTGCGGATGGTATGGAGATGACCAGAGCTGCTTGATCTTTAGGAATTTGCAGGTTTCTTTAAATAAATCTGCCGTGAAATTTGTGCCCTGATCGGTAAGAATAGTTTTTGGGATACCAAACAAAGAAACAAAGTGGACTAGGCAGTCGCTGGTTTCTTCAGCGGTAGTACTTCGAACTGGATATGCCACTGAGTATTTAGTAAGTTCATCTTGGAGAGTTAGAATATTTTTAAGTTTAGCTATACCGGATTCAGGAAGAGGGCCAACTATATCAAGAGATATTCTTTCAAAGGAAGTAGTGGAAGTACTAGTTATTTGCATGGGTGCCCGGTTAATTCTCCTAAGAGCTTTATTGGTTTGGCAAGAATTACACTTTTTAACGTAATCTTCTATTTCTGACCTCATATTCTTCCAATAATATTGTTCTCGAATTTTGTTGAACATTCTATTTGCACCAAGGTGTCCTGCGACAGGAATATCGTGGTTTTCGCGTAGGATTTTCTGTACTTCTGAGGGACTGGGATAGTATACTTTGTTACGATATATCTGAATTTGAATTGAGGTATTGTGAAAGAAGTAAGCTATCATATTATAGATTTTGATATACGCATGTTTATCAAACGGATTTTTGAAGTCGGTAATACTAATTTTATCTACAGTTTCATTAAGAGATATAAGATGATTACGTAAATTCTTTAGGGATTCGAAAATATCACTATAGGAACAGTTATCAAAGTGATGTACTTTAATGAATAAGAGGTAGTACGTTTTATCAGCTATCGAGAAGGATTTAAAGGAGAGTAAAGTTCTTTCGGAATTCATGACCGATTCGGAATCTGCTAAACTCGATAGGATGTCTTGGACGTAGGGAATGGATTCATCTAGATCAAGCGATGTAGGTATTACTAGGATTTTGTTCTGACTTTTGAGCAAACTATCATTGTGCTCGGAAATAATGGTGTCATAGGTGACCGTTGAAGGACTTTTCAAAAACTTTGAATAAGTATCTGAATTATTAGGTGAGTTTGGACTTGGAGAATATGTTTCAGGAAACTGATCAGCAGAAATCTGCGGCACATATTCTCTTTCAGGATTAGAGTCTTCATTTAAGACTTCTGAAGAAGGATTAAGGATATCACAGTCTGGTAGCTGTTCTGCTGGAAGAAGAGGATCTGGTAGGTTTATTGGGCTTGGAATGTTTAAAGGGCTGAAATCACCTACTTCTGCATTGAAAGGACTAAGGTCTAGCTGACCTAGATCTACGAGTTCAGTATCAGGTAAATTCACGGGATATGTAGGGTTAACGGGATATCGAGAGAGGGCATCAGCTGCTGAATTTAGCTTACCTTTTCGGTAGATGATTTCATATTCGAATTCTTGAAGTTGAAGACGCCATCGTTGCAGTTTACTACTCGGGTCGGTGTGATTGAAAAGCCATTTTAAAGGACGATGGTCGGTTATGATTGTGAATTTGCGACCAAATAAATATGGTCTGAAGGTTTTACAACCCCATACTATAGCCAACAGTTCCTTTTCTGTTGTGCTATAATTGATTTCGCACTTGTTTAGTGTTCTGGATGCATAGGCCACCGGATGATCTTTTCCCACTGGGCCTTGAGATAAAATAGCAGAGATTGCGTAGTTACTTGCATCGCAAGTAAGGTTAAAGGATTTTGTGAAGTCTGGATAGATAAGAACTGGAGCGGTAATCAATTTATCTTTGAGCGTTTCAAAAGCTAGTTGTTGTTCGTTAGTCCAGACAAATGGAACATTTTTCTTAAGGAGATTGGAAAGTGGTTTAGATGATTTTGAAAATTCAGGAATAAAACGTCTATAGTAAGATATAAGACCTAGAAATGATTTGATGTCTTTCGGACACTTTGGAATTGGGAAATTTTGAACGGATTTAACTTTATTTGGATCAGGCTTTAAACCATTTTCTGTTATAATATGCCCTAAGTAGCCGACTTCTTTTCTTAAAAATTCACATTTATCGGGCTGCAATTTCAAGTTGAAACTACGAAGCTGTTGAAAGACAGCTGTTAGATTTTGGATGTGGCTGCTCAAATCATGTGAATAGACAACAATATCATCAAGATATACAAAGCATCTTTCGCCTTGAAGGCCTGTAAGGACATTATTCATAAGACGTTGGAAAGTTGCTGGCGCATTTTTTAGACCAAAGGGCATTCGAGTAAATTCGAAATGTCCTTGGGGAACACTGAAGGCAGTTTTGCACGCGTCTTGTGGAGCCATTTTGATTTGATGAAAACCGGAAGCAAGATCAAGAGTTGAGAAGTACTTTGAGTTACCTAATTGGTCTAGAATTTCGACTATGTTAGGGATAGGATAGATTTCACCAATTGTTATGTCATTCAATTTTCTATAGTCGATGACTATGCGCCATTTCTTTTGGCCTGAAGCATCGATCTTTTTGGGAACAATCCATATTGGAGAAGACCAGGGAGACAAGGAAGGTCTGATAATATTCTGATCTAACATTTTATTCATTTGAGAACTAACTTCTTGTTTATGTATTTCTGGGAAACGATAGGATTTAACATTAACAGGCTGATCAGAAGACGTGCGGATTTCGTGTTGAATAACATCAGTTGAGGTAAGTAAATCATTAGGTAAATGGAATATGTCAGAATATTTTGAGCATACATCGTAAAGAGCTTCATTTTCTTCAGAATTTAAGTGTGAGACTCGAAGAAGGTTAAGGACTTCATTAGTTCTGCTAATACATGTTTGACTAGTATAATGTGATTGACAGAGTTCATAGTCAATTGGATGTAATGTGAGTTGAAGATTTGAATTTAGAGAAACAGGATTTTCAGAGGTATTTAAGACTGTAAGATTTATTCGATTATTCCTTTTTACTTTATTCAAACAATTCGCGATAAGCAGAGTATCACTTATATGTTGGTCAAGAATAAGACCTTCTTTTAGTTCGGGATTAGTGACTGAACATTCTACAATGATTTCAGAACGGGGTGGTATTTGGTAGATTGGATGAGTTAAGTTTAATTTTATTTTATTTACTCCTAGGTTAAGAATTTGGCGATTATAATCAATAGAGGATTGATAATGGGTAAGTAAATCGTTTCCTATGATACCGTCATAAGGAAAGTCCACTGATTCTACTACGTGAAATTGATAGGATATTGATTCTTTATTAAATATTAGGTTCATCTTGAAACTACCCAGGGTAGATACGGCCTCTTCGCGACTATCGATGCCTTTTAGCTTTATTATATTATCGTCAAGTTTTAGGTCGGAGTATGATTGAATAGAAGCCTTCTGGAGTAGACATACCGAAGATCCAGTGTCTACAAGTAAGGTGAGTGGTTTATTAGAAACGGATGTTTGAATAGAGACATGAGGTAACGATATATTATCTTTAAAGGATATTTCATACACTTTATTTGTTTTATAGAAATTCTTATCCGGAATTTTATCAGTAGTTGAATAACTCTGGGCTCTTGTTTGGGGCTGGCTACCCGTGTGACCCTTGGATTTGGAAGGATGGACACTTGCTTGGGGCTGGTTACCCGTGTGGTCCTTGGAACTGGAAGAATGGACACTTGCTTGGGGCTGGTTACCCGTGTGGTCCTTAGAACTGGAAGGATGGACACTTGCTTGGGGCTGGTTACCCGTGTGGTCCTTGGAACTAGAAGGATGGACACTTGCTTGGGGCTGGTTACCCGTGTGGTCCTTGGAACTGGAAGGATGGACACTTGCTTGGGGCTGGTTACCCGTGTGGTCCTTGGAACTGGAAGGATGGACACTTGCTTGGGGCTGGTTACCCGTGTGGTCCTTGGATTTAGTATGGGTGCCGTTGAAATGGTAGGATTTAGTGAGAAGTTGTGGTTTGGGTCTCACGAGACACCTCCGTGAGCCCATTATTCGTTTAAATTATAGCTTTCATGATTTTGAGTCTCGTTTGAACTCATGGGTGGTTGTGGTTCCGAATTATAATAATCATCTTCATTGACTACACAATTAACGCGAGTGGGCTTAAAATTCTCCTGATAAAGTTGTTTTTGGAATTGGGATGATGGGTTAGTTTTGAATCGATTATTATTATATTCACGTTTTCTACACATTTCAATAGTATGACCTTGATGTTTACAATAGCGACAGAACGGATTTTGATTATTTTGGTCATACTGTCTATGCATTTGCGGCTTAAAGTTTGTGTTTTGAACAAAAGAACGTGAAGGATTCTGAGGTTTAGAATTTGTGCGGTAAGGTATAGAGTTTTGGGAATTACGTTTACTATAGGAGTTAAGAATTTTCTCTTCTGACACTGCGAATTTGATAGCGTCATTAAGGGTGGATGGATTTCTACAACGGACTAAATTAGAAATTTCGGGCTTAAGGCCAACCAAAAATGTGTGGAGAGCTAAGTCTTCCATAGCCGCTATACGACCAACTAATTCGGCTTTCTTTTTATTAGATAGAGTAACTTCTGTTAAAAGCTTTGAAAGACACGTTTCTAGACGTAATGCGAATTGATTAACCGGTTCATTATGTTGTTGGCAATCCCGTAACTCAGTCATGAGATGAGCGTAATGTTTTCTTTCCCCAAACTGTATTTTAAGGAAGGTACTCAACTGATCCCAAGAGTCAAATTCTTTGATCGAGCAAGCTACCTCAGCCTTGCCTTCTAACTGTGACAAAATGAATTTAAATAGAATTGGTTTTTGGGCGTCGGAAGCTAGAATAATGGCATTATCACAATTACTTAAAAATGAATTTAATTTTTCTCGTGTGCCGTCGAATGGTTTAATGAATTTAAATAATGTTGAAATTTGAACGATTTCATTTCCTTCTAATTTGGGAGTCATCTTGTTAGATTAAATTAATTATATATTCACAAAACAGAGATTAAATACGATTCGGTGTAATAGACGGCCACTGAGTTCGTTACAACTTACAGTGAGGTCTAGATATGAGTGAGCGTCTGGATATCGAATGTCTTGTTGATAAATTCTGAGAATTAGTTTACGATAACAATATCTGTGAGAAAGTTACAATAGGAAAGTTATGTAAAAATAATTACAAGAGGTATTGACTAATTACACGAATAGAACACTTTTTCAATTTTTCACTCACTGAATTCACACACTCGTTTCGAGGAAATTATCAGGGATGAGCCGCACTTTGTAATAAAATATAATGTTGTAGAGACTTACAGGAACACGTAGAAAATATACTGGAACATGACCACCTCTCTTTACATTGAATTAGAACTTTTTCTTTCAGGAATAAAGCAGGAACAAGATCACTGTCACAACACCCACGGTATAGACTTTGAATTGGATTATAGGATATATTTTCGGTAATATATATTTATTTTGAATATTGCGAGTTCGTTTTAGCACTTTTGACACTTTTTGTTGAATAACTGAGTCCTGAAGGAGACGTCCCAAGGATACCTTCACCTTCGGTATCCCACCGCTGCCACCAAAATGTTATACGAACTACTTGAAGGCTCTTTTTAAAAAAAGATATTTATATATTTTAAGGTCGTTTATTGAATTTAAAAGGACTCAAGAAAAGGGCAAGTGTCACGCGCGGATGATGGAATCGAACTGAACTGTCTTTTCAGTCTAATTACTAACAACCACCAAAAGTGCTGTCTAAGGGATAGGAATAGGGCCGTCAGGCACTATTATATACATTACATATATATAACAGTACGTAGAGTGCGAAAAAATTTAAAATAAATGTGCTTAACTGAAAACGAGTCTTTTAGATATCTTAAATGGCAGAAACTTATCGCAAATTAATATTTTAATTTTAACGCGGCACTTTTAATATACCTACCTCTAATAGTTCTATATATTCAAGTGGCCCAATTATAGTTACACAATTGCTCAGTATTTATACAATGGCTCTGTTTTTGTTTCATTGGGAAAGTATTATCAACCACAAACAGGTGTATCCTATCCAACACTGAAATAATTTTTCAAATTGGATCAATTTTCAATAGGATTAGCGCGTTCAAACAAACAAACAAACTCTTCAGCTTAATAATATTAATATATATAGTACAGATATAGATAAAATCTTTATCTACCTGAACCAAAATAAAACTAGTAACTTGAAAACGGATTTTGCTGCAGGTTTTACATTATTAATTTCGTAATGCATTTAAAAGAAAACCAAAATAGATATCATTAAAGAACTAAAGAAAAACTCAAAGATCGCTGATCACATTCAGCAATTACAAAGGTGCCTTGTCTCCTGGAGCGTGAAGTCGTGGATGCGTCACAGCAGTTTCACACTTCACTGACCCTGGCTGGCGGACTTAATAATGTGTATGTAATCAAATATGAATGTATCAACACGAGGAGTTGTTAGGCCTCAACGCGCTGAGGCACGTGATTCAACTAAACAGATCAGGTTCTCACATAGATACATCAACTAGATAACTAAAAGGAATGATGTGGTTTTAAATTGTATTATACTACAAATCTTCTTCGACTTGACAAATAAATAAAATTGGAGTGTCTGTTTGTAATATTAAAATAACTGCTTTTTACTAAATGCAAATGTATGTATACACGCTACATTTACCAAAAATGTGGTTAAAATTTTTTTGTCTGTATATGTGTCTGTCTGTCTGTTTGTGCCGGGTAATCTCTGGAACGGCTGGACCGATTTTGACGGGACTTTAACTGGTAGGTAGCTGATGATCCAGGGAGTAACTTAGGCTACTTTTTTTAGACTTACTTTGTCCTGCGGCATTACTCGCGGCGTACGACGGTAACCGCAGGTAACACCGCGGGGTTCAGCTAGTTTACAATAAAGATGGTGTACTTATCAGCGAGTGCAATGAACTCAATCACATTAAAAATTATACTTCTATAAAGAAAATCTGCGTTGTTATCGGTAAAATCATTGTAAACTGTATGCCCTTGCATTAGAGCGCAACAAATCTGTTACACGGAGAAGTAGTGCAGTTTGGTGGAGCGTGAAATGGTCGCTATGTGTCGTCACAGGCGCATTGTGTGCCACCTCAGTGGGGCAACCATTGTGCCAATCATGCATTTAATTTTAAATTAAAGTCTAGAATAGTTTCGTAAACAGAAAACTACTTGTGTCTGTGTTAGTACAAAGAGGCGTACGTGTACAAATTGGTTATGAAATACATACTTAGAAATGGCATAAACATAAACCATAGGGTCTCCTATCTCCTTCTGGGATGATTCTCGAGTTCGGCAATTTTATTTTAAGGTTCTGTTAACAAATTCTTTAACATGAGATCCATTGAAACCTTACATTAAATTCATGTAATCTATTGAGCGTGGTTGTAGACGATAGGTTTACCTCTTGTAAAAATATAAAGGCATTTTCTTAAATCATACCATATGTTCAATCATTATGTAGTTGTCCATCTCAGTACTGAAACTGAAGTCCGCAGTCCGTGGTATTCAATGCATGAACAGAGGCACTACCACCGCACGCGCTGAGGCTTAACGCAACGATAATTATGTAGATACAATCACACTACGAACGTAAACCATATACATTGTGTTATTTCCTGAAACATTTTTTATGTTATTATCACTTTACCTAAAGGACGCAAACTAAATCTGGGCGGCTTAACTCAGACCATTGCGGTCCCAGTAGGACCAGACGGGTACAAGAGCACTAACTCTTCATGGAACTACATAGCTTGTTATTTGTGACGATCTCCCCTATCCTTGATCCCTCATTAACACCATTGGCCTGACAAACACTACCAGGTTTATCTTCAATAATATACTTTCTCGTCCCTTCTTTGCTCCATCAGAATTCGATTAACTTCGCAATTTGTATGTTCCACCGTAATGTCTAAACTACTGAACTGATTTTAATGAATGAGGTAACAATAGAATCGTTACAATGGCCCAAGTGACATAGGCTATATTCTTATATATTATCAATATTTTACGTAGTTAAATAAATTTATGAATAAGGGACATCGATTTTCATGGTAACAGTGTTCATAGGAAAAAAAAATTACAGCTGTCATTAAGGAGTTGCTGTAAACGAACACCCTTAGGGCATGCCAAGCCAAGTGCTTCTTATAGAGCTAGAGAGTACACTAGAGCACTAACGCGCGATTTTACATGTAGTTGTTAACGCGCGTTAGCAAAACTCGCGTGGAGCGCTCGTCATCTGAACATGGGCTTATACCAAATAGATACATCATTCATTATTGTTAATATAATTTTTTTATGAGATACAAAAACATCGCGTTACAGTAACTACGGTCCCGTTAGCTCTATAAGAAGCACTTGGATATGCTGGACATAGTATTCGCCTTCGAGAGGAGGTTTATACATGATACATAGATTATTATCTTTAAGTGCTAGGTGTTTAGCTTTACACTTTCTACCATGTAAAGAAACTTCTACCTTATAAAGAAAATTGTGCAGGCATACATTTATAAAAAAAAACAATTAATTCAATTAATAAGACGAAATTCATTATGTAATTCTTGAGGTTACATAAGTATTGACTTAACTAAACTCAAACATTGGCTAATATATTATGTTAATATTGACACGTGACTAATTTGTTTTACCCAAAACCACTTTATAAATCAGTACATTATACAAGGGCGTATATATAAATATTCCCAGGTCGAGGCAAAAAGTGTTACTGAGTTTTTCTTAAAAGAAATCCCTAGTAACCGTCCGAGGTATGGAAGCAAGTGTTGTTTCACACCCGTGCCTCGGAGAGCGTGTTACGCTGTCGGTCCCCGTTGTCATCAGTAGGTATAGTATTTAATGTCGTTATAAAAACAATGTAATCTTGTTTTATTCTTTTTTACTTGTTATATAAGTAGCTTTTACAACATTAATCGTTTTAGTTCCTCGTGCTAGCTGTGTTACCCAAAACGCCATGACAGTCTTCCAGCCAAAACCTCCCACACTCTTCCTGTCACTTGACCACAGATAATTAAACTTATCAAATTCTGCTACAGTCGGTATCTATGATCTATGACGATATGGACATCGTTATCGCGAAGTTAGCGCGCCCAAATTTACTGATGACTAGTTCAACCATCGTTTTCATTTCGCCCTTATGATTGCGGAGGTACAATGCCAGTCGCTCCGTGGGTAAAACTGATATTCTGGTAAAACCGGCCAATCTAATAGACAAATAATATTAGGAATAATAAAAGCTAGAAAACTGAATTTTGTCACTTAAAACAATATGTGTAGCCATGAATATTAAACGTAGAAGAACCATGCTTAAACACAATTGGGCGGCTCCATCATAAAGTGAAATGGCTAATTGGGAAAATGGTGTCCAACAGAGTCTGTCTATATGTTACGGTTACACTGCACCGATTTCAATGAAATTTGGCAAGGAAGAAGTCAAAGGCTACTATTTAGGTAGATAAACACTAGTATCGAATACAAAAAAAACAAGCGGCATTTGGAAAAGTGTTTCATTCAGGTTATTTGATTTCATAGTTGAAATAGCAACTTATTCAAAGAAAATGAAATATTTTTAATGAAGATTGAAATACTTTAACCGAAACCATTGAAATTTGAGCACCTCTTGTTATGAATATAATAATACTTAATTTTCATCATATGGTTTAACAGTATTATCTTAAACTATTTACATTTTGGTTTTGTTATAAGCTTTTAATTAAGATAGGAGAATTCCTTGACGACTGTACTAGTATAAACTGTGCTACAGTCGCCATTGAGAATACTGATAATTTAGAATTATGATACCAAAAAATATTACCGATATTTTTTTAAATGTAATTGAAATTATTCTAACTTTTGAAAACATCACACTTGTAACTTTATATTCTTATAAGTGAATACAAATACATTGTTAAAACACGTTATGAACCTATATTTTGATAGCACATTCAATACTTATTTAAAACCATTTGGACTGGTTAGTATATAAATCTCTGACCCGTCACTTTCCAAGTAACATCTCACCTTGACTTCTCAGCTTTGTCTCTCATTCGCAGAATCTCTCCCTTCACTGCAGAGCCTTGTACATAATTAATGTGTTCAAATCGAAAATCGTTAGACAAACTTTTTTCCCGCAGCCTCGATTACCTACTTTCCTTCAGCTATTCAGACAAAAAGTGATCTAATTTGTTGCGATTCTGAAACGGTCGCAAAAAATTAAGTTAAAATAGTGATTATATTTGCCTATTTCAAGTAGAGCTTCTGTAGTGTAATGTTAACTGAAAAACCCTAAATAATATCACTTATTTTATCTTATCATCAGCAGTGCTCACTAGTCCACTGCTGGATAGGCCTCTCCCCTTAGAAATAAGGTTTTGGATATGCACTGGCCAGACAGATTGGTGTTTTTACAAAATTTTCGTTCTAAGTATTTAATAATAATCTTTATTTATGAACATGTTTTTTTCTAATCTTGACTTACGACAACTGTTTGTTTTAGAATCATTTACACTTACGTTTTATCAAGTACCTACATTTTAAATTATTTGAAGTATAAAAATCATTTTGCGAAATCTAAACACGAGAGAAGGAAGTCAGGCTTTTGGTTCCATGATTTCAATTGTTAAAGTTGGTTCCTTCTCAACAAAAAGATAATTTGTTATTAATTTATCGATAATATGTATGTATTTAGAAATATTTAAGTACATTTATCAGCGGTTTGGTTACTATCATATGAAATCAGACACCTGAGTGAATGATATTCGATCTGTTGGTTGGTATGGTTCACGTCCGTTGTTTTTCAACGTGTATAAAATATTATTTTAGTTTAACGCGTCGCGGTAGCGTTGCGATTGGCAATGATTTCAGTGCGGGCCGATTGCTACGCCGAACGCGCTCACAGTGACGATCGACTTGATGTGTAATAAGCTCACACTAGGTCCTCTGATCTTGTCCATAATAGGAAATATGCAGGTTTTTTTTGGAACGTAGTACCTTACGGGGTTGCGGAGCGGTACCCTAGCCGGCAAAAAACGTCCGTAACGTCTAATAAAAAAAGCGTAAGATTTTAAAGATTTAGTATAACGCTATCTGTATGCCCTAGCCGGCAAGCATCTGCAAGTTGCATGTATCGTTATATTTCAAGATAAGAAACTTTGTTCCTATGTGGTGTCCTACGACACCACATAGGAACAAAGTTACATGTTTATATTTAAATACATATTTTTTTATTTCTTATTTCTTTCTTAATCTGATCGTTTACGTCTCTATAACATAGAAAAAAATATAAATAGGCTTGAAAATAGTCAATCTAATATTCAAAGTGAAATTTAAAACACTGACTAAATTTGAGCTATTCAAACACCGCCATTTTGCGCGCGCTATTGTCACGGTCAATGACGTCATTGTCATTTCTTGTTTGTTTACTATTCAGTGTGTCAGTTACTTTATGCTTATTTACATTTTTATACTATAAAAATCATGAAAGAAGTGAATTTTTCTCGCAAACACTACTAACACAGTTAGAATTTCGATACCGATAATTTCAATGAAGTGACCATCGACGTCACATTTCGTTTCGACCAATAGTGACAAGTTTTGTACGTTTGAATTGCCCTCCCTTAATTTTCACTTTTTGTTTAATATTTTCTGGATTTGAATAATCGCTTCATAACAATATACCTTTCAAGTATATTGTAAAGACAATAAAGAATCTAGAAAATAATATTTGAGTTGAAAAAAAATATATGCATATTCCCTATTGTAGGCCTCAACATAGACATAACATTTAATGATTATAGGTAAATATCGTTCACGGAAGTTTTTGTTTTAACATTTGTATTGAACTTGAATGTATTTGTTTTATCTGGGTTTAATGTTTGTTCTTCTTCTTTTGTCACTTGACTCGGACAAAACCGTGGACGCGGATGTGATCGTGATAACCTTTAGCTTTTGTCAGAAATACGTCTTCAACTGCAGCTTCACACGATTCAATATAATTGTTATATAAATACAAGTGTCCTCACTCCTCTTGTTTTTAAACCCTTAACAAAAATGTACAAAATTTATTAATCAAATTGATACATCTATATAATCTGTTACGATAATTGTCCTCCAATTATTATATTATTTATACTTATAGAATTATACAATAAAACATACTTTAATGCCACCTACCGAAGACACGTCGAACTACGGAGTAATCCTATACCGCGATATGTAAAAATATATATTAATATACAACTTCCCAATACCAACGATTGGGCCGTCCCGTTACTGACCAGGCAAGACCTCGCTTGGTTACATAAATCTATGTTGGAGGAATAGAACAACAGTTCCTCCACGGAATAATATCATTACCAGCCACTTCAAGTGTGTAAAGTTTTAGTTTCGTTTTCCATCTAACACTTTTATTAACCGTCAGAGTGTCACAACGATAAGGTTCATGTGTGATTGTTTTAAAAACTGTAGTATACTTTAAAGTGGGCTAAAGCCTGTAGTCCAAGCTATGATTAGTTTGGGTTAGCGCTATGTCACATCTCGAAATTATACAATTTTATCAAGTGAATTAGGTCACGTGTATATTTTTGCTCTTTCTTTATTTATAGGTATAACAGTTGGTCTGACAGTAATACCACAAGCCATAGCATACGCGGGGGTGGCTGGCCTTCCCCCACAGTATGGCTTGTATTCCTCGTTCATGGCGTGCTTCGTGTACACCGTGTTCGGGTCCGTGAAGGACTCTGCCATCGGCCCCACGGCCATCGCCGCCATCCTGACGAGAGAGAACTTGCACGGCCTGGGTCCGGAGTTCGCCGTGCTGCTAGCTTTCTTGTCAGGATGTGTGGAGCTACTCATGGGAATTCTTCAACTGGGTAAGTGATGAATTACTATTTTTTTTATCCGAAATGCAGTTTTATTACTATGATCTCCATATTCTCGCAAGTATGTACGTCATGTCCCAATGTTCTGACGAAACTACTAACTGACTGAAACGATTTTGATAAATGAGATGTTCTTTAATTCTGATATATTGCAGGAGTGTTATTGAGCTAATTAAAAGTAAAAAACTGTAAAGGGTATATATCCAATTTCTATACAATTCCCAGTGTATTTTGACCAAATCTTTCGCGTTGACACAACAATTGTGACAACATGATGTGAAGAATTATGTATAATTTCTTTATTAACTGTACCATGAAATTTCTCACAACAATCAAACGTTTATATTATTACAAATACAATTTTTCATTTGGTAAACGTTTATCTATACAGTTAAATAAAATTGTAGTGTCTGTTTGTAATATTAAATTAACCGCTTTTTAATAAATGCATATTGAAATATCATTTTTTTCAATTTTTGTCTGTCTGTCTGTCGGTCGGTCTTTCTGTCTGCCTGTTTGTTTCGGGTAATCTCTGGAACGGCGGATTTGGACGGAACTTTCAGGATAACATCTAAGGAGTAACTTAGGTTTTTTTTTGAACTAGCTTTTCCCGGGGCGACACCGATTTTGAGCTTTTTTAATTTAAATGAATTATATTATTGTAAACATTATACAACAATTAAATTTTGCACGACCTAAATAGACTAGTGATGTAACATCTAAATAGTTTGCAACAAGTTTGTTTATGTTCGTCCTTGTCTAAAGATGCTGCCTATCTAACACACAAACCCATCACAGTTGACGGCATGTGAAACCATTCCGTCCACACTTAAACTAATTACCATAAGCAGGCCTTGATTTGTTTCTTGCCAAAAATACCTAGCTAGTTCTGTTTAATATTGTCCTTAGCGTAGAAAAGTTTTTGACATTGAGATTAATATTTATTGCTAAAAGTGATTAGGCATACACTTATTAAAACACTAGCTGAGTCCCGCGGTTATCGTCGTACCGCGAGTATTGACGCGGGTCAAAGTTAGTCTAAAAAAAAGTAGCCTAAGTTATTCCCTGGATCATCAGCTACCTGCCAGTGAAATTCCCGTCGAAATCGGTCCAGCCGTTCCAGAGATTACCCGGAACAAACAGGCAGACAGACAATTTTTTAAATACCTTTTTGCTATATGTACAGTGTATACATACATATGCATTTAGTAAATAGCGGTTATTTTAATATTACAAACAGACACTCCAATTTTATTATTTTTTATTGTATAGATGTATAGATTTCGTGTAGAACCTTAATTTTAAAATGACAGAGTTATTTGTAATAATAACAGTTATCTCGTAGTGAAAACCACATAGCCATCGATCCACTTATTCTGCACATCAACGGGAACTAATATATAGATCGACAGACAAAAGTATTAGAAATATTTTCAGGCTAACTATATTTACCTCTACAAATAGATATTATAAATTATGAACAAGACTTAAACCTATAGATAACACATCAACATAATGTAATAGAACCATTCATTCAACGTGAAATTACACAAATATTCGAGTTTACAGTAGATAGATACATGTTATTTGTAGCGTCCACACAGAGCCTCACAATCGCGCACGCCTATTGTCCACACTTAACGAGGCGAGACATTGGTATACCGAATATCTCGATTTACGTTTTCACCATCAACAGGTCTGCTTTTAATTTAGAGATGCGACTGTTAAAACTGAAGTTTCATTTAATAAACATACGTTACACATAATTATCAGTACTTAAGCCAAACATTTACGTACAGGATGTCAAACGTACACGACAGATAAATAAATATTAAATAAATATTTCTGACATCTATCACTCAACGCCATCTAGTGCCAAGCTAAGCAGAGCTTGTGTTATGGGTACTAGACAACTGATACAAATACATATATACTTTTTTTTTGTAAATACATACATATTATACATAGAAAACACCCAAACTCCAAATCAAATATTTGTAGATCATACAAACATTTGGTCCGACCCGGGAATCGAACCCGAGACCTCTCGATCAGCAGTCGCACACGCCAACCGCGAGACCAACGAGGCAGTGAAATACAATAATATTCTTTTACTTGAAATCAAATTCATACTAAAATTGACGTAAGCCAGGTAATATTAGAAAAGTCAATATCGAAGTGGCACGTGGCTTACTTTCCCTTCACTTATACAGAAAACTTGAAAATATTTAGCATATGAAAGTTGTAGATCGCTGACCAATTGTACCCAACAAACAAAACAAAATGAGTCATTGTGACCCGAAGACAAGAAAGTCATGGCATCAAAAGAGATACGTATGGAAACGATATTGACTATGCCGTTTATGTCTAATTTAAAGTGATACATATTGAACATCAACTGACGGCACAGAAGCTTCACTCTGACAGCAGTGAAAACTGCTTTTTATCAACTACATCCTAATTATCATAGGGGCTAAATGTATTGGCCTCATCCTGGCATCAGGGACTAGCTTACTATTGGCAGTATATTGAGAGGAAAGGTTATTTACCTTTCCTTTCAAGAAGGGACATAATTTCACGTAAAAGGGATTTAGACGACTCATAGCGAAGGATCGGGGAATTTGAACAATAACTCGAGATGCTCATACGAGCTCGAATTTAGTATGATCGGTATCCTAGTCCTAGTGTAGTTCATTCACGGAAACTTCGTCTCAAAATGCAATGTTCAAGGATGTGTTTTGTTTATGCTCTCTCGTTGTGGCATCCTCGCCTACACACGATTCATCGCAGCCGTTTCACTCAGCAACTTGTTGACACAATCAACAAGTTTTCGTCTCATTGTTAAACCACTTGTTGAAAGTAAACGGTTTTCAACGTCTAAACATACGTATGCATATCCTTAGCATAGTTTTCTGTACATAATTTTACACAATACGTGCTGGAATCCTCCGAGCCTAAATTCAAAAGGTAGGTACTGAATATTTATTTTTACTTTAGACTTTATCAAGTTATATAACAGAATTCGTTCCACTGTGTAACTGTTCAGTAATATTGTTTAAAAGTACCAATGTACTTAGGTACTAATAATATTCATCGCAAACTTGTTGCTTGTTCGTTGAATTGCATGCATTTGTATAGAGAAGAGTGGGAACAACGTCTTTATTATTATACTTAGGTATCTACCTAAATTAATGCATAAAGCATGCAAGCAATTAATTCCTGTAGAAAACATATAAAATGAGAGATACAAGATATTTTTATTTCTAAACAAGACACTGTACGTACGTTACTGATAGTTAAAATAAGTTCTACTTGGATAACTTTGGTTAATTTTATATTAATTTCAGTTTTTGCATCTCAATGAAACTGTTAACTGCTCAACTATACCTAGGTTGTACGTTTTGTTTGTGGTAAAATGAAATGGTGTTTCAAGAAACTGTTACGATGTTATTAGTCATTGACGCCTAGTCTCGAAATTAATGCTTTTATCACAATCCAATAAAAAAAACAACGCACAACTTGATTCTTTGACATGTATTAGTGCACCAAACGTTGAAACAGCCTACATTTAATTTGAAGCCCCTCTTTTAAAGTTTTGAATGATATATATATATACTTACTTTTAACACTCGTTTCATGACATTCGAGCATATTTATTTATCTGAAAATAAAAGCGATCGAAACCTTTGAATTTCCTAACGTTGCAATCTCGTTGCACGTGCTTGCTGACAACCTCAACAGAACGTCAGTCGATTTTGTATTTCTTCTTTAAATAAATTAAAAAAGATTAATGAATATTCCTCGCAATCGTCCATGTAAAAGATTTAAGTATTTAAGTTGTCACTATTCCCAATAGTGTTGCATATTCAGGCCTTATTCATAATTTGCGTTTGTGAAACGTTTATCGTTACTTGACGATCGTTTCCATTAATTTTAAATGTAAAGATAATTTCTCAATACAGAAAATATCCTTGAAAGAACTAGAAGATTAAATGCAGTGTTTCTCAACTGTAGGGGCACAGACATTCATCACATCTCGTGCTAATATTGCATAACTTCTCTAATATTATAATATAACTATTTATACTGAGCATTTCTTCACACAGAGAACGTCATTCAAAGCATTTTAAGTTGATTAGTCAGTTGCGTGCAATCACCGGCGACATAGCTCGCTTATCAAGATAATTACGACTACTTACTGCTGCACCGTTACATGGTATACATTATTGTTACATATTACCATGTAACACGTGTTAGTTATTAATGTGTTATCGTGGTATAAATACCTACATTGTTAGATATTACAATGCCTATTCAATAATGTATTATAACAAAATATTACCTAAGCTTCCTTCCGACCCGGTGCGACGGCTTAACTATTATCACAGTATAGGTCCTTCCTCTGTGCTATTGTAGAATAGGCCTCAAATTACAACTACAACTAGAATACACTCCTGTGAGTTGCTTTAGGTATATTGAACGAAAATTTAAAACGTTCGTGTTATTATAAAAAGATTTCTGTTTGGAGCTACGATTAATATTGTTTGTTTTCAAATGAAGTCTAAACTTGCTATAGTGTGAGAGCCATACTGCGTTTTGACCGAAGTGATACCAGGATCTCTCAGAAAACATTTATTTCGTTGCTACTCACCGAGTGAGTGGGGTTATCGAAGCCCAACACCTTCCCTCCCAATTTCCTCACTCCAGGAGGAGCGACTCCTAAAACAGCAACGCACTTGACACTCTCGAGGTGCAGGCGACTATGGGCGCGGCGCAGCGTTAGACACCTCATTCCATAAAAAGGGCTTTACATGCAATACTGTACAATATAAAAGTACTTAAAAAACTGTAAATACAAGAAGAATATTTTTTTTTTATCCATTACTACCCGACTACCGCGAAGGCTAAGGGAAGGGTTACAGTTTTGGTAGTTTATGTGTATTTGTAAGTTATACCGTAGCGCCTAACCCTTTAGGAATACGAGTGCATATGCAAGTAAACTAAACACAACACAAAACATAAATACAACACTAGCGCTATGAACAATCTATTATTAATGCCAGATGATTGTAAGGAATGTATATAAGTGAGGAGTTCAAGGCACCTGGAGACACCTCCACTCCGGTGTACATCATTCATGACCTGATTGTATCAGTTGTATTTGCGTTTTCAATATTATACAATCAGTGCCGGATTAAGCCAGCGCGGGGCCTGTAGCAAAATACGGCCAAGGGGCCCCTAGTTTGCTTAAGGTTCTCAAGTTTATGATGATTTGAGATACCAACGATTCTCGTGGTAGGTACTATACAACATATGCCTACGATTTATTGTAAGGAGTGTAAGGGGTCCCACTAACATCCTTCGAAACCCAAGCGAACCTCGCCTGCCCGCGGTGCACTCCACTGAATAACGAAGAAGGCTCTGGCGACCCGCCAACACGCACTGGACTAGCGTGGCGGGTTACGGCCCCTAGTGCCCTGGGGCTCCAGTTGCTAGATTGACGTTGACGGGCGTCGGTCGAGCACTGGAGATCTCTAGTAAGCAACGTGGTATATATCACGAGTGTGTTTAGCAGAGTTGCGTACCTGATAAGTATCTCTAAGTAGAGTATCGAAAAGATACTCGTTGAAGGTAATACAGGTTTACGCTCCGACCTCGGTGCACCCGGACGACGAAGTGGAAGTTATGTATGAGGACATCAGTAGGGCCATACATACTTCTAAACATACCTCACTTTTGTTATGGGGGATTTTAATGCAAAACTGGGTAGGAGGGGCAATGACGAGTTGAAAGTGGGGCAATTTGAATGTGGGCAAAGGAATTCCAGGGGTCAGAGATTGGCTGACTTTCTGAAGGAGGAACTGTTTATGGTGAACTCCTTCTCCAAATAGCCACCGCATAGGAAATGGTTCTGGTTGAGTCCCGACAGTTTCACGAGGAATGAGATCGACTTCATTATGTCTACATAGAGATAAATATTCAATTGAGAATTAGAATTAGACTGCCTCGTTGGTCTCGCGGTTGGCGTGAGCGACTGCTGATCATGAGGTCTCGGGTTCGATTTCCGGGTCGGGCCAAATGTTTGTATGATCTACAAATATGTGTTTCGGAGTTTGGGTGTGTTCTATCTATAATATATACGTATTTATAAAAACAAAATATATATGTGTATTTGTATCAGTTGCCGAGTACCCCATACATAACACAAGCTCTGCTTAACTTGGGACTAGATGGCGTTGTGTGTTTAGATGTCCGAAATATTTATTATTATTTATTTAATTATATCTCCGTGACCCACAGGGTGAAAACCGTGAGCGATCACAGAATGGTTAGAGGCACATTGAATATTAATGTCCAACTAAAAAGGTCTTGACTAATGATGTCCACGCTCCGACCTACTGCAGCTCATATACAAAACCCCGAGAGCTTTCAACTCAAGCTCGCATATCGCTTATCTGGCCTGGATTGCGTTTCTGTGGACGAGGTCAACTACAGGCTGGTAGAAACTGTCTACAAGGTAGGGAAAGATATCCCTCAAAAACTATCAGATCACACCCTTATGGCAGAACGACGCTCTTTGTCGCTGCAGACTTCCGGAACGCTGAAGCATATCGGCAGCTCAATAGATATAAATAAATAAAGATAATCAATAGACAGATAGATTATACAGAAGACCGAGGAGTATAATTTGCCACTATGCTTAGCGTTCGTGGACTTTGATAAGACTTTGATTCGGTCGAGACTTGGGCAGTGCTGCAGTCTCTTCAGATATGCCACATTGACTATCCGTACATCGAAGTGCTGTAGTGTTTGTAAAAAAATGTCACCTGTCCGAGTACATGACCAGAGCACAGAAGCTATTCCGTTGCGGAGGGGAGTTAGGCAGCCTAAACTCTTTACTCTCTTTAAGGACTCGTTGGATGCGGGACGCTACCGGTCGAAATGGAAATCAATAGGGGAAGCCTACGTTCATTAGTGGAATTCTTACTGCTGACATGATGACTTACGATTTAACGTAACGAAATCAAGTTTTAGTTTTTTGGATGGGAGTTAAACATAGCCTAGTTAAGCATAGATGCTTCGTGTTTAAGGCATGCAATATATTTTACGCTTATTTAAACTTATTTTTTTTATAGTCAGACAGGCGATGGAGCGCGAGGCCCCCCAATTCGCGGGGCCCGTAGCATTTGCTACTCTTGCTACGTGGCTAATCCGGCACTGTATACAATCATATGTTCGCAACAATAATAGTAGTTAAACACATTTGTTTTTGCTATCCGACAAGAGAAAAACTATTCTACAACACATAAAACAACAAATAGAACAGTAGGTAACTGAGTGTTCTCACCGCAGTAAAACATTGACTCTGTCTCATGCGGAACTAACGATAACAATAAATAAAAAATCCCATTATGTTACACTTGTTCATAAGTTTAATAAAACGTTCCTTTAAAAACTAAAATATGGCCTAACTGGATTTAAAAAATAAATTGCACTCAAATGACAACCGCGCGGTAGGAGATAAACATAATCCTACTAATATTATAAACGCGAAAGTTTGTAAGTATGGATGGATGGATGTTTGTTACTCTTTATACATATACGACATACACATTGGCGAAGCCGCGGGCAACAACTAGTCATGCATAACTCTCTAAATTCTTACTTGAAGGCTATAGGCTACTACTAGTTGTTGCCCGTGGCTCCGCTCGCGTATATGTCGGTCATCGCGGCAAATAGTAGCCTATGTGTTATTCTGATGTATAAGCTATAATGTAAAGTTTCATCCAAATCCGTTCAGTAGTTTTTGCGTGAAAGAGTAACAAACATCCATCCATACTTACTACGTATTTTCGCCTTTATAATATTAAGTAGGATATAATTAGAAATATTCTACTAAAAACATGAATGAAAGGCAAGGGACGGAATATATTTTTTTCATGTTTGGCCCTGCCAAAATGACTCAGCCTGATGGAAGCAATTCAAATCAATGCAGCATGGTGACCCACACTATGGCGGCCTAATGATACTTCAGCACGAACACTGTCATTTTACATTAATCTTCTGTGTGAGGGTAGTACCGTCCCGGTCGAGCCGGCCCTTTTGTACTGAAAGCAGCGTGGCTCTACTACCTACTCTTTGTAATGTTAGAATGGAGAGTGTAAGCAATTGCTTGAATAGGACTGATTCCAGAAATTTAGAGCCGTGGAAGTGACTTCTATCTGAGACTGCATGAGACTTCTTAAAGATTTTAATAATGTAAACGTAAGCCCTGATCGGTTTATACTTCGTCATGTCACGCTTCGTTGAGACTGTTTATTTGCTCCAGGGTTCCTGATAGACTTTATAAGCGGCCCTGTGTCGGTGGGGTTCACGTCGGCGGCTGCCATCATTATCGCGACGACACAGGTCAAAGACATCTTGGGACTCAGCTTCCCAGGGGGGAAGTTCTTGCAGGTATGAATTGTTTTAATCGTTGTTGTTGCTAAAAACGCTTTATTATGTGTATAATGCTATTGTATTTCCGTAATAGAACGGAATACATTAATGTTTACTTACTAATATTTTGATGTGGTTCCTAAACAAGAAATGTTACTCATTTGTTCCAGGTGTGGACAGGCATGTATGAACACATCGGTGAGACACGCCTGTGGGACACCGTGCTCGGCATCTCGTGCATCATCGTTTTGTTATTACTCAGGGTACGTTGTTTCCTTGTTACTGAAAGCACCTATTTTCGTAATAAAGAAAACGTTCGAAATTCAGTTCCTATTTAATCTGAATCTCACATGCCAGAAAACCTTCATGACTTCCTAATTGAATATCCAGCTGTTTTTATGGGTCTCGAAATATTTCAAAGGTGTAAACGTACACTTTATGATTCAGATATGCTTAGATATAAAACAAAACAATATCGAATTAACCGAATTGAGATAAACTTTTCCAAACAGCTACGCTTGTCACAACCAAAGTAAGTTAACTTCGGCTAGGATAACTGTTTCTGTTTTTTCTGAGAGTTTTCTCTTTCACGAAATAGTGTAATAGTAATAGGTTGAATGATTATTTTTAAATAACTATTTCTTACTGCCATTGTTAGTGTGTGAGTAATGACCACATGGACTTTGTAGAATACTTGTAAGTAAGGTACTGTTATAACTGTTGCATTGTCCTGCGTACATGTGCAAACCTGTGTAAATATCAACACAATGAAATGAGGAAAGCATTCACACTATTGCAAACTACAAAGCTCCCTGATATAAACAATATAATAACACACAATTATGTAGCAAAGGTTTCCTAGTAGTCTTTTTCGTGACACATCTTTTTTTATCTTTTTTATCATGATCAAATAAGTAGGTACGGTACATAAACTTATTTACATATGTATGCACAAATACAAAGTTAAACATCATATACAAATATTGTATACTGTACTTATTATGCGTTTAAATTTCGTATTTTACATGCAAGTAAATACACGCATTCTGAATTACAATTCCTTGATACCTTTAAGTTTGCTAAACTTGATACTTTACTTCTGCCATGCAGGGTACAATCAGCCTACGGTTCTCCTTATGTAAAGCGATTAGTTTATGGAGACCATGGGTATATATTAGCGCTATACCAACACTTTAAAAGTTACACTAATTTCTTGAAAAACTCCAAACTGTAACTGTCCTCTGGAAGATTAATTTAGTAACTTTATTTGTCATAAAATTCCAGAAAGTAAAAGACATAAATGTGTCACCCAAAGTGGACCCGGAGTCTGGCGCGATGGAGGGGGGAGGGTCGCGCGTGCGTCGCTCCTTGGCGCATGCGCTGTGGTTCCTCTCCACTACCAGGAACATTCTTGTGGTGCTGGTGTGCGCTGCACTCGCATACTACTTCGACACGCAGAGAAAAGCTCCCTTCGTTCTTACAGGTAAGCAATGTTATGAAATATTTACTTAGAGGAATGTCATTACTTATTAAAAAAGAGCCATACTTCGATAATAATGGTCTGGATCGACCGGCGTGATACCATGGCCTCACAGAAAATAGGGTTTAAGCAATAAAATTCTTTCGCTGCTATTCACCGAGTAAATGTTTTATTAGAACACAAACTCACTCCCTGATTAAGCGATTTAAAGCGCAGCAATGCATTTGTAACTCTTGAGTGACAGAATTCCATACGCAAAACAGTACCTTAACATCAGGTGATACGTCCCTTTGAACACCAATCTATATAATTGTAAAGGCGCTATCATAGAGCAACACGGTAGGGTCCTCTCGGTCAAAGTTTACACTTTGACCTTTGACTATAACACTGCTATGACACCGATCCTGAATGTTTTTGTATGTGAGTCTAAATTATAAATGTGTAAAGATAGCACCCCGCAATGAGAGACTGTTTTGTATAGGAAAAAAACGCTGTGGCAACGTCCGTGTTGCTCTAGGACGTTATAAAGTAATACTTTTGTCTCAAGGTCTAAACAAAGCATAATTTCTAACAATATATGAGCATGATATTGAACACATCGACTCATTCATTCTAAGTTTAAGCTCGTACTCGTAACATCAATGAGTAGGTAAGTGATACAGCATGTTCTCTGTTGCAGGCGAGGTGAAGCCAGGGCTACCGGAGGTGTCGCTGCCGCCGTTCTCGGCGACAGTCGGAAACCACACTTACACATTCTCTGAGATGGCGTCTACTCTTGGTTCTGCCATTTTCGTCGTTCCTCTGCTATCTATACTCGAGAATATTGCTCTAGCTAAAGTATTCTGTAAGTATTGCCAGAGGTGGAATGACGCCATTTCCATAAAATCTTATTCTGAAACAGCTGAAATGAATTTTATGAGACGTATCGGTTTGAAAATATTTTTAAATTTAATTTCTTAAGGAAAAGTCTAGGATTTTTTCTCCTACAGTTTGATTGTTCTTCTCTTTTATCATCATCATTGGCCTCTCCAATTGCACGTGTGATCCTGTTTTATGTCAGTTTCGAATAATGTCGAGTAACCAGCCTGAACCGTGGGTAATAGATGTAACACAGTCATGTTCAGCTATGCGTGTGTAACGTGCGTGGTGTTGCTATGGTTTGCACAGCGGAGGGCAAGTACGTGGACGCGACGCAGGAGATGGTGGCGCTGGGCGTGTGCAACATGGCGGGCGCGCTGGTGCACTCCATGCCGGTGTCGGGCGCGCTGTCGCGCGGCGCCGTCAACCACGCCTCGGGCGTCGCCACCACCGCCGGCGGCCTCTACACCGGCGCGCTCGTGCTGCTCTCGCTACAGGTTACAACTTTACCTCTAATCTAACAACTCTTAAATATATAGCATTCCAAAATACGAAAGCCTATTTGGAAGGTCAATAGTAGTAGCATCAGAATGAGGCAGGTAATGAGTGTAGTGATGATATGTACCTACCGGCGAGAAATGACTTCTAATGATCAACCGTCACTGTACCTTTGTTAAGAACCGGTGTTATCTGCCATTAACATAAAAAGAGGATCCTCTTACCACGTTAGGTATTTATACCGGCCGGGCCGCGGCTCCACTGTTGAGACTGAGAACTTGCATATACGACTGTATGCAATTTCCCATCATCTGTTTTCCATCGCTTTCATTGCGCGATGTAGAATCGGAAGTTACTTTGTAGTATGGCGTGTTTTCTTTAGATGGCACCAGAATATATTTTTGTTTAGTCTTAATCTCTGTTGTTAAGTAATACTACTTATAACAAAGAACAAGTGCTTACGTTTGTGTGTGCACTTTTATCGTTGCAGTACTTCACTCCGTACTTCTACTACATCCCGAAGGCTTCACTAGCGGCGGTCATCATTGCCGCCGTTGTGTTCATGATGGAGTTGCACGTCTTTAAGCCTATATGGAGAACTAAGAGTAAGTGAAATTAACAGTCTTAAAATTAGAAACTACTTGATTATCATCATAAACACACTCAAACAAACTCACAGTCTGTCTAAACTTACCTACCTAGACCTACAAATTATTGATTAGCTTCAAGTAACTATTGATTTAAAGGTAACAGATGTGTGCAGTAGAACATTATCCGACTATTTTGGAAAAAAATGTAATACTTTTATGGTATGTACTCTATATTGAATATTTATTTGTTTATCAGAGTTAGACATAATCCCAGCCGTGGTGACGTTCGCGACGTGTCTGATGCTGCGGTTGGAGCTGGGCATCGTCATCGGCATCGCAGTCAACCTGGTGTTCTTGCTGTACGCGTCTGCAAGGCCTTCCGTGAAAGTCTCCACCGCTGTTGTGAGTATACATTATATATCGTGTATAATTATGTTTACGGGAATGAACGAAGGCGATCAGTACTTCTTCTTACATTTCTGAAGCTTAGCTTGACTGACCTGGGTCACATCCAGACCTGTGATTGCACTCGTTCGTGAAAATAACTGTAATTTTATCCTTTTTATATGATTTATCTTAACATTTTAAATATCATTAAATAAATAAATAAATAAATACCTAACGTAATGGGGAAATTGAAAATGATTTCCAAGTTCTCCAATTTTCCTTTGACTAATTTCTTTGCGGGTATCAAAACAGTTTACCTTTTCCTGAGACTGTCCCAAGTGTCTTATCTGTGTGTTTGCTGTTGATTCTGGTGTAAGAGTTACAATAGTGGGCGTGCGGGAGGGATTCGCATAAATAAATAATATGACTGACGTGACTGCCTCGTTGGTCTCGCGGTTTGCGTGTGCGACTGCTGATCGTGAGGTTTCGGGTTCGATTCCCGGGTCGGACCAAATGTTTGTATGATCTACAAATATTTGTTTCGGAGTTTGGGTGTTTTCTATGTATAATATGTATTTACAAAAAAAAAGTACATATGTATTTGTATCAGTTGTCTAGTACCCATAACACAAGCTCTGCTTAGCTTGGGACTAGATGGCGTTGTGTGATAGATGTCCGAAATATTTATTTAAGTATTTTTATTTTTTATATTTGAAAAGCTAAATAAACACGTGGGGCGAAATTATTGAAATATTTCCAAAAAGCGCCCCTCGCTTTTTACATTAAAACTAATTTCTACTTTTCAGTTTGGTTTATTTATAAAAGCGTGTATTTTTAGTTATTTTTTTAACTTTTCTTTTTGTTATTGTATTGTCATAGGTTCTCGATACGTCTACTGATAAGTTAGTTCCATAAGGTTAAATGAAATCTGACCGTTAGAAGTGGGTCAAAATCAAGTTTAAAAGAGTCGGTTACATTCAATATATACATAGGTAGAGGTGAAGCTATTAAAAAGCGTGTAAAAATGAACCATTGCATTGGATAAAATTAAGCTCCAGAGTTAATAGCCGAAACCGAAATAATTGGGATCTATTGAATAAGTATAATTGTTAGAACAAAGAATAGTTGTGTAAAGTGTTGTAGATGTGCGATGTGCAGTGGTTAACGTGATGTGTGATGTGTGATGTGTATGTGCACAGTCGTCGGACGGCGTGGAGCACGTGGTGGCGGTGGTGGACCGCTCGCTGTCGTTCCCCTCCGCCGAGTTCGTGCGGCGCGCGCTGCGCAAGGCGGCGCAGAGGCACGCGCACGGCGCGCCGCTCGTGCTCGACGCCACGCACGTGCAGGCCGCGGACTTCACCGCCGCCAAGGTACCCTTCCTCAACAGTCAAACTATATCCATACCCCCATTTCATTGAAATCAGTGCAGCGGTTTAGCCGTGAAGGCTTAACAGACAAACAAACGGATAGAGTTACTAAAAGACTGCACACCGATTATGATTAATATTTTGATTGAGATGTAAAAATACTTTCGCAAGTCTATTGTTAGTGCACGAATAGCAAAAAGACTTTTTTACCTTAACCGACCCTATCAAATTACATATTTCCGTTGCAACATTTCAGGGCATCAAGGCGTTGATAGACGACTTCCACCAGCAAGGCCAGCCCATCATCTTCTACAACGTGAAGCCGTCGATCGCGGAAGTGTTCCGCGGCGTCCGCCCGCGCGAGTTCCTGCACTGCTCGTGCCGACCCGAGCTCGACCGCCTGCTCCTGGAGGCGAGCGCACGCACCAGACATCCCCCGCCCCAGAACATCTGTTAGTCTGCTTTTTTTTTTCTCCCTTTTTTTTAAAGCTGCCATTACGTCTCCTCTCTGCCTGATGGAAAGCATAAGTAGAATGAGGGAGTGGCGGTCACCATTCTTAATGTGAATGTGGACAATGCAGTATGATGACCCTCACTATGGCGGCCTATTGCCGATGGGTAAACCAGATTCGCTCTCTCGATTCGAAATCGCGGCGAGTGGCAATGCATCGCCGCAATTTAATTTTTTTTTATTTTATTTGTTTTGTTAGTTGTATTTTTATTTGTATTTGAATTTTGTATTTAATAAAAATGAAGATTAATGTAGTAAACAGTTTGTTAGAAATACAAAACAATTTCGATGCTTTTTTTTATGTATGGCCAAAATGACTCTACTCTGCCTGATGGAAAGCATAAGCATCCAAGAGTGGTGGTCACCATACTCATTGCGAATACAGACAATGCAACAATGCAGCATGGCGACTTTGTGTGACGACATGGTGTTTTTCGCATCTGCCAGGCGTCCCGTGACGGCTGACGTTTTTTTACCGATTTAAGAGGGTAGCTCTACATTTTTCTTAGAAACCATCACAATTATATTTTGTAGTATCAATATACATTTAGTTCTCCAACCATTTTATAAGCAGATTGTACAAAATTAAACGTCTAAACCGTTTATTTTTTAAACATATTATCTTCCCAAAATTACATAATTTAATCTTTATATTTTACACCAAACCATTACCTTTTTTTCAAACCATAACAATTATTTTTTCAGAAATTATGAGGCAAGCGCGTGTGTGTGGTCAGCTGGTGCAGTGTAGATCTTCGGATACCTCGACGAGACGAAACGAGGCGAGGCGAGATGAGCCGAGATGAGAAGAGACAGTATTTATTAGCATACGTATATATTTATACATCTAATGTAGATAGTGTAAGTGAGCTGTTGACTGTCCCAGTGGACGATCTAATAAAGTGTTGGTTATACTCACTACAGTTTTATTAAAAGTCTCTTTAGACCTCCTTTTCTTTGTGTGTCAATCCCCACAGATACAATGTACTTGTGGTTACATCGGCTGTTCCATTTGCCCATACACTTTCAGCCTCAAAAGGACAATATAAACAGGGTATTTTTGAGATAGGTAGTTTTTTTAATTAATAACTATGGTCCTATCAGCCGGCTACCGACAATATACATAATTTATTTGCCATTTGTCTAGAAAACAGAATAGCGATAAATATAGAGAAGCACTAACCAGTGGAACAGGCCGGCTTTCGCCCGGATTACTCTACCATGGACCACATCCACACATTAGACCAAATACTAGAAAAAGTTAAACCAACCTATATACATCGCGCATAAAGATTACGCGAAGGCTTTCGATTCAACAGCACACGAGAGCATATGGCAAGCACTCTTAAAACAAGGCGTTTCAAATACCTACATTAACATCATCAGAAACATATACAAGAACAGCACAAGCAGGGTAAAGCTATAAAAATGGACCAAGAGTCTATACCTATAAGGCGAGGAGTGAAAAAAGGAGACTCTTTATCTACTTATATACTATATACTTATAAACTATTCATAGCCGTGCTACATGGTATAATGCAAAATTTAGATCACAGAAACAAAGGAATAACAAGTAAAATTTTAACGAAATAAAACCGACTTCAAGGTTTGACTCTATTTCTCTTGGATGCCATCATCAGATCTTAATTTCCTTATAATGGTACCACCGTTGGGATATCTCCTTTCCATTGAAAAAAAAATCAATAAAAATCGGTTCATAAACGACGAAGGAATTCGCGAACATATATAAAAAAATATACGGTCGAATTGAGAAACCTCCTTTTTTTGAAGTCGGTTAAAAATAGTTGTAGACTGTATAAGCAATCTACGTTATGCAGATGACATCATTCTCTTTGCAAAAACATTAAAACAATTGGCAGCAATGATTTGCGAACTACCTACCTACCTCACCAGTAATAAAATAGGTTTACGTGCAAATACATCCAAAACAAGTATCTACAAATAGTACCTACCCAAAAGGCTATGAATTGTAATAGTAAATGGAATACCGATAGAGTAGGTGGACAGTTATGTGCACCTTGGGAAACAAATCTCATTAAAAAATCGCGACATGACGATGAAATAGAGCATCGTATCAACATAACTTGGAGGAAATACTGGAGCTTCAAAGAAATCCAAAAAGCAAAACTTCCATTAAAACTTAAAAAGAACGCTGTAGATTCCTGTGTGTTACCACGTCTGTTATATGGACCACAAACTTGGATTTTCCAAGAGAGAACTAAACATAAAATTTGTTAGTGCCAGCGTGCTATAGAAACAAGTATGCTAAGAAAATTAAGCTTAGCGATAAAATCAAGAGCGAAGTTATTCGGAAGAAAACATAATTAATAGACGCAGAACGTCACGCACAACACCTAAAATGGAGAGGGGCTGGACACTTGGACCGCAGTGCAGACAAGAGATGGACTAAACGAGTCACTAAATGGAAGGGACCCAGTGGAAAAAGGAACAGAGGAAGACCTAGAGGTCGATGGATCGATTAAATGAAAAACATATCCGACGAAGATTAGATGACGAAGGCGGCAAATCGAATACTATGGAAACAGTTGGAGGAGTCTCCTCTCCGGATAAGAATTCGGAGAGGAGACATGCCCTAAACACTACTAAACAATTTGCAGTATTTGATAGTTTAACTAACTTAACAACTAAATACATTTACATTTGTAAAACTACTTAAAAATATATTTTAATACATTTAATCCCTACTAACAATTTCTACCTACCCGACGTAATTTTATTTTTTAAGTTGGCAACATAAAATTACTAATAACTATTTAGTGGTCTGGGTTCAACTGTCACTAAGTACAGTGAGGTAATTTAAAAACTTTTGTATTTAGTTTATTTACTTTACACACAAATCTCCTTAGTGTGTATTATTTTAATTTAATGATTATACTAGTAGTAGTGTCAGTAATAATGGAAAAGGGCTTGCGGTGAATAAAACACAGAACTAGAGATAATGAAACGCTGTTTATTTTACAATCATGGACACACCCCCGGGTGCAGATCGCACAGCCATCGCTATCAGCGGACGTTCTTACAAAACCTTACTTTTTGGTTACATTACTATTTGTTTAAAGATTACACTGGAATTACATTACGTTGCTTACTTAACTAAACATTCACTATGCTTATCCATTACATCGCACCTTCATAAATGAATATAAAATGGCTAAACAATACCTAACTAACCGATGCGTACGTAGCACCTTCAACTCTCACACACACTCACATACACATACACACATTGAGCAGGGACACACGGCGTGTTCACCAAGAAATTCGCAAATTTGTCTCCAAAAGGAAGTTCGCTAAAGAAAAGTGAGCAGGAATTTATCGTAGGCGGTGTTCCCACTTTGACCTTCTTGGATAGCATACAACACAAGTATTACGTCAAACCTCCCCTCAATATACTTGGCACATGAAGCAGACGGAAGGGGTTGTTCCCCCTGGAGGGGCCTCATGCCTCAAATACGCAGTGAGAATTTTAGCCGATAATACAGTCTGCGGGATTGCTACCATGTACCTTTTTGTTTGTGAGTATCCGATATTTCGGCGCTGTTGCAAGTGCCATGATCACGGAGTAACTCAGGATCAGTTACTCCGTGATCATGGCACTTGCAACAGCGCCGAAATATCGGATACTCACAAACAAAAAGGTACATGGTAGCAATCCCGCAGATTCCCATTTTAATGTTACTGACCATGAAAGTTTAAAACAATATAATAATACAGTCAATAAATTATGAGTGAGTGTGTGTAGCACTGCAAACACACCAACACGCATAGAGATCAGTGCGTGACGCAGCGTGACAACATCTCTCACATTTAGAATTTAAAAGTCTATATATAATGTAGTTATTATTAAGAAATAGTATGTCAAATGTTAATTGCCTTAATAAATATGGAATATATCAACTACAGGTCGCCGCTGCGTCACTCCTAAGGGGAGCAGAGATCTCAGATACAATATGAAGAATAATTCAACATCAGCACATTCTCTCACACAACGTTATATATTTGGTATCACATACAAGCACACACATACGAACTTAGTTTAATCAAAACGGCACTTACCAACGATATGACACAATGTGTTTAGTAAAACATATGCTCGCCTTTCGGTCGTCCATATAAAATATTATTATATTGAGTAATCACAAAAATTATACTAAAGTAGGATAAATCAAAAAGGCTAGCAACACCTTACAGACAAAGACTTGACTCAGTGTTGCCAGTGCGTTAAAAACACCGTCCGTAAAATGAAGTCCAGCAAAATGTTAACAAAAAATAATTTACCTCTATGTTCAGACTCTCCGCGCCATACAGCCTGTACCGTACCGTCTAGTGCGAACGTTCCTTTACTAGATGAGTATTCTGTTTGATTATGATTATCTTATGGATATAAAAGAACATTTACACTAGACCAGGGTCGCTACCTTACACTACTTTATAACGGCTCCTGTTTACTATACACGACACTGAAATCAATAAGTTTAGTCACACGCGTGGCTCTTATTTCCTATCACAATTCCATATAGCTACGTGTGTGATTAAGCATGTTAGTTGTGGCGCGGTCCATAGCGAACAAGAGCTCACACTGGTGTGACAATTCGCTCACATTCCATACAGTGTACAATTGAATACTTATTTTAAATATAAATGCATTACAATCTCGCCGACGTGATGTGTACGTGTGAACGAGTGGCCCTAACTAACAGCACTGCTCGCGTCGAGCCGCGAGTCTGGCTCTAGCCGCCCGACGTGAGCCAATTTCTATCGCCTATCGTCTATCGAAAACTTTGTCTTTTAATAAGTAAAAGTGAATGGACGAGAGAACCCTTAATCTAAAGAATAATTCGTAAACACTAATTATATTATAAAAAGAATCTCTTAGATTTCAAACTCAAATACATTTTTGCGCGGTATTCTTAAAAACCGCAGATCAACAAAGTGTATAACATCACTAATCGTGTAAATGATTTAAAGCCAACACTACAACTTGCCCCACCGATCAACTTGAGCCGACATCGGACGTGCGCGCTCGCTGAGTACACATCAACAATCCAAAACTAGGTAAGATTAAAATAGTAAAAATGAGAAAAACTTTTTAGATATATGTATAAACGAAGACAGTGGAGTGCGGCAGTACCAGCGAGCTCGCACCTTGCCATCCCTCCTTACAATAATGAACTCGAGGAGTTCGAGTGTATATAAGTTGCGTTACGACTACGAATGTATACTAAAGTTCCCTCGCGAGGAGTTCGTTGGCACGGGCGGAGTGCTTGGCGCCGCTACGCTACGCTACGCACGAACGCTACGAGACATTACACCACAACTCTAAGTTGGCAAATGTGTACTTACAAGGTGTGAGGCCACGCCTTCAGCCTCCTACTACGAGCAAATGTTCGTATTTAGAATATACTATAATGTCGTTACATAGAATACTCTATACCCTACGTGTATAACCTGCCACGAATGGTATAAACGCGTTGTATTATTGATTAGCTAGTACCAGCTTCTAGCTCTTTATTTGAGCGTCTTGGAACTTTTAACCTTTCAATTGACTATGGATATCGTCGTCGCGGCATTTCTAAGAAAATATATTCATTTTACAATACAAAGTTAGTTTGCAAAGTCTGGAATTTGTACTTATGTGTGGACAATATGAAATAACTACAGTTCCAAGAAACGTTTAGTCGTGAACTACAACACTAGGATGGTATGTTGGGTCGCCTTAGTACTTTAGCAGATCTTCATCGAGTTCCGTGAGAGCCATTTTACTGTCTATCGCTGGAATAAGAAACAAAAATGTAATTAATATTTAGCGTATTTGTAACCATAAACAAACAACTCAACATGCTTAAAGAGCAATTATTATTTTTGAACGTTGTCATCTTACTGGCGGCTCGAAAGACCAAGAACTATTAAGTTAATGAATTGAAATCTATTTGAAATTTATGGATACGTTTAGTCATAAAACATAATATTGTTATATTCAAAAAAAGGTTTAAATTAACTGTTATGTAATCATATCAGGTAAATACACTTAATATTTACATAAGCTACTTTACTATTATTATATAGTATTGTTTGAACAAAATAGTTTCAAGCCTCATTCAGAAAGATTTAATTGAATCATGAAATCACTTGCATTACATGAGCTCTAATGTTAAGGGTAGATTTTTTCGCTACATATCATCCATTTTAGACTTTTGTAAACTATAATTCAGTATGACGAGCACGAGACGATGTTACGTTCTACTATTACAATGTTCAGTGTTTGCACTTACTTTGGTCCGGGATAGTAGTACGGTGGTGGTCGCTCGTACTCAGTAGGTCCATGGTAGCGGGGAGGGCCTTCTTCCCAGTGCCTGGAATGCCATCACCTCGCGTTACACCATAGATATAAGCGTGTCAAATAGTGAACAAATATGTGTCATGGAAGGATACACTTTGCAGACAAGAAGTGAGCACATTAAATTGCGACAACCGGTGAATAAATTGAGCCTCCCAGTGAAAAAATGAGTCATTCGGTGAATGATTTTTTCGTATTATTCTAATTATTTCAAAAGTGTTCAAATTGAAGCTGATATGAGTCGAAGTGTGGAGTTGATAGTGTAAGTCAGGCTTCAATTTATGAAAAAAGACTAGAGACATACCAACACATAATCGTAACTTCCAATTTGGTATGAAAGGAGGTGGCTCTTATTCTGAGATAGTACTAAAAATTCCATTGAAAATGATCCCATGACGTGTGTTACGTTGGTGTTGGGTGTGCAACAAACCAGTGCACTCCGAGTTCGTTCACAAAGTACTTACTGGTATCGAGTATTAGCCAATGATAGCAACTTGATCACCTTATCATACCTTAGGAAACACAGTAACTATTAACTTCTGTAATAGCCAACTTAACTGAGTGTATGCAAAAGACTGTATCTAGTATCTATGAATGTATCGATGTTTGGGTGGGTGGGGGTGTGTGTGTGTGTGTGTGTGATGAGATGGAGTCTGTGATGAGATGTGTGTGCGTGTGTATTTGCGTGGATATGTGAGTGTGTATTTAGTTGTGTGCGTGTGGGTATGTATATGTGCGTGTGTGTTGCGTATACTCACTTTGGCGCCATATCATTATATCTGCGCGCGTGGTATGCGTCGAGAGGCGGCGCCAGGGAGGAGTCAGCGCGCGCCGGCCCCGCCCCGCCGCCTCGCCCCTCCCCCTCGCGGGCCCGGCCCCCTCGCGCCTCCCGCCCCTCCCGCACCTCCCGCCCGTCTCGCCCCTCTCGCCCCTCTCGCCCCGACCGCTTCTCAGCCTTGTAGGCGCTACGCACACAACACGCACGTCAGTAGCCGTAGCCGCCCAACACACTGAGGCCAAACTGAACTGGACCACGGAGTAATTACTATGAAAATCTTCTAATTTAACAGTTAAATATGTAAACATGAATTATATGTAATAAAGAAATTAACAATAAAATTGAATTGGTATCGTTATTTTCTAGGAATAGTTAATGGTCCAGTTTATTAAATTATTATAACGGAATATATATTACAGCATAAGCCACAGATATTAGTTTCATGCACAGTAGTTGCTATACACACTCAACATATACATATATGTACAAGTTTAAAAGCCAATAATAGATGCGACATTTAATAAACGTATCACTAAAGTTGTCAAACCGTGGGCTATTGACATAGATACTAAGACAGACGAAAGCAACTAACACAAGACACACTACAACAGTCTAAGACCACTTTACACAAGCTCATTCTAGATGAAAGTCAATAGGAGCCAGGAGACATTACTATACTGAGCTGACACGCCATATTTTAGTTTTATATTGTGACGGAAAAAATTATAAGTAGGTATATATTTTCCATATTCAAAATTGTAATGAGCAATTCTTTTTGATAATTGTCAAATATGACAAGTAGTTTTTCAAACTAAGATTCAAGTATTAGGGAATAGGTTTAAAAACAATGTATCATTGCACCTGGCCTAGTTAAAAGATGATGCTAAATATATATCATACTACAAAAAGACAGTACACGTAAACTTACTTTACTATATCGAATTTAAATAATTATTATTGTCACTCACGAAGGTCAAACGTGGTCAAGTCAGTGTAGTTGGAACCGCAAGACAACGACAGACAGAGAAGCTGCACACGGTAAGGGTCGCTACACACTAAGGTGGTAAATGGTATACGAGTGTTATGTTACCGGCAAAGTTCAGGTGAGCGGCGCACATCGAGCGTTGCGGGTGCGCGAGTAACCGCAGCCATTGTTACGTCACGCCACACACTTACACGCTAACTTACAACTACGTTAATAACTGTTAGTAGTGGGACGAACAATATTAGTTTCAAAATTGAATATAGCCCTATCTAATTAGTCTAAGGATTGTTACCTTACAATGTAGGTATAAATGTAAAAACACCGATATGTTGAAAAAGTACACCGTACAACCTTACACATGATAAGTATCAAACATTCGTTTACAAACAATGCAAGCGAGTTAAATGTAAGAGTAAGTGTTATGTCGTTATATCAGCTGTTTCTACAGTGAGTGCTCGTCATACTGAATTATAGTTTACAAAAGTGTAAAATGGATGATATGTAGCGAGAAAATCTACCCTTAACATTAGAGCTCATGTAATGCAAGTGATTTCATGATTCAATTAAATCTTTCTGAATGAGGCTTGAAACTATTTTGTTCAAACAATCTATACTAATATATAAAGCTGAAGAGTTTGTTTGTTTGTTTATTTGTTTGTTTGTTTGTTTGAACACGCTAATCTCAGGAACCGCTGGTCCGATTTGAAAAATTCTTTCGGTGTTGGATAGTCCATTTATCGAGGAAGGCTATAGGGTATATATCATCTCGCTACTGCTAATAGGAGCGGAGCAACAATGAAGAATGTTTCAAAAACGGGGGAAATTTTCACGCTACGGGCAATATAAGGCGCAAACGAGGTTGCTTGGGTCGGCTAGTACTATATAATAATAGTAAAGTGGATTCTTATATTGTTACAAGTTTCTAACTAGATTTGAAACATTAAGTAAATAACAAACTTTTAAATATTGAACTGAGCTAAATGAATAAAACAGCTCTTAATGTAGAAACAACATATAAATGTACAACGATATAATTATATACAATAAACGCTTGCTCCTAATTAGAAAGTCAGTAACAAGAAGTCAAATCAATTCACTGCAGTGCCACATCTCAATAGTCTTATTATTAAACTGTTATATATAAGTAGGTAGATATAACGTTACACGAATACGTTGCAACGCCGACTATGTACATACAAAGTCAATATAATCTGAATGTTTATGAAAATACAAGGACATATAAAACTCGTCGTGATACAAAATGTTACAAAGTTTGTTATTAAAATATCTTTAAAAGAAGTTTCGTTAGTGCAAAATATTTGTTTACATTTTCCCTAAGCATTACCGTTGTACAAAATCTATCTACAGTCATGGCACGGGAGACACACACACCACAATAGCATAAGTGCTAGATGATACAATATTCCTGAATGTTATTGACTGAGGAGAGGCATATGTCCAACTCTGGACTATTGATCATGATCAATCATGATGATCGGATTGTCTGCACGATTGGTCAATTACAGTGTCATTGAAGTCCGTGAAGTGAGTGATAAAAAACTCATTTTTTTTTAAAAACTCCAAGGATAATTTGTATTTGTAAATAAACTTTACAAAGATTTGTGAGAGAGTGACGTTTTTAGCGGACTTCAAAAAAGGACTTCTTTGTTCCAATGTATGTATTTTTTTTGACACGTGTGTTTCCGTTGACCGGAATCATTCCATTGTCTGACACACTCCCGGTTTTAAGCAATTCCAGCATTGCTACATGTACGCACGGTAACAGAGTTGCAACTCTTGACTTGCATGTGTCTATGGACGGAGGTACTCTCTTTAAATCACTCACTTGCCCCTAAATCACAATAAAAATATATAATATTGGCAGTGAGCTGTGTAGTTGTACTCGTAGTTAGCTGGTGCGTGTGTCTCCTAGGCCACACCACAGAGCCTAGCTACACGTTTCGTTCACAACGTGCGGGGGTGAGGGCGCTCTGCTGACGCTACAGAACCCTCACGACCCTAACTATGCATATTATATATAGGTATAGTGGTTACACTACACTTGTATAGCGTCGCTGTGAGTATGCGGAGGGACATCGTTCGGACAAACATTGAGAGACCGACATTCTGTCTGTACTGAAGCTGTAGTGTTAGTGAACAACATTATGTAAAGTATTGTGGAATTTGTTGTATGTAATATGTGAGTCACTTCCTCGACACGACTCGGCGAATACTAGGTCTAGATAAATTCGCGCTTTCGGCGTTTCTTATTTTTTGCGAATATCTACTTAATTTTACTTCTTTTAACGATTGCTTATTTAAATAAAATACTCGTATTTGGTTAAAAGAAATATCATTTTTTTTCGGTTTCGGATTATGTATTTAGGTTATATGTACAAAAAATATACAACAAATAAATTATAACTGTTTCATAAGAAACCGTCACGGTTTACGTAACGATGCTTGTCCGAACTCATTGCTTACAATTAATATTAGAGGTAGACGCGTTAGCGCACCTAACTGTAACCGTACCACTTGTCTACATCTCGTGATATCACCGTGACTCGATACGTTTACACGTTGTATATGTTTTAGCTTAAAGGAATACCTCCTTATCATTTAACAATAAAAGATAAATCGACTTATAAAGTCAGTAGACAAAACTTGTGAGCGTAAACCTCGCTACACAAAGAGACAAATGTTAACATATAGAAGAGATCAAAAATTTGTGACGCATAGAGTCTAAACACTCCTACATCATCGACGGAAGACAATTTAAAAATCTAAAATCTGTCGAATACGTTTCGGCAGAAACCGCTGAATGGATCGATCGATTCAGTGCAAGTCGATAGAACAGTTTGGACAATGACGATGATGTGTGCGGTGGCGTTACTCGGCGTCGTGGATGCCGGACTCGTTGTCCTCGTCCTTGGCGTCGAGGCGCGTGCGCAGGTCGTCCAGCAGCGCGGGCGGCGGCACGAGCCGGCACACCACCTCGTGGCCGCGCGCCAGCAGCACGCGCGTGCCCGCCGGCCCGCCGCCCGCCGGCCCGCCCGGGGACCCGGAGCCCGGCGTCGGGCCTCCCGAATCCGCGGGAGGTGCGGACGGCGCGGCCCGCTCGCGCCACTCCGCTATCTTGCCCTCGATGTCCAGCGTGCTACGCTTCGAGCCGCTACACCACGCGCGTTTTAATTATACACCTTTCCAGAAGCACGCTATCGGTAGATAAACTGCACTCCGAGTTTCTACGAACGCCTCTCCGTGTACTCGTTCATCTACCGATACGGCGGCACGCCCTTACGTCTAGTAGGTATAAAGGCCGTTAGTAGTGCGGTATCGACCCGATCGTCGCTCGTCGATAAAGAAACATGAAGGAAATTAAAAAAAAAAACATAAGAAAAAACAAAATAAAAACAACCGGAGCCTGCTTAAAACATATCTCGCATGCGGGAAACACGCATGCGGTCGTCCACTCTCAGCCTTACTCTTCACCGCAGAAGGTTTATTATTGCATGCTATTTTTCTGCTTACACATATAACACAGATCGTCTTTGTACATTTTATATTATATACACGATGATTACGAGCTTACATAATAGCCAGGTTACTCGTTACCTCGTTTAATATATTATATACATACATATTCATGTAAGTCGCCCGAAATACACAAAATTACACATGAAATTTGTAAATAACCGAATGTAAGCAGCTACTATAGAGACATGCGTGCGAGTGTACATTGGGGCTTATCTATCTACATTACGAGATCGAATAAAACCGAATTCGTTATCGTGATAAAGCTCAATGCACACTCGACAGGTCGGATGAGGGAGATAATACAAAGCGCATGCGAAAGGCGTAGGCGAGGGATGGTTAGAGATGGCTAGGGTGTCTGTGGGGCACTTACTTGGCAAGGGGTACGTTATCGCGGTCCGCGTACGCGTCATACAAATATTCGCTGTAACAGACAAGAGACAGGCGGTCAGCCATCGTGCGACAGACCCGCTCCGGCCCCGCCCCACACCTCACACCTCACACGCGACTTCCACAGATGCGCTCTGCGAGGGGTGTCGGCGAGGCCTTCCTTAGTACAAACACTGTCTGGGAGCTGGTAAACGATGGAACACTTCCGATGGGAAACAGGGAGCACCAGGAAGGATGGAAACTACTACAACACATATCTAAAAACACGCTCCAGGATCCCAGAGCCGCAGACCTACGTTTCTTGTCATAAAACTAAAAATTGTAAAAAAAATTAGTAGAATTTAACTAGGAACATTTGCATACTTGCCAACATGTAATCTTAAGGAAATAGAGGCAAAGACACATATGGTTTTTAGATACATCATCATCCGATCAACAGCTTTTAATAGTCCACTGCTGGACATAAACTTCTCTTTTGAAAGGAAATTTTGGCCTTATACGTTGGCAAGCCAAGATACAGTTGCAAAATATTACCAATTTAATTTCACTACTGAGGTACAAATTTTACACTTTCACCAGATGACCAGATTTATACTAAGCGTCCCAAACATGACGACAGATCTTCCATAGTAACATGAGGGTCTCGAATTAAATCGAAGTGGCTTTGATGAAACACATCAAATAACATTTAAATTCGCCATTACATTTGTCATTCAATTTCCAAAGACTTTAGGGCGAATTTCACGTTTGTCAAAAAAACGGATCCACGACTCCGGGATGGGACGGTTTGTACGAACATAATCTTGGAAATGGTAAAATTTTCTACTGATTTAGTGTAATAGTCTTGTCTAATATTCATTAGTATTCCTAAATCTCTCTAGTACCTACTGACTCAAAGATTGAAAACACACTAGATATATCTAAGTGTACCGCACATTCAGGTAGCTATTGTATCGCTAGTATCAACACAGTAAATAAAGTTACTTAATGTTAAGATGAGTGATGCTGAACTAACACAAGATAACGTAAAAACCATAAAAATGGGAGTAAATTAAATTTTTATGCGTTCCTCAGAACAACTAACTTTCTATATATTTTCTTGGAGAGCATTCACTGTCGTAACTCAAGAACTATCTAGTGACAGGTACTAAATAACACAAAGAGGATAAAACAAAAAGAAGGATGTGGAGTTTACTGAAACAAATAATGTATGTTCCATAATTTAGACAACCGCCAGGCGAGGCTCGGTTTGCAGGAGTGGTTATCGAAGTGATCAAATTGTAAATGTAGTCAAATTATTTACTCATTGCACACTCGATCATAAATCACAAACATAACCTTAAGCACTAACGCTCTGCCACGCACTGATTCCTCGCGTCGCTCATACAAGTCATTATTTATCACTTGGATATGAATAAGACCGAGTGTCCAACGATAAAATAAGTTAACCATAAGTAGATAAACTCCCAGCCTTCTCAAGTGTTTAAGGGAACTACTTTTGGGTTTCGTTCAATGAACTAAGCGCTGTGTACTTTAACCCTTACACTGTAATATATTAACATTTAGATGTGAACAGGACAACAAATAGGTATAGCGACGCAAACAAAATGAGAATGCTACATTAGGGTATATTGCGGGTCGCGGGCCAACACCGTAGCGGTGCAGCGAGGACCGCAAGCAATGGATGCGATAGCTTCATGCCGACCTACTTCTCGCTATGCAACATCGATCTGCTCCAGCCATAGAACTAAGTACGAGGATACACCGAATAGACGCGTGCCTTGTTCATTGGTATTCGAAATGCATTTAGAATGGGTGTTCTGTATATGCATGTAAGTAAACAATTCGATACATTACAGGCTGATGAGGATTGTAGCCCTACCGTTCTATTTTAACTATGAATATGTATTATCTGATAAAAATGTGTATTTCAATTCTAATCTTCTATAAACCACATATTTTTTTAAAATTAACAGTTCTAAGAAATATTGTATTATTGAAATTGCATACATTGAGTAATACCAAACGAGTGTAAAAACTAACCTGTCATTAATTATGACAGCTGTCATTTCATGTGATACGTCAATTACATTTTTGCATTATCTGTGGAGAACTGTCAGATAGTTGAATCTGTTAGTTAGGTAAGCAAGTTTGTGAAGTCAGGGCTACAATCCAACACGTATTGTCGTGGGATGTGAAGAGCAATGAACAAGCGAGGTCCGGGACGGCGCTACAGGTAAACATCGTGCAAGCCGCTATAAGTCGAAGAGCACACGCCACGAGCGATACTGCACACACACCGCGCACTTACACGTACCAACTAATACGCACTTTGAATACTGTATAGAACTGGTTGTATGTACTTATGTGTATGAATTTTTTTTTTGAAATTCTAACAAGACAATGTCATCCGGTTTTGATCCAGAATTAACTTAAGTCGAATGCCATGGTATTTGCTTGATTGAATACATTTTAACTTTTGTATTCTTCATCACATCATGCAATATGTCAATCAAATTATGTCTTTAAATTTTAGCTGTACGTAGCAAAATTATAGCTGAACAATGTTTTATTTTTTAAATATAGGTTGGTATGCATAAGTGTGTCGCGGTGTGTGTATATTGTAATGTGTGTAGGTGTGTGTTACCGGACGAGGCGTAGGGTCATCGCCACCAACCGCGCGCCTGGCACATCGGCTCATACTCACTGCCAACAACACCCACACTTTTTACTGACAACCCTAGCGGTAATACAAACTTGGGGGAGTTTCGCAATGTCAATGGTTTTTGAATAATTAGGGTTGGCACACTTACTTTTAATTTGCAGGTTATCATATAATTTGACTTACAGTTATTAGATTTGTGCTAACAGTATATTGCAGTCGGACGGTTCATACAGGAGTTAATGAGGAGCATACATGTTAGAGCACTCGTTACTATAAACCCTCTACGCTGGATGGCAATGAAGTGAACGAACAGAAAAGCATAAAGTTAAAATAATTATAAAACAAACTACAGGTTTACGCTACTCGTCAGACGCCTTTTGCTGTGTATTAGTAAATATCTAGTGGTGACGTAGCGATAGCTCTTCAACCTGACACATACCGACACTGAGGCGACAATACGATGGCCTACCGAAGGAACATCTAACCGTTAGGTACTGCCTAGACACGAAGTAACTTATACTTCTTTGGAATGGAATACTAAAGGACATTATTTTCATTTTACTATAATCGAAATTGGATCTTTTTTTTTAATTTGGAATATTGTAATATCATAATTAAAGACAACTCGTTAATGTGTAACCAGAGAACAATTTATACAAAGTGTCAAGTACTAGGACGGTATCCAATGATCGGTCGATCCAATATCAATTAAAGAATGTCGGTCACAGAAAATTGTTTCGATGCATCTGCGACCAGACAAACTGGTCATGACTGTGAGCTGCATAGAGCTGCGAGCGAGCTCGGCCGAGTCGCTTCAACGTGCCAACTATCGATACACAGCGGTACAGCACTAGTCCCATTCACTACATACAGTACAGCGCAAGGATGGGGGGTGCACAACAAAACCCAAACAGAACTGACAGACACAAACTCAATCTAGTAATGAAAACAATGTTAACACACCTCTCAAATGATACAACAAAGCAAATAAGAAAATTAGTCGGAACTCAAACAGAAACGAAACAACTCAACGGATAAGGAGAACTGTTCGCAGCGCTTGCGGTGATGACGCCCCCCCCCCCCCTTTCCCTCTCGCCCTCTGACTAGTGAAAGCTGACTGCCAACAGTTCGGGAAATATGATCATGACGATGCTCGATGGGTGATAACTTAACCTTACTCTAATGTGTTGCGGTCACAACACTCGGCACGGTCAACGGTTAGGGCTGTGACCGCAGTCAACTATCGTAATGAATAACATTACAGTACTTCAACAAAGTAAGTACCGAACAAAAGTAGTCGAGTTGGTTGTGAAAATGATTTTAAATCACATAAAAATATGAGATCAGATTCAACTATATTTGTATGGCACTCAAGTTTGTTGCAACACTATTCGAACTCGATACATATCACGTAGGAACTCAAACTACACAATGATACATTTTAATATTTCAACGTACCGTACACAATTGAACTTATATATGTAAATATATATAGTAAACATAAATTATACAGGTAAAAGAAAAAAAACAGTTAAACAACAAAACAAGTCAAGTAAATTAAATACGATATTTAAAAAAAAAACCTCGATGATTTTCTTCAAGACTCCAAAAAGCTGACACAATCATAACTTTCAATGATGTGAATGTACGGTAGGTAGTTATGCTTAATTTATTCCCTTTCATTTACGAACTTTTTAATGGCCCTAATGAGAATGATCTGGGGACACCGCGGCAGGGTTAAATATGTCATTTTTATCCTAATCATACCTCGATCCTAACGACCTGACTAGGAATAAAATCTGAGAGAGACAGAGGTACACAAAAAGGAGGAGGTTATGTATTCACTATAGCGTATTTTTTTAAATGTTTGGATGTGAACCGATTATTCCGTCAATTTATAGACCGTTTTTTTTATTGTTCTGTATTTAATCTTTACGGAATACTAATATCTGACTTTATGTAAGGAGATGGAATAATGTAATAAAAAATAAAATGTAATTCATTACCAAAAATAAAATAAGCAAACAAAATGTATGTAATAAAATTTATACAATACATGCTTATAAAAAATATAAAAAACCATTTGTTTCATGTAATATATTCAAATTGTAGCGTGGCGACGACCTCCTTGGACTCTCTTCAGTAGGACAGGACAGCACAGGACAGGACAGAACAGGACGGAACAGGACAGTACAGGAAAGTACAAGGCGGGCCCAGGCAGGATTGTTGAGTACTAGCGACAGGCTCCCTTACACGGAAGGGGCGAAGGCGCGTCGCACACACTGGCGAGGGACAAGTGCGGCTGAGAATCGCCGAGGTACGCATCTACCCACTACTCTACTGCTATAGGGATTCATTAGTATAATGTGTAACGATTGATGACAAACACTGTATTGTCCTGCACGATGAGTATATTTCGAGTTCGAAAGTGATGTAAACAGTAATTTGTATACAGTTAGTGCAGTGCACGTAAGCATTTTGACTAAACCATTCGGAGAAAATCTCTTCAAGTTGAACACATATACGTGAACTGCACGCACCGCTACAGTTACAAACGAGGATTCAGAATGTGCAACTCGTGACGTGTACACGTCGTTGAATTCGTTAGTTTGTCGAGGACTACGTTTAATTGTTGCGCCATTACTGCATTAACTGTCATGTAGACACTCGATGCGACGTTTAAGCATAAATTCTACAGCGGAATAATTAAACGTAGTCGGTGGGGAGAGTGAGATAGAAAGAGAGAGAGACAGAGAGAGAGGTAGAGATAGAGATAGAGAGAGAGGAGACTCACGCTTCGACGAGCGGGCCGGGGTAGGGGTCGATCTGCATGTACAGCTCGGCCAGGCGCTGCGCCGTCAGCACGAGCGGCACGAACAGCAGCAGGCACCAGCCCAGAGACATCCAGTACCCGTTCTGTAACACACGCCCGCCCCCCTCACTCTCTATGTGCTACTGCCACTGGACACTTCCACGTGTGGTGGAACGACTTGGCGAATTGCACCATTCATAACAGTGTATTCTATTTACCTTAGAAAACACGGTAATGAATGAATGAAAGGCCTAAGAACATCGGCAAACATTATTCAGCATTTTTGCTTATTCGTATACCATGACTATGTTATAGGAGAAGTAATTTTAATTTTGCTCTCAAGTTTTATGAAAGGTTCAATAAATAACTTTTATTAATAAACCGCTCATAAGTAGCCTTTTCCTTTCTTAAAAAAATAATTTTAAAGTAATGGAGGCTTTGTATTTATTAGAAGAAAGCTGGATGGCAAAATGCGAGACATTGCTGTTCGTGTTGAATTCGTTCAGCGATGTCGATGTTGACGTCGAAGAACATAATAAAGTGTACCGCACACCAGCACACGTGTACGTGGCGAGGGTGTGCGTGTGTGCGCGTGTGCGCGTGCGCGTGTGTACGTACGACGGGCTGCACGATCTTGACGCAGATGGAGTCGCGGGTGGCGTTGAAGACGCGCGAGAGCGGCTCGCAGCGGCCCACGTTGTGGCGCACGTAGAACGTGGCGTGCTGGACGAACTCCTGCAGCTTGTCGCCGATCACCTTGTTGTACTGCTGCATGGCCTGCGCGAAACAAACTGGATAATGGAATTGTGCATCTTTGCATTTGTATTGTGCCACGCTGGGAAGCATATGTAGAGTTCAAGGAGACCGTATAAAAATGAAAAAAGTAAGAAAAAATTGGTTGGAAACTCTTCAGACCACCCACCACACGTAACTCTATCATTTACATCCATATAGAGTAAATGACTGTATCGTTAAACAAATACCGATGTCTCCTTCATTAAAAACAAATATAGTAAAACATCTCGGGTAATATAATTATTACAGCCCTTCATTTCAATTACAAGTTTTACTACTACTACCGAAAGAGTGACGTCACAAGTTCGTATTTAGTACATTTTCACAACACAACGTTATCGTTGTGACAGATGGTAAAAAGTAACCAATTTGACTAAGATGTCGTCTATGTTATTAGTAAACAGAAGTGTGTACTCTCATTACACAGGCTTTAGTTGTTTTTTACTTGTGTATTATTACATTTTATATGCATAATACATTTTATAAGCGCGTTTCAGAGTGCACGAGCACCATCGAGCCGAGCACACCGGGCAGTAGCAGACACTCCTAAGGTCAGGTGACTCACCAGCTGCGCGAGGTAGTCGCCCTGCTCCAGTATGAACTGCTGCGCGTCGGCGGCCTGCTGCGTGAGCATCTCCAGCGCCTTGTCCAGCGACCAGCCTCCCCAGCGCATGCCGTCACGTAGCCGCGTGGCTGTCTCCTGCTCACCACACATTCAGATCACATTTTTCCTATGTTTTCTTGCATACATCATAAAAATATATTTTGTATGAAAAATCACATTCAGTACGAGGTACGATAGTACAAATAATAATAATAATAAATAAATATTTCGGACATCTAACACACATCGCCATCTAGTCCCAAGCTAAGCAGAGCTTGCGTTATGGATACTAGACAACTGATACAAATACATATATAGTTTTTTTTTATAAATACATACTTAATATACATAGAAAATACCCAAATTCTGAAACAAATATTTGTAGATCATTTGGTTAACAACATTTGGTCCGATCCGGGAATCGAACCCGAGATCTCATGATCAGCAGTCGCACACGCCAACCGCGAGACCAACGAGGCAAAGCAAAATATGGACGAAATGTGGACATTTTAAGACCTGTTGTTTATTTTTTGAGTATTTTTTTAAACCATGACTTTGGTTCGATAACGCTAACATGTGGAGGGTGGAGGGCGGAGGGCGGAGGGTGGAGGGTGCGGACTCACGTTGAGCAGCGCGGCGTCGTCGAGCATGGGCGCGAGCACGTGGCGGTTGAGGCGCTCCAGGTCGGCGGCGGCCTGCAGCAGGTCGCGCGCCTCGCGCTGGAACTGCGGCTGCTGCAGCGAGCGCGCCGTGCTGTTCAGCTGCCGCGCCAGCGAGTCCAGCGCCAGCGACGTCATGTTCGTCTCCAGCTGCACACACACAAGCACGATAATGGCCGACCACTCACTTTCTTTGTCATATTATTATTGTGACTATAAAAGTGGAATCGACTTCTGTTACGATAGAAAGATTAGCGTTCTCAGATTAAAAGCAGTTCGATGAGATCATGGAGATCAGTATCCATCGATTCGGTGTAGATTCGCTTCGGAGATCGATTTTAAATTTGAATTTTTTATACGATATTGTTTCACATTATAAAAGTAAGCATATCGAGAGACATTTAAACCTTACTTCACGTTCGTACTGAACGATATCGTATTCGCAAAAATAAGTATAAATTTTGAAGCCGAAGTAAATAAACGATCAAAAAACAAAGACGGATCGGGTAAGAAGAGAGCATCTCGGCGATGTCGAGATCGAACTAGTGATGGCAGGTAGGTACCGCGTCGAGGATGCGGTCGAAGTCGAAGTCGCCGAGGCCGGAGTCCGCGAAGTGGCGCAGCTTGGCGAGCGTGGCGGGCCGCATGATGCGCAGGTCGGTGTCGGCCAGCAGCGGCCGCGCGCCGCCCAGCGCCAGCTCGCCCGCGCGCCACGACAGCCCCAGCGCCTCCAGGTCCACCACGCGCCACAGCTGCAGCATCTGCCGCACCACACCACACCGTTCCACTAACCACGTCACACGTCACACGTCACACGTCACCGCGCTAACACTGCTCATCTCGTGAGTGTCGCAAGAGCCGACTAAGGAAGCAAACCACGCCGTACAAAACCACTGCTAAGAGAAGGAAAACTTAAACAAACGCTCTACCAACCCGCATGGTCAGCGTGGTTTAGTAAACTAAAACCTCCTTTCTAAGAACTTAAGGATTGGCCTATGACCAGCGATGAACTTTTAACGGCTGTCGATGATGATAATGAATACTATCTACATCGATATCGTCGCATCGACGACCCCCTATGATCTAATAGTCATAGATTAAACGCTAAGGCTCATTGCAATAATATACCTATTCAGTTTATTCTCGAACCTTATACTCCGACGACCTACTGCAGGTCACGGAGCTCTCCTTAGCGAGAGTTTTAGCCTACTGTACCAAGCTAGCCAGGCGGGTTGCTATCACGTTTGTTTACAGTTATCCTTCTTTTTACAACAGTCAGTTGTCCACCATATTTTGTTCCTTTAGACGCCCTTTACGACACCCCCACGATAAGAATAGAAGTAGCGAGACTCCATATTCTTAATTCATCACCGAACAGAAACCTCTCGACACTATAACGTGTATGTATAAATTTATAAAATTCAGATCAAAGATTAGTATAATTAAAAATTTCGGAAGTACAATCGCGAACGAACGTCGGCATGAAATAAAATTCTCTTGACATTTCGAACGACGACCAACCTAAACATATTAACTTTCAAAAGTGTACTAAAGTAAAATCATATAATACAATCGATCAATTCTACGTCGTATGAGTGTGTTAATTATAGCGATTACAGAATAATAAGTACAAGTAAAATAACCCCGCTGCGTGTGAAATGTACTAATTTCCGCGTTATAATTAACTAATAATCCGCTTAATATCGCTAATCTATAGCATTGCGCCTTTGTAATTATGTTTTGAATCACGCCACTCCGCGAACCTATTGAAGAGGAAACTGCGTTGCGAAAATACCGGGAGATACCCTGGAGCGAGTCAGTGGCGGTATGTGTAAGTCTTTTGTTCTGCTTACCATTTTGTGTTCCTCTTATTTAATGAACCATATACAGTGCACTAAAATATCGAAGCCTTGAACATATTTGGCGCGACCGTTAGTAGGATATACCTCATAGATAGTGAAGTTCATGTGGCAGCGAATGAGCACGCCGGTCAGGTTGAACGTCTCGTCCTTCTTCTCGCCGTACAGCGTTCTCTCCAGGTCCACCATCTTGTCCAGGTCATTGAACAGCCTGTTGCCCACCGGGTACCTGCGCAGAACCATACAATATAACATTTACAATGTAATTAGCTCTAGTATACGTTAAACACGTTTTACTAAAATATAATAAAAAGTACGCATTTATGATGTCGATTACGAATGCGTTGATATCTGAGACACAAAAAGTCAATGTTCGTTTTAGGGATGGATTTTCAATTTAGCCAAAGTTCGTGGGTTCAATTCTCATCCGGGACAAATATTGTGTGATGAGCGTGAAATTTCGCTGTGTCTGGTGTAATTTTACTATTTTCAGGTGTATAAGGTATTAATAAATATATTTAACGTACCGAGTCACTCATATTATCGACAATCGTAAGGTACCCTTTTATGAACTCACTTACTGTAACTGTTTAACGATGTGTTTATATTAGAACGTGTAGCCCAATTTAGTTCTGACCACGAACTGTTATTGTAATAATCGGGAGAGAGAGTGAGGTTGGTAGGAGTGAGAGAGAGAGAGAGAGAGAGAGAGAGAGTGCGGCGTACTCACATGAGCGGGTCGCAGACGACGCGCTGCGCGGCCACGCCGGCCACGAAGTAGAGCGCGAAGACCACGGCCACGAAGCCGCCCAGCGTCAGCACCAGCGCCACGCCGCACAGCAGGCTGCGCGCGCCGCCCGCCTTGCTGCAGCAGTCGTGCGCGCCGTACACCTCGCCGCGCGACCCGCACACGCCCACCACCAGCCCCCACGTCAGCACCACGCACATCTGACGCGCAACGCGCAACACGCAACACACGCCATACATACGCTGTCTTGTACATCACTTATTCGTGAGGGTAACCATATGTTTGGGTATCGTTGCGAATGACCACTCTGCCTGATGGAAGGCATGAGCAGAACCCGAGAGCGATGGACACCGTGTGCATTGCAAATACAAACAATGGAACGATGCAGCACGGGGTCACATTATTCTACTATTATTATAAACGCGAAAGTTTGTAGGCTTTCACGTAAAAACTACTGAACGGATTTGCATGAAACTTTACGGTAATATAGTTTATACGTCGGAATAACACATAGGTTACTATTCGCCACGATAACCGACACATACGCGGGCGGAGCCGCGGGCGATGACTAGTAATAAATAAATAAATACTTTTAACGCTATTTAATTCCGAGCCAAGCTTAGCTCGTGTTATGAATACTAGACGATTGACATGAATACATTATACTTTTTTATAAATTCATATATATTATACATAGAAAACATCCAATATTTCGGAACAAATATTTGCAGATCATACAAACATCTGATCCGACCCGAGAATCGAACCCGAGTCTTCGAGCACAGCAGTCGCATATGTCGGGCTATTGAAATGCTTAAGAATCCAAAGTGTGAGAGTGCAGCGGTGACTGACCAGCAGCAGGCAGAGCGCGGCGGCCACGCCCAGGTACTGGCGGTAGGGCCCGTACTCCTCCACCAGCGCCTGCACGCGCTCGGCGTCGCGCACGTGCGCGCGCAGCTGGCGCGACGCGTTGCCCACGGCGTCGCGGATCTGCCGCCCCAGCTGCATCATGTTCTCGCCTGCGCACACCACGCACCACGCACACCGTTACCACAACTAGCCAAACATCTTTCTAAATCCTACCTCTTCTCCACGCGTTGTAACGGAACTGGGACATACCGAGCTTATCGATTGAAACCCTGACTTCGGGCAGCTGCTCGTCCACCGAGTTCTGGATGGTCCGTTGGATGTTGCGGAACACCTTGTGTCCCTCGGCCACCTCCTCCTTGAGCCCGCTGGCCAGCAACGCTGACACGTTTTGCAGCAGCGGTGCCACGTCCGGCATCTAATATCGATCGAATCTCATTAACAAATGACGCTTCTCTTTGAACGAAATTAAAAGTTAATAGAAGACATATTGTAATACGATCCTCGTCACGTTGAGTTTCTCTTTAAGTGAAAACGTTGAGCTCTAAACAGAGGTGAGGTAAATGCTGGCTCGCACTGAGCTCAGTTCCGAATAAACCATACTTACAGTTGGGAAATATTGGTCGAGCATCTAATGTCCACAGTCGCATGAAATAAGTACAAGAATATTTTAATAGAATAGAAATAAGAGGTCAATAAACAGTTAAGGATATAGCAAAGTAATGAAGTAACGAAGGGCAGATCGTCAGTGATATACAGGAGTTAGGCGACGCGGGGGAGTCGACTGACCTGGCTGTACTGTATCTCGGTGTCGAGCTGGCCGATCTTGTACTTGTCGTGCAGCGCCAAGCACTTGGGCTGGTTGCACTTCGACAACGTCTGCAGCAGTTGATTCTTCACTTTCCTAAGTCCTGCACAGCGCGTAATGACAATAATTAACTCATAAATCTAACCAAACTTATTACATACATCACATAGCTGGACCAGTTCAGTTTTTTTTATATTTCCGTTACGGCGTAAAGAAGGTATGGAGAAAAATACGTAAATATTACGAAGAAAATATAAAAAAACACCCCATACAATTTCTTTGTAATTTTTTCTATTGTAGTACAACAAAGCAATAACTTTTAATATTACGAAGTCAGTCGGACAGCTAAGTAACTAACATTAATTGATCACAAGGATCTTACTTATGTGTTGTCAAGGGTACAGAAAAGGAGAAAAATACATTTCATTAGGAAAAAGTGTATTATGTGCTCACTATATTTTAGTTACTATGAACTGCCTGCGACTGCCAACAAAGAGGTCTCTGGTTCAAATCCCGGGCGGGTCAAAAGTTTACCGATTTTTTCTGATTATATAAATACTCAATAACAGCTCGGAGTTTAGAAGTTCTGGTCTGAACCTTGCCTCGGAGAGCACGTAAAGCTGCCGGTCCTGCGCGCCTGATCTCTTTCAGATCGTGTCGGTTAACCGTCCCAGCGGATTATGAGAGAGAGGGAGCAGAGATATCTCCTTCGTAGTTGGCTGGTGTCCGTTGAGCCTGGCCGCCGTGACCGTTATCAGCTAAGAGTACATCATCACATATTTAAGTGAGGTAAAGTAATAGGATATGTACCCGAGTTGAGGTCGACGGCGCGGACCCGCAGGGAGTTGGTGAGGTTCTGCACGGTGCGCAGGTCCTCGTGCACGTCGTCCAGCTGCTGCACCATGCGGTTGAGCGTCGACACCGCCATCAGGTTCGACGTCTCGCTCAGCATCAGCGTGGTCCGACCGCCTAAGCCTGCAAACGACACACATCAATAACCTAACAGAATCATAAGCATAGACAGCTTCTCACTTGTCTCCCAGCCTTAACTTTAGTTACTCAATACAATAACAAAACAAGGTTATAATTAGCTCTAGCTCTCTAGCTTTTTTACATGTGTTTAAAGAAGAATATAAGATCACAGGATCTGCCATAACTCTCCATGAACAACATGCATGCGGTACAGACCGCTGGCAATATGTTATGTATGGTTATGAGGTAGGTATACGCCGTTTATTAAGTGAATCGTCCGAATTATTTTTATATATTTATTATATTTTTATAACTGTGCTAGAAAAGAATTTTAATTCTGGTTATAAAGTTACAACTACATTAACGCAACGCAATACAAAAACAATCCGTACCATGAGATACGCCAGGCGTGAAAACATATCTTTGTAAGCAAACTGTGAGAATCGCAGATTAAACAAAATGGAATCAATTAAGTATAGAAACAAGTTTAAATTATTAAAAAAAATAAACCGACCGCGTCAAAACTGCCATCTTTATTAATGTTTTATTTTGTAATTTTTAAACTTAAAAAAAAAATACATACATATTTACACTCGAAAAACATAACCCTCTTTCTTTCGCAGTCGTGTAAAAAAACAGTGTATCACCAAGCGCATCATCCGCCCCGCATCCAGGAAACCATCAGGAGGGCCGAGAGGGCTGGTAAACATCTATCACATTACAGTACTAACCATAGAGAATTTCGATGAGGCGCGACTTGAAATCGAAGAAGTTACGCTCGAGCAACCACAGCGCGGCCTCCTGCGTGTTGTTGAGGAAGCTAATCGTGTCGGTGAGCCCGTTGCGGTACACGGTGGTCAGCTCACTCACGTTGTCGTCCAAGTGCGCCTCCGTCGCGAACACGCATACCAGACCCAGGCTGGAATGCACAAGGTATATAACATAGTAACAGTTACGGTACAGTTGTAAACAATATCAACATAAGTGGAGAGTGAACTCACAGGAACAAGGTAAGCAGTCCAATGAACAGTATTGCGAGCATGCCCCTGATCCACGAGTCGTACTCGCGGTCGAAAGGCCTGCGCCTGCGCCCCACGCGGCACCAATAGCAGCAACACCAAAACAAGCTGGAACACAACACATTACAATATTTAAAAGTTTCACCTAAACATTCATTATTTGCTGATTCATAATGTCGCTTTTCCAAGGGGTAACGCATATTTATAAACCAGGTGAGATACGTTATAGATTAATATCAATCACTACACATTATAAATTTATAAAATATTTATGTGTTTGTTTATGTACGTCTACTGAACACATGAATTCTAAGATTTTCATATAATTTCCTTCAATGCATAGTGTAATTAGTGAGAAAGATTAGAATCTAAATACCATGTCAATGTCAAAAATATTTAATAAATCTCCATTCTAAGGCGTGGCTATGTCCAGGCTGCTAATGATTACTACAGCAATATTATTTATATGTGGGTTCACAGACAAAAAACTTTATCAGAGGCTACTAGGGTAACTGTTTTTACTAGATGCTCTGATAAAAGTGGGAGCCAGGGTTTCTAGCTAACTAAAATAACAAAGTATATTTACCCGGTAAGCGGCAAAATGACCGCGACGAGCAGGGCAAGAATCACGATCCCAACGGGGCCGAGGTAATGCGAGACCCACTTGCGCCAGTCCCTCTTCAGCGGTGACACGTACAGGTGTCCATCAGACACTGTCACTACACCTGGAAACACATAACATCCTTTGTAGATTTTGATTTGGAGAAACTCTCTAAAACTGATAGAACAAATGAAGGGAACAATTTGACTACCTACCTAACTTACAGTCTTACATATTTGTAAGTTGGAGACAGTTATAGATCTAGGGTGACTAGTTTAGCTACTTAAAAATGAGACGTATTTAGGCTTCTGTTAATTGAATGATAATGCAAAATAAAGAAATAGAATTTTGTAGGAAAGTGATCAGTGCGATTTTTGGCCAGGAGGTATTGTAGGCCAAATCCTCCTTTTAAAGGTAATACCAGCCATTATACTACTAAAGATAATTGGCCTGGCCCTGGATAAATCTAAAGGCCTGTATTCACTTTGCTTAGTGCGAGTGCAAGTACTTGTGCAGGTGTGGACGTGTGCAAATACGTGTGAACAGCGAATTCGCGGTCTACTAATCTTTGTTCACCTGCACTCGCACTAATCAACGTGAATAGGGACCTTAAGAAAATTTATTTGTTTTAAAAACTGAAGAGTAACTCGAGTCGCTCGGGATATACTCCCGAGTCCTTAAAAATATAAAAGAGGGCTATAATCTATTATTTATGTTTAATATAGTGTACGTCATCAGTCATCATGCATGTGAGATGTACGTTGACTATAATTATTATCTAGGGTTATCGCTCTTCCTTCAATTGCACCTCATCAAGATGCAGAGTTTAACTGATAGCCCTTACATAGTTCGTCTATTCCAAAATAAACTTTATCTCTATACGGCTACAGTTCATAAACGTTAATCTCACATGAGGACCGTGTGGACACAACGATGGCCTGTTTAGTTAAAGCAATTTATTATTCTCGAAGCGAATGTACTGTTACATCCAATTTAATCTAGCTCACCAAGTTGTCCTACTTCACAGTTTCAAAGTTTGGTAGAAAACGATTGGTACAATGATTGGTAGAAAATACGTGTGGACATCGAATTCGCGGTCCACACGTATTTCATCATCATCATCATTGGTCGGTTTTCTACCAATCATTGGTCACCTGTACTACGCACTCGCACTAAGCAAAGTGAATACAAGCCTTTAGCCAAACGTAACCAATAAAATGTTATCAACGATTGATACATAATTTTTTTTATAAACAGGCTTTATCGTGTACGTAAGTGATATGTAATTTAACCAATTCACATAGCCGGCTCGTTGGTCTAGGGGTATGATTTTCGCTTAGGGTGCGAGAGGTCCCGGGTTCAAATCCCGGACGAGCCCAAAATTTTTGACATTGTATTTTCAGTTATATAGTAATATTATTTTATTAGTAGTGTTATTTAATAAAAATCTAAATTTCACTGTTTATCACTTTTTTTTAGCAAATATGTTAAGTTTACTTTTCATCTATACAAATAAATTAATTGAAGTTTCTGTTTGTAATATTAAAATAACCGATTTTTACCAAATGCATATGTATTATACACGATACATATTCCAAAAATGTATTTTTTTTATTTCAAGACACTCCAATTTTATTTATTTTTATTGTATAGATGCGAGATGTAGTCAGCAAAAAAAGAATTCAAGCGTCTGCAGCTGAAATCTATACTTATAAAATAGTAAGTCCTGACTGACTGACTGACTGACTGACTGACTGATTCATCATCGCCGAGCGTAAACTATGATAGTTAGGGCTATGAAATTTGGTGAGTAGGATCCTTTTATTGAGCAGACACGCACTAAAAAAGGAATTTTGGAATTTCCACCCCTAAGGGGTTGAAATAGGGGTTAAAAATGAGTAAACACGTATTTCAGCGTTTTTGAATATTCAACCCCTAAGGGGTGAAACAGGGGTTGACATTTCGTACATAGGTTAGTCTGGAAGTCCGTCATTTTTGAAGTCTGAAACATGAAACTTTATTTATGTGTTACTGATTTAAAAAGAGTAGAGACGTATTTGAGCGTTTCTGGGTATTCTACCCCTAAGGGGATGAAATAGGGGTTGAAAGTTTGTATGCAAGTTCGTCATATTTTGAGTTAGAAACATGAAACTTTATTTATGCGCTACTGATTAAAAAACAGTAGATACGTATTTAAGCGTTTCTGGGTATTCTACTCCTAAGGGGGTGAAATAGGGGTTGAAAGTTTGTATGGAAGTTCGTCTTTTTTTAAGTAAGAAGCATGATACTTTATTTTTGGGCTACTGAATTCAAATGAAAAGACACGTATTTAAGCGTTTCTGGATATTCTACCCCTAAGGGGGTGAACTAGGGGTTGAAAGTTTGTATGCAAGTTCGTCATATTTTGAGTTAGAAACATGAAACTTTATTTATGCGCTACTGATTAAAAAACAGTAGATACGTATTTAAGCGTTTCTGGGTATTCTCTACTCCTAAGGGGGTGAAATAGGGGTTGAAAGTTTGTATGGAAGTTCGTCTTTTTTTAAGTAAGAAGCATGATACTTTATTTTTGGGCTACTGAATTCAAATGAAAAGACACGTATTTAAGCGTTTCTGGATATTCTACCCCTAAGGGGGTGAACTAGGGGTTGAAAAATTTGTAAGGAAGTTCGCTATTTTTGAAGTAGCAAACATGAAACTTTGTTTTTGGGCTACTGATTAAAAATGAGTAGATACGTATGTAATCGTTTCTGGATATTCTACCCCTAAGGGGTGAAATAGGGATTGAAAGTTTGTATGGAAGTTTGTCATTTTTTAAGTTAGAACCATGAAACTTTATTCATGTACTACTGATTAAAAAAGAGTAAAGACATAAATAAGGGTTTCTGGATATTCTACCCCTAAAGGAGTGAAATAGGGGTAGAAAATTTGTATGGAAGTCCGTTATTTTTTAAAATTAGTACCATGAAACTTAAATTTTGGGTTATTGACTAGATATCTATTTAGTGTTTCTGCATATTTTATCCCTAAGGGGGTGAAATAGGGGTTGAATTTCTTTTTATGGAAATGCTTCATATTTAAGAATACATAGAAATAAGAAAGGTGAAACTTTACTTATGGGTTGCTAATTAAAAATGAGTAAATACGTATTTCAGCGTTTCTGAATATTCTATCCCTAAGGTGTGAAATAGGGGTTGACATTTCGTACATAGCTTATATTGTATATGGGTGGAATGGTTGTATGAAAGTTCTTTTAAATGGGCTATTGATCAAAAATAAATAAATACGTTCAAAAACATGAATAAATTACTGATACATAATTTTACACAGTTTTAATTAAATACATATAATCAACTTCCACGCGAGCAAAGCCGCGGGCAACAGCTAGTTTATTTATAAAATAATTGACGTGGGAATGTCATGCTTCGTTAATATGTGGCGGTTCGACATATGTGATATCACGGCTTTACTGAAAATCGATGTCAACCAATTCATCTGCTTCTGCACACTTAGGTAAGTTTACTCTGGTTTAGTATTGAGAAAAAATCTCGAGGCTGCTAATAGGACTCGAAATTTCAAAGAAAGTTTAGCTCAGGGGCTCGAGCTTTTAACAACACTGACATAGATGGTTACTTAAAATCATGTAATCCAAATGTCCGTTTGGCCTCTATACCAAAAAAGCAACGTAGACCCGTAGACCCTATGTTTTCGATAAAACAAAAGGAAGCTACACAGTTTCATTTATTTCTGAAACCTTTCGAGTATCATAACTCGGTGTGTTTGAGGGTCACTGCTATTGGTGTAGAGAAGTTGTAACAATGGTTAGACATAAAGGAACAATTTCAAGTTCACAACAACGCTGTATAATTACACGCATGCGTGCCACAGTACATGACGTGATGAGTATTTCGTGTGTTACAGGTGTTGTTCAGAGGACCTTGGCCGTGCGCTCGCCGTGATCCACTGCCCCCGGTAACTGCGCGCCCCCACCACGCATACGGCCGCACTAAACATCTACTAATTGGGAGATGAACAGACACGATAACGCTGTGTAATCGTACTTTTAATTCATCATCCGACCGAATTCATAACTATAATAATATTAATTATAATAACGAGAATCTTGGAAAGGAATTACAAATCAGACGAAGAATGTGAAATAATGTCATAATATGAACAAATACAAACGCAAAACTAACCGTTGTGTTTCACTGTAACATTGCAAAGCTTTAATTCAATATAATTTCCCTAAAAGATACTTTAAATGAAATTATTCTGATGACAGATTGGAATCGATGCCAAACTTTATACAAAAGAAAGAATGAAAATTGCCGACGTCTTTCTTTGTTAGCTGCAATCTGCTTCAACAGCTCTTTGCAGCTGGCTGTCGAAATTTACGCTTGTTTAGTTGCAACTGCGAACACCCAATAATGAGGCCGGTAATTCGATCAAATTATGTTGTTGTTTATTACTGCAATGACTGCCTTGATCCAGATTACACACGCACATGATGGGTGCATTTAATTGGGCATAGCTATATTTATCTGATTAATGCAATGGCCGAGTCTGTAATATGAGAATTATATGAAATTCTATGTGCCTAGAAACAAGTTTTATGATACAAGGGGCAAATGAGCACACGGCCAACCTGGAAAGTCGCTTCTTTCGAACATGAACGCCAGCAATCCCGGAGTCACAAGCACGTTGTCTGCTTTTGAGATTGAAGTACGTTCATTTCTTGAAAGTTGAGTACATACATACAGCCACGCTTTTTCCCCAGTGGGGCAGGCAGAGACAATTGATCTCCACTAACTGTCCTGACACGTCTTTTGCTTTGTCTACATTCATCAATCGCTGCATGCATGCTAGTCGAGTCGTTCCAGAAAATACTAAATTTATTGAAAAATCCTATGAGAGCAAAACCTTGAAGACAACACCTATAGGTATAATATCGAAATAGAATAAGGTTAACCTATGTTCATCCAATAATATCCAGAAAGCTACCAGGCGAAAAATCCAAAGGATAGCAACTTAGAAGTCTCCGATAGCTTTTGATAAATGACAATACAAATACAAAAACTTAGCATTGGAGTGGATCTCCGACCACAAAGTACATTGTCGTGGGTTCCAGTTTTATTCCGTTAACTGAATTATTAATAAAAAAATAAAATTGACAAAATTACATTTAACTTTAAGCGTTTGCAGAGAGATCATTGAGAACAAAAACCGGAATGAAATAAATACAAAAACACTACTCACAATTTAGATAAAAATAAAGCTTGTTTATTCATGGTATGTTGCATCTGCGAATATTTCATCCTTCAAAATAAAAACTACATCCGCGTTATAATTTTCCGGGTTTGTGAAAAAATACCTAGTCTATAGATATGATCGTCAATATGTTTCAAAACTGTCATTGAGTGAACACAATTTGGTGAAACCTTGTGTTGAGTGAGGTCAATTTCAACACGAGCGGTTGGATAACGGATACATTTTATATTTCATATTTTAGTTATTCTATAACAAACGGCCTGTAGAAACAAATCGTACTAAAGAAAAAAACAGGGCTTTTTTCTTGTCCCAGGCTTTTAAGTAAGAGGTCAAGTGGACGAATTGCGTGAGCACAGCTTTTCAGTTCGCAAATAGAACGTGGAATAAGGAAAGGTGAAGAGTCTCTCAGAGGGACCGAGTCTGGGAGTGCCTCGCAGAGTGTTAGTCGCTCATTATTATCGAGATATTGCTACAACAACCCACTTTGAAGAACTTGAGAGCTTTTCATTCGAACGAGGAGCACTGTCTTATGAACAACAAACACGTTGAAAACATTAAACAATGAAAAATAATAATCTAATATTGAATATCTATGTACGACAGTTGGTCAAATTATGTAATTATGTAGAAAGGAGTTTAGAATAATGTCTTGTGACTTCAGACTCAGCTATCGCGCAATCGAAGATGTTGTATCAGTAAACTTGAAATAAATTAAAAAGAAACATTTTGAGAAACGACTTCATTTTAAGAATAATTTTCACAAAATATTTTAACCATGAAAATAAATATTAACTACGTACATAATATTATATTTATTTTAAACTAATTAATTCCATTTTAATTAAACTATTTAAGATATTCAAACAGAAAACAAAATTAAAAACGATATGAAATTCAAAAAGAGATATTTCCCGTACCGGGAATCGAACCCGAGCCTCCTGGGTGAAAGCCAGGTATCCTAGCCACTAGACCATACGGGACTTGGCATATGCAGAGAATTTATAGATTACACTACAAGTCATAATCTACGTCTAACAACTCTCGATAAAAACAACAAACTTTATTATTACTTTGACCATTTCATCACGTATTTTTTTATAAATCAATACTATCATTAAGATTTACCATTACATCTACCGCTTTGGAGTACAGTGAGCAAACCAAAGGTCAATGGCCTATGTTCAAGTTCATACCGAATATACCCGTTGCTAAGGGCAAGGAAAAAAGCTGAGATGCTCATAGGCTCATACCGATAGGTAAAATAGTAAAAAGAATACCATAAACAATATGAATACAATAATATTCATAAAGAGTAAGACGACAAAGAAAGTCAAACGTTAAACGAGGATCATAGTGACATAGAAGAATGGCTTTCCAAAGACAATGTAATGACATAACAAGGAAGGATATGCCGGTCAGCGCGCGCCGCAGGAGCCGGCGGAGCGAGGTACACCGGGGGTGGGGGAGGACAGCCGGGAGCTCATCTCTTTGTGAGCGGTGTGCGGGTGCAGCGGATCGATAGCAGCCACAACACCACGCTCGCTGCTACCGACATACGTTACTACAACATTAAAGCAATTTTAGACTAAACAGATGAACTGATAACACACAATCTGTAACTTTGAAGTAAAGTACTGTTCGTGCTCTTTTAAAAATCACAATACGTAGTGAAAGACTTTCATGCTAGTAAGACCTTTATGATGGTTACCTCGAAACAACGTTTTTATGTTCATACTTTAATGTCACTTCACTCCATGACAAATGGCCCATTGGTTTCGAAACCAGTCATACAATAACTACATCCCCAAAGCTCAAGTATGTATTTAAGTTAAATTGGCAACTTAAACGTCATCTAACAATTTTGTATCTGTCCTCATAAGTTGTATATAAGATAGCCGACCCACGCAACCTCGTTTGCGTCTCCTATTGCGAATTCATTCTCGTTGGCAAGTTCCGTTCTTGTCTGTGCAAGTGCAAAGAGTGCAAGATATACTGAGCAGATTAAGTACTTGGTTCTAATAGCAAACTATAGAGATCTATCTTCATTATAAACACAGGCGTCATTTTATGTGATTGTTTCAAAATATCTTTAAAGATAAACATGATCAAAGTGCTTTACACGAGTATTTTAGTCTTTGTGAAAATTGTCGTTCGTGTTTCCGACTACGATTTAATTCTTCGTGTATCGACGATTCAAAAATATCGCTGCTATTTATAGACACCAGGTCGTTTGTTGCTTTGGATAATGCACACTGTAACGGACTTGGAATTATTGACATGACAACTTCTTTTGCGGTGTTGTGCACTTTAGCAAAATTACTTTAGGTTGGGTCAAATATGTTAAACCCGCGTCAGTTTGTGACGTCACCTTAAGACGTAAGACGGTACGGCACCGCAAACATTTAAAACACTTAAAATTATCAAAGTATGTAAATTAATATATCAAACAATGTCAATACAAATCAATGTTTACATGAAATGCAAGGCAAAAAGATTTCATTTCGTGTCGCAGTGTCAGTTACCATACTCCTCCGAAACGGCTGAGCCGATTTTTATGAAATTTTGTGTACATATCGGATAGGCCTGAGCCCTGGCCAACATAATTTTTTTATACCCCATTTTTTAATGGCAAAACAACGTTTGCCAGATTAGCTAGTAATAGTGTTTTTTTAAAGGTAAATTGCGCTTTACTATTTATGACGTATTAAAATAAAACTACTAACTAGATCTCGTTCAAACCAATTTCGGAGGAAGTTTGTACGGTAATATACATCATATATATTTTTTTAGTTTTCTAGAACGGTCTAGAAAACTAAAAAATATATATGATGATGACCCTTATTTATGGAAATAAGATTTTGACACTAAAATAGAAAAAAAAGGAAATAAATTTTGGGGGGTTCCCCATACGACTTAAAACTGAAACTCATTTTTTTTTTCATCAAACCCATACGTTTCTGGTATCTATGGATAGGTCTTCAATCTAATATCATATTTATTCTAAAGTGAATAGTTTGCTCGAGGTACACTTCCAAAGTGGTAAAGTGTGCGTCCGTCTGTCCGTCCGTCCCCCTGTTATTTCTAAAATAAGAGAATGATAAAACTAAAAAAATATATGATGTACATTACCATGCAAACTTCCACCGAAAGAGAGAAAGAGAATAGATCTCATAAGTGTTTTTTTTAATAAATCATTAATCGTAAACCGCAATTTAGCTTTCATTCAACCAAGTCAAATTTAAAAAAAAAAATGTTACTTGCTGTCACGGAACCTTTCACGGGCGAGTCCAACTCGGACTTGGCCGCTTTTTATTAATTTAATGAACAATTAAATATTTATTAAACGATGAGAGAATGAACGTCAATAATAATTTTATATATTTACAAATATAATAAACCATAATTCTTAGTATTGACTTAACAAACATGTTCACTGCAGTGATTCTTGTAAAAACCACAAAACGGGTCAAATAGTGCATGTATTTCTGAACAAAACAATTTATTGAAATATAATTTTCTATCTTCACCACTTTTATAAAAGGCAAAATTAATTAAATTCAGCTACAGAGCGTCTAGACAAAGAGAGTTGTAAAACATCTTTGATTATCTCGCGGTTATTTAAGAACACTTGTGATAATTCTCTTTGTAATTTTTCAGTTACACGTTTCTAGATATTATAATACTGTTAATTTAATTTAAAACATTCTTAGAAAGTTAGAGATCAGCATTTTAACTCGCTAATCTTCAAGGAACATGCTGAGTTACTATGCGGAGTTGTAAATCTTACAAATTAGAATACTACATATTATAAATAATAACTGTTTTTAATTACTTAATTTAAATTAATTTTGTCACTTAAAACGTCTGGATACTAAATACTAATCTTCTTTAGCGTTGAATGAAAAATGAAAGAATTCAAGTATATGGGAGTGATAACAACATGTGTTAGTTCATTAGGAGAATTTTAAAACATTGCCATTACCGTGGCCATAACGAATACGATCAAGCACCGATCACACACAAGGTGCACGTGCGCCTCCACGATCCGTGTGCTGAATAAATAGCCATGATATCAATTGAGCGCGGTCACCACCACAACCATTATTAGATGACACACTCAACTGCAAGCGATATGGACTTGTTGGAACACTGCATCGAAGGTCTAAGTAAATTGGCGATTGGGCGGTTTCGCTATCACAGGCGCTCTTCTCGGAAGGACTGATCAAGTGTCCAAGTTAACTCTCGTCGGGCGTCGAGCGCCAAGTTCTCAGTTACAGATCATTTCTGAAGAGACAATGCAGACTATAAGAATGAATTATAAAGAGGATTCCTCCAATTTTATGTTTTATTAATACTAAATTAATTCAACAAACAAACTTGTACGCGTTACACTTAGTTTTATACTGGTTTTGGTGCATAACCATTATAAGGTACGTGGATCTTGAAAAGTGTAGAATTGGCGTCAAAGCTTTCAAATTTATAAGTATGAACAGATCATAGGTTCTAGGACTATTATTTTTTCGAAAACAGTAAAATAATAATCTGAATTAAGGAGTTATGTGTTTTAAAATTCTTGATTCAGATTCCTTCATAAACTACATGAATATTTCCTTCGCGTCTATAACTCTTCAACTTAAACCACACTATCACACTAATTAGGTATCATATAAATTCATTCTAGTGTGTACCTTAGAATTTTTTTTCATATATAGAACTAAAACTGTTGTATCTATAGGATATATTTTATGTTTTCAAATATTTGTCGATTTTACTAAATTAACACTTGTAGAGCGAATGGTTCGAACAAGTTTCCATTTTTAGTTCTATTACAGGTATCATAAATGTATGTAATATCCATAAAAGAATCTTTCGAATGTTAATGTATGCTATATATTTGACATTTTGTAGATCGCAAACGATAAAATTGTCCTCTTGACATGAATGAGTCAGATATTTTGGAATGTCCACGTTAAATGCTTTTACAGTTTCTGAACCAAACCGTACGAATGAGTCAAACGCCGGTTCTCACCCCGCACTCTGCGTCACTTACTGGTTTGAGATAAGATTCGTTGTTATGAGAAACGTGGTGGGTTACCTGCAACAAAAGAATTATGTTATTAATATACATTATGTTATGAGTTGAGAGGCGTATAGATTCTCATTCGCAGATTACATTTTGATCTGATATACAAAGCAAAACATTAGCAATGCACTTTTAGACAACTCGACGTGGTGGCCTGGTTCGCATTGGTTGAACAGAGTTCAGTATATATCGGGCACATACTAGTTGGAATAGAAAATTACATTTCAGTCATAATTTGTATAGCTAAGATCTACTGACTGATTCTTGCGTGAAATTCAATAAACAGAAAACCTATGTCGTGATTCAAATATAAATTGTTTTCTCGTAATTAAAAAAAGCGGCCAAGTGCGAGTCGGACTCGCCCATGAAGAGTTCCGTAGCAGCAAGTAACATAATAATTTTTATTTTTATATTTGAAGTGATTGAATGAAAGGTAAATTGCGGTTTACGATTTATGACGACTTCAAATCAAATTTGAAGTTTGCATGGTAATGTACACCATATATATTTTTTTGGTTTCATCCTTCTCTTATTTTAGAAGTTACAGGCGGAGTATTGTTCTTATAGTTTCGGAAAAAAGTGGCTGTGACAAACGGACGGACAGACAGACATAACGAATCCATAAGGGTCCCGTTTTTTGTCATTTGGATACAGAACTTTAAAAAAAAGAAAAACTAATTCAAATGTCTAGAAAGTATCGGAGTTAAGACGTGAATAGTATTGTAAACTTTAATGGGGTAACCAATAAAGTGAAGTTCGTTTCAAGTTATATATGAGTTGCAGGAAACATTGCAACCTAATCTTGATGATAAATGGTAATAATGACTCGCTGACGAACATTCACAGACGAAACCGGATCTGTCGATGACGCGACAGCAGATCAGGTTCGTAAAATTACAAGACTCTATAGTCAACATGCACCAAACTCTTATAGTCAATATATTACCCGAATTCTGCTCTGCCTTGAAAGCGATAATATACGTTATTCGCGCTGGAATAAAATGATAGTTAGCAATTTTTTCAGCCCTGCCTCTGTGACGTCGAGACGTGACGTATTGATTTATGGAGATCTCTTATTCAGCAGATATTCCGTTTACGTTCTCTTTCATGGCAATACGTATATGTTAAGTTAGCTAATGATACATAATGTTTACTTGCAGATTTAGAGTTGGCGGGTTTTCCTTTCTTTATTAATATTTAACAAAAACACTTAGATTATTTGCAAGATTAGCAATTGTAAACGACGCGTTATCTTTGAATTGCACCGGTCAAATGTAATAAATATTTTATGGATTTCTGCAGAAATTTCATAATTTACACAAAATATCTACATTGTGTGGTAGGTACGTATATTTGATAAACAGGTACTATGAATATTTATACAAAATAGCTGGTTTAATTTCAGATAGGGTGGGGTAAAAAAAACCAATGAGGTGAGAACAAAGAAAAAAGGGTGAGGCACACTGGCCAGTGAATCGTGAACTTGACTCTCATTATACTTGCCACAAGAAGATATTTTTGGTTTTAGATCAATTTATGTGCCTAGAGCGTGATTCACTGATTATAACATACGTGCCTGGCGTGTTTTTAAATAAATAAATAAATATTTCGGACATCTAACACACAAGCCATCTAGTCCCAAGCTAAGCAGAGCTTGTGTTATAGGTACTATACAATTGAAGGTAGGTATACTTCGGACCGTTACTTAGTTATTCTAGGTCATTTGATTTCATGTTAATGTATTACTCGTATAAGGAGGTTTAATGTGTTTTAAAATGAAAAAGCTCGAGATGTGTGTTTAAAACAAAAGCTTGGGAGCAACGTGCCATGAGAACTTCAGAGTGGCTGATAAGAGGGCTGATTAGAAAAATTCAAACCACAATGAGTTGACGTCACGACGGCTGGTCCAGCGGAAGGCGGCGCGTGCAGATCGCAGATTTCACGCTACATTGAGTAAAATTGCATTTAATACTTCGACTGTTACAGACCACGACGTATTTTCTATTTATTAGCTTACATGTAATGCACTGAAATAATTCTTTCTTTCTTTTTCTTTTCTGTTAAGACAACTCCCGCCTAAGGAATAAACATTCATAACAACAATTCATGGATCACACAAAATGTTGTCCCACCACTCAAATATTACTTTTTGGAATTGAATAAAAACTTAATGTTTAGTACACCGACCTGTCAATCGATAGCTCAGCAATCTATGTTCGACATAATTCTCTAAAGAAATTTGTTGATGAAGATTTAGGCACCTTGAATTAGGCCAATTATTTTAATTAGTGATGAAAACTAATGGATACGTTTTTTCGGAAATATTTAGGCTCTATTATGGACACCAATGCATAATTGCACAGTTTAGTAACAAAACGGCTTTAAGCGTATATGCAAGTGGCACAAAAAAAGGCTATATTTTAAGTAAATGTAACAGACTGACGATTTGGACATACCTTAACTTAGTGATCATTTATATATCATAAATTATTGCGAAAAGCCATTAAGAAAATCATGTCTTAGGACAGTCTTCCTCTGTAATTTTAAATTTTATTCGAACCCTAATAAGACAGCATAGAAAACTGTGAAGAACATTCTGTGGCTTGCCGGTTGTAAAACATCGCACCGATCACAACCCAACGCTCATCCTAATGGGTTTCTAATATTTAAACATACCTACTGCATGCAGCCTATAAATACTGCGTGTCGTGTCAGCCCGCAAATGGTCGGCACAAGAAACTCGTTGTCGATAAATAATGTAAAAAGCCATTGATCTGTATTGAAAACAAGAGGTCGGAGGTCGACACGCTACAGATAAGCTGCCTTCCGATGGCGTGACAAGAATCTATATCGACAACTAGACTCCTAAACGGGGCCAATTTCAGGGCTTGTTCATTCTATCGGGGACACGTGTCAAGTGGCACCCCTGCCAGTCTTCACTGTGGTGAGTGGAAACTCGATTTATCGATTAGATTATAATCAGTTGAGTAGCGTAAACATCTAATAAGTGAGTGCTTTAGATACGTTTCTCGTTGTATTGATTTTCGGCTTTCAGCGCCGAGCTCGTGAATTTATGATGGCAATTTATTACTTTCACCAAAGTAGCTGACGTATGTGTCTGACAACGATCCTTATTTCTCTTACAGATATCATAAGGTAAAGCAAATATTGTGTTAGGATTGGAGATACAGTTTGATATCACTACGACCGTTATTATAAGTGAAAAAACGATAACTTTCATGAACATCGCAGTGCTGATAGTGGAACACCCGGCCTAGTTTTTTTCTCAGTGTGGTGGGAGTTGTACTAGGGAGTTAGACACTGTTTTCGTTGCTTATCTGGGTCAGAGCTGTCACTGACCTGAGTGATGTGTCGTATCAGAATGTCGAACACATGAACGTGAGATCTAACAATGACAATTTAATTCCTTACAGAGTAACGACAGGTGTTTTATACGATGTTATTACTACTATAACATGTAAATGACTATCTGGATATTGCGACAGTTTAATTAGTTTGTGCCCCTCATTACATGTATGAGCGTACGAGCGTGTCACCAGCCGACACTATTTCAATACAATAGTTACAAAAGAGGGAAAATCACACACAACACATACTTTCTAATATCCATGAACTGCCTATTCAGGTTTATTAGCTACATTCTACCAATTCCAATACATATGGATATGAGTTTTCACTAAATAAATCATTGAATGTTTAACTATTTCAACGCCGATGAGTGGGAAGAGTTACGTAGCTGTAGGTTGCGGAGTCGTGTCAAGGAAAAACTTAAATGAATTGCTTGCTTGGCAGTATCCAAGGAATAAAATGTTCAATTCCAGGTAATTGATAGTAAATTAGTAATCAACGCTGATGCATAACGTACGGCATAATACTCCATCAATATGTACATTACAAGTTACAACCTCTCTCCTTCCTTTTTATGTCTGGCTTTCTCAAGAAGCGGTTTTAGTTTCAAGAGCTTCATTTACAGGTTAGTGGAATAAGTGTTTTTTTCCTGAGTAACTCACAAATTAAATCATTTTTTTGCTTGAAACTGAAGGAAGCAGAAGTTTTGCCACGTCTTGTCAAAGCTTTAAATATGAAAATATGTTGCAACACTGCACATGGATGTTTAAAAAACTTATTTGTCATTCGCTTACTTTTTATCAAGCTGTACTCATGCTGGTAGGTAACTTTTACATCAATTACTTCATTTATGAAATATAAAAGTACGTAATAGTGCTGAAACTTTGATAACATTTGACCTATACGTTTTCATTCGATCATAATATAATATTGTTTAATTTCTGCTAATAAACAAAGATTATTACGACTTAGGGAAATAGTAGACTCGTCCATTTACTAACTCAAAGGTTAGTGAATTCGTAGTGGCGGAGGAAATTCCATAAAGGTAGCGATATCAGACGGTAACCATATAACCGCAACGTGAGATTGAAATAATCAAGAGAGGAACGCAAGCGGAAGACACGATAACGCACCGGGCGAGGGTGTGACAACCGGCCCTATCAGTTTGTGGGCTAAACGTTGCAGGGGTTGCTCTCACTTTTACCTTTTAATATTACATTAGTTTTAATATTGGAAGCTTGTCACTAATATATAATTATTTAACGTCTGTAGTAGTTATTGTAAACAATTATTATTTATAGTATGCTATGGTCGTAGAAATACGCTTTCGAAGTAAACGTTTCGGCTCTTCCTTCCAGTGCCGATCAGTCAAAAATTGGAACTCACTATCAGCGAACGTGGTACCCTCCCACTACGATCTCGGTCCTTTAAGGGGGGCGTGAAGCCTGTCTAGTTTGGTATCCAACTGTCATGTGTCTCGCTCAACCAAGTCAATCGATTACCAGCTCAGTTCATTAGACGTCACGGGTGAGTTAATGGTGTGACACTTAACCGCGTTAATCGTCGTGTTCCCCTTCCCGGAGAGCTTTGCCAACGTCACCGGTTAATTGATTAATCAGCAGATTAGGAGTAGCTGTCAGTATCAACTGGGTGCAACTTTTCTAGATGCGCGTAATTCTACAACACGAAATTAAAAAATTGTAAGCATACTATCTACAAACATAAATAAAAACGTCATTTGTGAGTGTCAAGATTCTATACATTTTTGCTAACTTTGGTAACTGGTAAAGATCGTGACATGCCTGTTGCCTAGCATCCTACGGAGAAGGCAGTACATAATAATAATGTATGGTATGACAGAATAACTATTGAATTATGTTTTAATAATAAAAATGAATTTACGTAAGTCCCTGAAATTATACATATTTTAATAATTTGAATACGCTTAATAAGGTAATTCCATCGAATATATAAAAAAACTTGTGTCTGAAATTTAGACCTCATTGGAAAAGGTCTCAGATTGGGGTAGACTCAATTTAGTCCATTTTAACCCCACAAAGACACAAATTTGTGCGCTCACCGCTAAAAAACTGCGGTGAGTCGTATCCTCGGTTCGAAGACACTCCCCTATCTGCCTCAGCAAACATTGGAATACTTGGTGTCGACATATCGAGTGAAGTCCAATTCCGTGGCCATTTGGAGGATAAGGCCAAATTGGCCTCGAAGAAACTTGGCGTGCTCAACAGGTCGAGACAGTATTTCACTACGGCCCACCGCTTTCTGCTTTATAAAGCGCAGGTTCGGCCTCATATGGAATATTGTCCTCATCTTTGGGCGGGGGCCCCCCAGTACTAGCTCCTCCTTCTGTACCGCATTCAACGGAAAGCGACTCAAATCGTCGACTGCCAAGAAATTTCAATTCGGCTATACTCTTTGGCGCTGCGTCGTGCGAAACCATCGCTATGCATCCTCTACCGAAATTACTATGGGGAGTGCTCCGAGGAATTGTTCGGACTGATCCCTGCCGCCTCTTTCCGCCTCTTTCCGCCTCTTTCCGCCATCGTCCTACGCGACAGAACTTTCATCCCCATAATCTAGCTAGATTGTTGGCAGTCCACAACTGTGCGCTTTTCTAGGACCTTTCTGCCTCCCACAACAAAACTGTGGAATGAACTGTCGCCTGAGGTATTTCCGAACCAATATGACCCTCAAACTTTCAAGAAAAGAGCGTATTCTGTTTTTAAAAGACCGGCAACGCACTTGTGACGCCTCTGGTGTTGCAAGTGTCAATGAGCGGAGGTAATCGCTTACCATTAGGTGATACGTCTGCTAGTTTGCCCAATAATAAAAAAAAATATCCTGTTGAAGATGAGACTGTATAACTGTAAAGAAGAATACATATATAACTCTGTTTTAATAACGATGTGATAATGTTTAATTTTTCTATGCTGCAAACAGCGCATTATCACCAATTAAAATATTTATGAAAAAAAGCAGCTGTTATCCCTTAAGGAACCTCTTTAGTCAGCTTTTGTTTTCAGCACAGAACAATCCCAGACTCAATGAAGTTTCCAGGTACAATGTCGTTATATGCGGGTTGTAATGTATACAAGATAATGGGTTTATTGGCATAAACAAACAGTAATACAACGTCTTAGCGTTTCTAAGTATAAAGCTATAAAGTGATCAGCACATTCACTCCAGATATAGCTGCAAGGTCTCAGCTTCACCGAGTGGACAACTAACAGCTTTCAACGTAGACACGCTCTAATTAATGCTATATTCAGCTTCTATTTCCGTATCCCACTTCTGTCACAGTATGTCTATACAACTATACAGCTATCATCCAAAACAATTAAAAATTAAGATTTAAATTCGTAAAAATGTCAACACAAACAGTATAATTAAAATTATTGTAATTTTAACTCATGGTCATGGGAACAATGGACCTGTTTCACAAAACCTACTTAATTCATATTAAAAACACCAAAGGAGGATTGTAAAGCAGTGAGCCGGCCACGCAAGACACGAGTCAAATCATTTAACAATTCATTGTGCAGATTACACTTTATCTTTTAGGGTCTGCACAATCTCCCTTTCTAGAAGAGAATAAACTACGAATACAATGAATAGTACAAATCTTAACACGAGCAATTCTTGTATATATATATAATCTAAATCTCGGCAACGACGCCAACGATTTTCACAAAATTTAGTAAACAGGGGGTTTCGTAAGATTTGTAAAAAATACCTAATAACAACATAAATAATGGTAATAGAATTAGAAACGACAAATTAGTTTAACATTAGCTAGTTACCTTATCACAGTACAATAACATCTTGGTGATTACTATCGTAATAAAGCCAAGTAAACAGTTGTTTTATATAGAGAGCAAAAGTAAACAAGGCATTACGAACATTACAGATGTGAGGGGTAATCGTCCGCCGACTGCGCGTCACGTCATTTACGTCAGACAACGTAGCGTCACACTCTTGTTACTACAATCCGCTCTGATAAACTTCAATCTTTTATTAAATGGATAATTAAGTAGAAAAAAAAGTTTTGTAAGCAGAAAAGTATTGGTAAAAAATTCAAGGAACACAAAAAGTGTTTTCCCGTACCGGGAATCGAACCCGAGCCTCCTGGGTGAAAGCCAGGTATCCTAGCCACTAGACCATACGGGAGTTATTAACTCTCTTGAAATTTGAGTTTACTAGCTACTATTACGATGTTAAATTATTAATAAATCTCTTCTTAGTATTTTGTTGCAACAATTCACAAAATCTTAAAAGTGTAAGATACCCCGTAACCTTGGATACTAATATACACCAAGACTTTCTATTTTGCCAAATTAAAATGACTCACGCTCTAATAATAAGAACGATAACTATTTATCTGTTGTATTGAGTACAACATGCAATCGCCAATCAGGTACTTACCGAGCCATGATAACGTTTCATTAATTAACTAGAAAGTTAATAACCTACACTTAACTAAATTATAATTGGTGTATCATGTACCTTATCGTAATGCCTTTACTGGTAAAAGCTGCTTTCCTGTTTTATGGCTCTAACTTTCACGTAACATATGTACTAAGCTTCTCGTAAGCGTGGGTATACTCTCTTCAGGAATACTTCCCACAAATACATTTATATCAACCACAGGGATAGCAATATGTTGTTAGAGTGGCTAAAAAGTATAAAATTGAACAAAATCCACATCCTAATGAGGCAATAGACCCGAGACAATGTTCGTGACCATTAACAATGGCCAGTCAAATGAGTTCAGATCTGAACGACCTTCCAATAGTTTTCGAATGACTGTACCAAACGGCTCATTCGCTAACCGCTCACTTTTTTTTGCTCCGCCACGACAAACTAAATTACGCCTTATGACAAAGGAATAAAGTAATTTAGAGAATGGAGACACCAGATGGTTAAGATCTGACAAAACAAGCCCAGTGCTAACAGTATTATTATTTTAGATGTGACCCAATGAGCTAGATAGCAGGGAACAGATGGTCCGGCGTACACTTTGATCCACTTTGATGTTCTCTAGAGCTTGCAAACAAACAAACTATTTTGTTTACAACACGAGTAAGTAATGTGTATACATATACAAGAACAAGTGTTGTGTCCGAAGCCATTGTCTCAATTGTCTCGGCAGTGAACAGTACACTTGAATAATGTTCCTGTACGTGAAGGGTGATATATTATATATAGGTGTAGGCTAGTAGGTAGGCTTCGCATGGGAGTCTTTGATATTCTAGGATTTCCTCTACCATAATATGCATATTACACAAATAAACCTTCGTCTTGATTCCCTCTATCTATTACTGAAAATTGCATTAAATTACGTTGATTAGTTAAAAAGATCTAAGCAAACAGACAGCGGAAACGACTTCATTTTAAACTATGTAAAGATATGTGCTTTTTGCAGGTGAATAAAGTTAGTACCTATTGGTTAATGACACCACACAAATGGGGAGCATATTAATGGGCACCAATAAGCTTCCACCAAACGAGCATGTGCTTTTATGACAATTTAGCTGTACATATAAACTAAGCAGCATAAAAATGTATTCTATTAAATTATACTTAAGTACCTACATAGTCCCATTGTGACCAAAAATACTAGCAGGAACGAGTTATATTGCATTAGAGCTTTTGCGCACTTTGATTGGTGGAGTTGGCCGTAAGCTAGCTTTATTCTTGAGTCTAGACTCTTTGGCTGCCTTCGGTGTCAAAGTGGTAGCGTATGCGATTGCTCTGCTTGAGGTCTCGTGTTCGATAGATGGCGTTGTGTGTTAGATGGTAAATATATTTATTTTAAATCAAGAATTTAATATGATCAAAAATTAAAAATGTTTGATAATTATAACTGGTAGGTACTAACGTTGGATAGCGGATATTGTTACCGCGCATTGACTAATCAGAATGCATGAAACAATAGTGTCAAGTGGTGATAAGTCACTTGACACTACTGTTTCATTTCCATGTAGGTCGAGGTAATTTCCTACAAAAGTGGCATTCTGCGTAACCATCAACAGCAGGGCTGGACCACGAAGCCAGTTGGCATCTACTTACTTGAAATAATATTAAGTGATTAACAGATAAAGGTATCTATAATTGTTTATGTAACAAATTATGATATGCAACCAGTTTACAGACTATCCATGAAATGGTATACGTGCACAAAAAAATAGACGTCAACCGAGTGTCAAAGCACTTAACTATAATAAAATTCCAAGAATTTCGTGAGGCTCATAAACACTTGATTACTGTGATGTACTGACGCTGTCCTCTTTCGTCTATACATACTCATGCCTTTAGGTCTAAAGGCATAGTCAGAGGTATATACTATACATCCAGATTTCACCAAATATAATTACATAGATCCCGGCTCTAACCGAGAGACGGCCTTTTGGTGTCAATAGGACACTGGTGATTAAAGAAGAAAAAATTATATATAAAGGTAATAAGGAAAGTTAGCAATATACATGTGTGTGTATGTATATATATGTTGCTTATTTGCTTATGGACTATGTCACAAAACTTGTTCTCGTTCCGTTTTTTTTTTAATTTGTATTTCAGTGAGACTGTGTATTTTTATTGTAACCAAAGAACGACTTGCTTTGGCAAAATGGGTTCTCACAATATGGTAATAAACGAAACGTACGTGACTGAAGTAAAAGAATCTACATTACATTACTGAAGTAAAATAAATATACAATGTAAGAATAACAGAGTCTAAACGGTATTAGTAAGTTGAAAATTTTGCACTACATGTCCCACTTCAGTGTATCGATAAGGCGAGTCACAAACGGTAACACAATACGCAAAATTTAGAACTATAATATTTGCTACATAGTACGCTTTGATTTCACACTAGGTTAATGTAAATATAGGCTTCAATTCATCCGAGTAACAGAGCTTTTCAATATCCGTTCAAAATAATATGTTAGTTTAAATATGGTTTGACTACCCTTCTTATCAAAAAGTGCAAGATTAACACCGAGTTTTACTTTATTGACGAAAACCATTAAACGAAGCAGTCTTCTATGGTACATGTGTTCAACAAAATGTGGTAGATTAACTATAAACGTATACAATCATATAAAATTTAAGTTCCCATTTCTAATGTCATAACGACAGCGGTTAAGTTTTTGTTCCGATTTGACCGATTTCCTCGGGACTTTCACTGGCGGCAGTGGCAGCTGGTGTTGCAAAGAGTAGCTTAGGCTACTTTAATTTTGAAAAGAATTAGGTTTATAGGCATAAAAATATATATTCATGTAAATTGCGGACATTACTGCATTAGATTTAAACCGATATCCACCTGTTCATGTAACAGGTGGATATCGGTTTAAATCTAATGCAGAAATGTCACACAAGATGAACAATATGTCGTACCTATCTGTTGAGGTCATTCAAGTAAGAGCATAAAAGCTAATTAATTGTTGAAATATTATATTGTGAAACACGAACTCTTTCACAATACAGATCTATAACGTTTACTTTATTACAATAGTTTACTCGCTGTTTCAAGCCACCTGGAGCGCGTAAAATAACCAAACCAACCATCTTAACATTTAAGCGACTAATTTAATGCTTTAATTATTCTGAGTTATGAAGTGATTCAACAGTTCAACACACTCAGGTAGCAAATTAGTACACAGGACGTAATAAGTAGTTGCTGTAAGATAATGCGCCTCCAACATCAGAAAGCAGTTTGTCGTTGCTAAACAATAAATAGCTAGGTTAAAATGAGACAATAATGGTCTTCGCCTAGCAATATAGCGTAGGTTAGGTAAGTAGCTGTCCCTAAAAGACTGCAGAATAGTTCCATCAGCATATGCGTGGGCGCATCGGCTGTTGTACTATAAGCGATGCGCGTATAGTATTGTGCAAGCGCACAACTCGTGTGGGCGCGAGTCGCGTTCCATAATTATTTGCGCCTTATCTTAGTTTACTGAATATAAGATATGTCACGGGTTAAGACATTATTTGCAGATTTTCATATGACGTAACATATTTGAGTATCCCAAATGCTTATATCAATTTATATATTAATATATTTAGATGATTAACCGGCGCTTATAGCCCAGTTGCACTCGGTGATTAGAAACAATTACCGAGGGTAAGCAACGACGGCGCGGTCAGTCGGACGACCTGGATGGGTCACCACTGGTGACATGTTACCATGAGCGTCTCCGTGATTCGGAGGTCACGTTAAGCAGTCGGTCCCGGTTGTTATCATAGGATAACAGTCGTGAAGCTTAGTTGGAGGCCTTTGGGCGGTTTAAAAACATCCAACAGCAAGATTACGTAACCACAACGTTGTCTTGCCAATCCCCAACCCGCACTTGGCCAACATAGGGACGTATGGCCTTAACCCTCTTCTGAGATACGAGCGCAGCAGTGGGACATTATGGGTTGTTGATGAAAATGAATTATTACGGGCTCAGAAAGTTTGTGTACAGAATGTTGTCTGCTTCAGAGTTGATAAAAACGAGCATCGTTCTGTGATAGGTCTAAACAACGAGGCAATGGATAACCGCTCATTTATGAAAATTGTTGAAGTCCCTATGTTCAACACTGGAATTTCTATTCTATAGCGAGTCAGGGCAAACAGCACACTGGTCAATATCCGACCGGCTGTGTCCTGTGTCAATATGAGCAGTACATAATAGCGAACGTGCCTGCGGCTCTCGTCTCGTTGTGTCAGCAAATACACTTGTATGCTTACACAACTGTGCACTCGAAGAGGATTACGGAATATTCAAAACTACAAATGTTTGAACTGCAAATAGAAATATCACCTGCGCCTGTCGACACAGTCAGCTCTACCGAGAATTATCGTGGGGTTGCTCTGCTGAGTGGAGAAGATGAGAGTTTTCATTAATTAGTATGGTGAAATATGTTGGTTTGCTCTATGTACAATATAGTCGAGCTAAGAACCACGCTATCTTCGAGCACTGATTTCACGTGAAATCAAGTAAATAATGTTATCAAAAACAACAAAATGTTTTGGACTTATATCTCATCTCTACATAATTATTATATCGTTGCCGCGTTGCTTAGACCTGTTTTTACGGTAATGTATGTCATTATCTCGCAATTATTACTCATTTGTTTTCGCGCGGTCTCGGGGATAACCCATACGGTTATCGCGCCGAAAAATTATCAGTTACCAGCTGACCCGACGAACTTCATACCGCCATATTTGAATATCTGTCTCAGCTTCCCACAGGCAATGTACAGTCGCAGACAAAAACAAAGACTTGTTATCATTTAAAAAAAAACCACAAACCTTGTCCTAACAATAACGAAAACCTAAAAAAAAAAAATTGGTGAAGCCGATCGGAAGTTATGCGCGTTCATAATTACATGTCGACAATTCATTTTTATATTTATAGATAACTAGTAGACCCACGCAACCTCGTTTGCGTCTCCTATTGCCCGTAGCGTCATAATTTTTTCCCCGTTTTTGAAACATTTTTCATTGGTGCTCCGCTCCTTTTGGTCAAAGCGTGATGATATACAGCCTATAGCCTTCCTCGATAAATGGGCTATCTAACACTGAAAGAATTTTTCAAATCGAATCAATAGTTCCGGAGATTGGCGCGTTCAAACAAACAAACAAACAAACAAACTTCAGCTTTTGTTTATTAGTATATAAGTATAGATAATATACCTAAATGATTTTTTGTTGAAAAATACGGAAAACATATTTATATTTTGTTGTTGAAACTAAGATAGGATAGCCAATAAACTTTATAATAACGTCTAAATTTGAAGTAATCAAATATAATGAATTTCCATAATTGGTGTTACAAATTGCCTCACAAAGCATCATTCTAAGGTAGAAAAGGATTGTGGCTAACTGTGATAGACCTACTGTTTGGGATGTTTTAAATCATAAAAATCTATACGATGGCTACAGAACAATATTACACAAGGCTAAGTGTTTTCAGAACTGTACCTACTTCAGTATTGTTTTTCCTCAACCCATTTTAAATTGCCTTTTTACAAGTAAATACGATTTCATTTCAGGAAAATAATGTCCTCATGCGGAATGTACCATGGTCCTGTGGGGAATAACTAGGTCATGGGACTTTACAAATAGCAGGACACGCTGTTAGACTTACACGGTGTTTAATACTTGAATGGAAAATGATCATTGCATTTGTGACTGTTCAGAGAACTGGGGAGCAACAAGCAACAAGTCCCCTATATCCCCCCCTCGCGTGCATATGGGACACAAATAGCGAATAAACGGTGACGAGGCTAGCGGTAAGGTAGGGGAGAGAAGGGAACTGCCATTCTGTAATGTGTGCAATTGATTTAACCTTCGCTCCCCACACCAACATGGCCCGCGAGCAACGTCTCGTCCACAGCAGTGCGCTAAATAAACAAGACAAAATCTCCTCCAGAATAAAAGCTCCTACAAGACCATCTATTAACTGTTTAACAGAGAGTTACACTGGCCTAAATAGGACCGTTTAAAAACAACGATATGTTATAAATTTGGACAATTGAATGTACGTATTTGTAGTGATTCCTCAGTATAGTAATTTTTTAAGACTATCTATACTTATATTTTAAAGCTGAAGAGTTTGTTTGTTTGAACGCCGCTAAACTCAGGAACCGCGGGTCCAATTAGAAAAAATATTTCAGTGTTGAATAGTACGTCATTTATCGAGGAGGGCTATAGGTAATATATCATCACGCTAAGACCAATAGGAACGGAGCACTAATGAAGAATGTTTCAAAGATTATCACGCTACAGGCAATAGGAAACGCAAACGAGGTTGCGTGGGTCGGCTAGTTAACTACAAAATTGATAAAGAGGAATCTCGTAAACAGGAAAAGGTGATGTCGCGGTATAAATTTCAAAGAGCATTACCTCTTTCTTTCTTGTAGCTTCTCATGAATATCTTAGAACATATTGCAAAGGTAAATAGTACTAAATTGCATTGGCGATTCGCTTCAAGAGCATTTATTAGGAGTAGAAAGTTGTGTCACGTCCCTGGGACGGAACAGCATTTAATCGCATTGCACCGATTGCAAAAGAGGTCGAGCGTCGAGGGAGCTACCCGCGGCCGCACTGCAGGTGCGACCCAGATTTGTGGCCTGCAGCGACCTCACCGAGCCGCACAGTACCGCATCCCTGTAACTGTTGCACCCCAAATAACGCTACTTTTGGCAACGAGTGTCTTTTTAGTAAAATACTAAACAATGACTTGACCCACTGCCTCTGTTTCTATCTCACAGATACCCATTCAGAACAACAGTTCATACAGAACCATTTCAAAAACATAGTGTGGGAAATCTCACACACTATAAATAATATCGCGAACATTAAACGATAGCAATTTCATTTAAAGTAACTATAATAACTGTTAACAGAAAGTTGGAGCTAATTAAATCACCAGATTATTAGTTCTAAATATTTTGTGTTTTAAGGGCGAAACCAGACAGAACTGAGATGTACAGTCAAAACAATAATTAAGATCTTGGCACATGAAAATTGTATAAAACAAAGAGATCTTAGCGCTACCCGCCCCGCGGTATTACCCGCGACTTGTAATGCTATTGAATATTGTTCACACCGCCAAGGATTAGGCGAAACAGACAGACAGACAAAAAAAATGTTTTTTATGTAATGTTACTTTCATATGCTTCTGATGAAATGCAGTTGAATTGAAATTACAAACAGACATCAACTTTATTTAATTTGTATAGATAATAAATACGCTATCATTCAAATAATAATATCATGTAAGATAATAATAAACCAATATTGTTCTCGAGTTTTGATATGGCAGATGTGATCGATACATAAACTCTCTGCGAGATGACAATTAGTGAGATAATTCAGCAGTATACTAATTAACAACATTACAACATAACAACAACAGAGAATGGAGATTACCAGTGAAAGCAATGGAATTCATTCAAAGGCTGTTTACGTGATCTCGCAGCTCATCGTCTTTTGCAACCCGTAGTTGTGTTTTACTACCACGTTTGAAACTTTACAGCATGACGTCTCAATGAAAACCACTTTTCACTACGTGTCGCCTGAAAAAGTACTAGGCGAACATCAACCGATAGTAGTATTGTTATCAATGACGATGTTAGAGGGGGGACGTGCTTGCGGGCGGGGAGGCGACCTCGGTGAAGTCGTCGGTTTTATACTTACGCCAACGTTACGCTAACTGTGATACCTTATCAACATCGCCGGGTGGGCTAAATTATCAATATCACGGAGTGCGTAATAACCTTCATACACTCATGAGAACCTGATACAATGTGCCAATTTTAATCTAAAATTCCTTAATTTTCTGCACGCAAATATCATGCTTATAAATTAATTTTTACCCGACTACGGCAAAGCCAAAGGAGGGTTATGATTTTAACAGGCTATGTATGTATATATGTATGAATGTATGTATGTATGCATGTATGTTCATTTGTTCCCTCAGAGCTCCTTAACTACTCATTAGAACTGGACAAATGAGGGTTCGTTAGAAGCGACATGATCGTCTTTTGGTTATAGGATAATTTTAGATAAATATGTCGTGTTTGGTATCATTGGAAAGGGCGTTACTTGTACATTTCAAAAATACATATATTATTAGCATTTGCTTGTGACTTTGTCCGTATTTATTCGATAATTATGATATTTCTATGGTACCTATTTAAAATATACTTTGCAAAGAAATTAATATTATAGAGGCACCAAAACATTTTAAATAAAAAAAAGTAAAAGCTAAAACCCAACTACGACAAAAAACGACGCTGAAAAAGCATGAAACAAGTTTTAAAAGCCGTAGTCACGCGTTGTTAAAGTGTACATTACACAACATGGACTACTGCTATTGAAACTTAGTAATGTAACATAGTTCATAACACTTTAACAACGCGTGACTACGGCTTTTAAAACTTGTTTCATGCTTTTTCAGGTCGTTTTTTGTCGTAGTTGGGTTTTAGTTTTTACTTTTTTTTTATATATCTAAGTTTCTTCCCCTCCCCACTTTTCAGAGCCCTCAACTACCACTACGGGATAAGTTCGGTGCCCTGGGCATGGATATTTGCCGGGACCTCAACCCGCGGGAGTACATCGAGAGCATCACTAAGACGGAAACTTGGCGTACTGAACAAAGTGAGACGATTCTTCACGCCCGAGCATTTGTGTCTTCTTTAAAAGACACCGTACGACTAGGTACGCTCGTGCGTAGAGTACTGTTCTCATCTTTGTGATGGATCCGCGCAGTATTTGCTCGATGCTCTCGACCGGTTGCAGTGGCCAGCAGTCCGCATTATCAACAGTCCCGATGCCACCGAGAAGCCGACTGATGCCACCGATTATAAAAACGGGGGAAAATTATCACGCTACGGGCAATAGGAGACGCAAACGAGATTGCGTGGGTCACCTAGTAACATATATTCAGTACTAGCCGACCCACGCAACCTCGTTTGCGTCTTTTATTGCCCGTAGCGTGATAATTTTCTCCCGTTTTCGAAACATTTTTCATTGGTGCTCTGCTCCTTTTGGTCCTAGCGTGATGATATATAGCCTATAGCCTTCCTCGATAAATGGGCTATCTAACACTGAAAGAATTTTTCAAATCGGACCAGCGGTTCCTGAGATTAGCGTGTTCAAACAAACAAACAAACTCTTCAGCTTTATATATTAGTATATAGATAGAAAGATCATTCAATATGATTACATGAACTAATTTTTATTCCACTTATCTTAAATTACTTTCAGCTCCTCGCATCATTCTAAGAAAGCATCAAAGAAGGTATTCAAAAGATTTATTTCTGTTTGCCCGATTTCGCATTAGACAACGCGGTGAGTTCTTTTGTCGTAAAATGACAAGACCTTCAAGAATTTAAGAGAAGAAGTGCAAGTTTCAGCCATCACATGCAACTAGACACCAAACTTTTTCAGTAGTGAAACATTTTACTAGAGATTGGAGATATTTTGAATAGAATATGAGACGAAAGAAAACACAAGTGCAACTTATGTCAACAAGTAATCGAGGAGTCATTCACGGGTAGTGTTGCGGTGTGGACAAACAGTCGCGCTGGAAGTTAAAACAAACGAGGTGTTCCGGAACTGCGTCCACAATGGACGAATATGGACAACAATGTAACCGTTAACAACAAACCCAAGGGCAGCTTCAGGGCCTTCATTTTAACAGAATTGAGTAGCACTTGTGTTTGCGTAATCAAATTGCAGAAAATGTATAGTCAACCTTTTCACCAAACTACTAACTTATGCTTGTCGCTGTAGACTCAGTAGAGATTCATCTTGTCACAGTCACAGGTTGTCCCACAGCTGTCTCGAGCCTGTGAATACGGCAAGAAGAGCCTGGTCGTAACGTTAAGTAAATCAATGTGTCAATTAATATTACATGGCTGCGGTAGTCTATAAAGTTTTAATGAATACAAAACGCTACTTCTTAATCTATATATTAATACGTGAAGCAAAAGCTTCGTACCCCCTTTTACGAAAATAATGTGACCGAAGAATTATTAAATTGGGCAGAAATATAAAAAAATCTAAAAAATAAATGAATATGGTCGATTTCTAGTCTATTTAGTCAAGTGGCAGACAAATGTTCCAAAAATAAAGTACCATATTGTACGAAAGCAGACAAGTACTGTTTATTTACATAGTGTCACTTGTACGATAAGTCGAAGAAATGCAATGTTTCAACTAAACAGGAAAATGTATTCGTAACTCAATATACTAAAGGCTTCAGAAGGAAAATGTGTGAATCGTTCGAAATTGAATAAGGTAGATACAGAATGGTACAATCATATGCATTCATATGAAGTACCAAATATAAATTTTTAAACAAGATACACGGAGAACTTAATTCAAAGCACACAATACAGTTAAAAAACAGTTTTTCAAGATAGTACAGTACGGTATTCTTTAAAAATTAAATAATAATGCAAGCAAGATGCAATAAACAAGAATATAATTACAATTGTTATGTTGAAGAAGTCTGAGTGTTGGTTGTAATCGTAATATCAGTCGGAAGTGGCAGATAACACTACCGAGCGAGTAATGACCCCTCGCTCTAGCTAACGTTGGTGATCGACGCGGACGGGCGACGCGTCTGCGCACTCAGCTGTACAACACATGTAAACATAAAACACCACTGCAAAGCTTTTTTACAGTTTGTTTACTTGCACATCGATGCACTGTAGTCGTAAAGTACCAATATATATTTCAAAGTGCCTTTAAAGTTCAGATTTCTCGTTTACTTCTTCTGGTTGCCCGAACTCGCTGAATGACGCCGATGACGGATAAGATTCCCCATGCTCACCATTGATGCTCATAAAGGTATACGGTCGTTTTGCTGACTAGACAACTTAATTTTGTAGAGATTACACAGTATTAATCATACAAAACAACTATTAATAGTATTAATGAACTGCTACTGCTTTACAGTTATTACCATTAATTCGATTGTGAAAATGACACATAATGCATCTTCGGATACAGCAGTGGCTTCGGTGACTTGGACAAAATTTAAATTAAAGCTGACAGACCCTCGCACTGCAGAATGAAAAAACAACAAATCTAAAAGCAAATTTTAACAGGGATTTTTTTACTAAAACACAGTACATACATCACATAAACAGTCATTAATAGTCCACAACTGGACATAGTCTCTTGCGAGAAAGAAAGGAGATTTAGGTTTCAGTACGTATGAAAAAATACATTTAGTTTCCCAATCAGTCTTAAAATACGTCTTTTTTTAATACGCTTCCTTAAGCTTCACCTGTAACTGGCTAACAAACCAATCAAATATTACAAGTTGATAATCAACTTCATACTTTCTATCTAAATTAGAGTTTGCAAGTACATGTAGTCAGTTCGGACGACAATAGTTTCGTATCTTGGAACTGATCTCATGGTTTAATATATTTTTTTTACTTTTTATTGGGATTTAAGTTCCTGCAGAGTGATACAATCTGACATCTACTCGTGACGTATACTCGCAAAGTGTATGAGCAGTTAGCACCTACTGGATAATGTTCGCCAACTATTTAGTTTTGACGTGTCTGTGCGTCTGCGCACTCAATTAGCGCTCTGAGCCTCCACCGAGCACTGTCACTCAGACGCCAGGTGGACAAACAAACCAACAAACGCAACAGACATCCGCCCCAACAATACTGAGGTATAATAACTTCGCCACCAGTTCATTTAAAGCAAAAGTAAGGTATTTGTCTCATTGATGACTTTTAGCGTGCTTTTATTAGTGTACATTATTTCTATGTTATGTTAATTATTACCAATGCCATTAAGGAAGGAAAAAAATTCTTTGTTATGTTAATTATTACCAATGCCATTAAGGAAGGAAAAAATTAAGGGAATTTTAAATATACAGACAGTACTCGTTTTTGCCCGCAGCTCCGCCCGCGTGTTTGTGGATTATCGCGGCAAATAGTAGCCTATGTGTTATTCTGATGTATAAGCCATATTACTGTAAAGTTTCATCCGAATCTGTCCAGTAGTTTTTGCGTGAAGAAGTAACATACATACGCAAAAATTTTGCATACACTCACAAACTTTCGCCTTTATATATTAGTGTAATAGTGTAATGTTAAGTGTAATAGTGTAATGTTAAGTGTAATGTAATGTAATGTTATGTAAAGTGTAATTATAGTAGGACATAATAGTTATTAGCACTAAAGGGCGATGACACGCAACTTGGTTTTGATTCACCCCACAGGTGCCAACGTTTAACTTGTATACATGTAATTAAAAGTAGAAGTCTGCCAAGACGAAAGATCTTAATAAGGAAAGGCGTTACAGAAATAAAACACTATTTTACGATAACGGTAAAGTACATCTACCAATACTATAATAAACTAGTTGTTGCCCGCGGCTCCGCCCGCATCTATGTCGGTTATAACGGCAAATAGTAGACTTGTTATTCTGATATATAAGCTATTTTTCTGTAAAGTTCTATCCAAATCCGTTCAGTAGTTTTTGCGTGAAAGAGTAACGAACACACATCCATCCATACTTACAAACTTTCGCGTTTATAATATTAGCAGGACTTTATTTTTCTTTTTTAAGCTAAATACACAGTAAGCAATCATTTCAGTATTTCCTGTGGTGATAGCCTGCTTATAATATATTTAGTTATATACCCATGCCCCCTGACAACGTTGTAAACTAGGTTTGTGGTGGTGAATTACAGCTGTAAATATAAAGTTACATAAGAAAGTGGAATCATGGTATAATTTGATAACAAATCCAATAAATAATCAGCAGACGCTCTCTCGCCTGCAGTTCGACTACGGCCTCGTTCTCATTTAACGTCCTACACCCGCTTAGAGATGTTTATGTAGCAGTAGCTGTCAGTAATTGGTTTTATTTCCTTTGTGAAACGAGTTGTTTTGAATCATTTGTGAATACAGTTAATCATGTAAAATGTGTCAAGTACCATTTAGAACACGTAATATTAGTTACATTGTACGGATCTGATTATTTTCCGTCCGAGTTGAACTAGTCATATTACCGGCGGCCAACATTAGCGGGCCATTGTGTACGAAGTAGCAACAGAACTTTTAATCTAAGGATATCAATATTTAATGGTGTATTTGTGAGATAGCTGTTTGATGATTATGTATACAAATCTTTTACTACGACATCCTACACGCAACTCCTCACTGTTCTCCGGCTGCGCTTACGACGGATATATCCTCATTTATGCTCCATCCCGCACAATCATCTCATACACTTTCAACCTTTTGCAGCACGTTATAAGGACGGTATCGGATTGTATGGTCCAAAAAAGATACGCCAACATTGCAGTTCAGAACACTACGATCATCTTATTAGTTTTGGGGTTAATCTACGATATGACTTCATTTAACTGCCTTTACGTGTACAACGCCTACACATTTATTACTTGTATAACGGAACAACCGTTGTATATAAGTACATTCAAATGAAATTCAAAACTTCATGACATGTGGCAACGTCCATGAAATGTTGTTTTGGGGTTCTAAGGGTAGGTAGTACGGATCCAAGTTATAGATTCCCATATATTACAAAAACACAAATGTCATGAACTCAACATCATTTTGACTCAAGATTCCAACCTACAAACATAACGAACGCTGTACTAATTTAAATAAGAGCGATGACACTATTAACTGGCATTTACATCCAATTTGTTTGAAATATAATATTTTACCTCATATCATCTAAATATTCCAACATTACCATACCCACATACATACGTACTACGGGCCATACTGGTTTATTCACTTCAGAGACCGCCATATAAATATACATCCACAAATGCTATACTTTTTCGGATTTGGCACTTGAAAGCACATTATGTTAAACGGTTGCTATATAGAAGTAACTACTTATACATACATATATATGTAACTACATCACATTGAACAGAGACGGAAATAATTTACAGTTATTTGATACCGATATAGCTGTAAGTTTAGCACCCTTGGCCTTAATAGACAAGAAAAACTTGCACAAATCTAGCACCGGACGCGTTATAGATATATTTTCGCAATAAAGATCTCGATACATAAATAATAATGTAAGTGCGGCGCGGGTGGGACCGGTCGCTGTGACGAATCGCAATTACATGTGAATTGGAAATGAGTCGAACATCGACACATCACGATTATTCCAATTTTGTTCGCATGCTCTCTAACCGTTTTGATCGAATTATATGCCGTACTTTATAAAAAGCCGTCCGACCTTAAAACTTAATTGCTATCCATTTGAGTAATTCCATGTTGTATTTCATCAATTAAATTCGAACATTACATCTGTTTAAATGTGCCAACTACATATATGTATCTGGCACGATCGTGCCCCCGCCAAGACGAGCCAAGCGAAGCGCAAGGGCACTACCTACCTTTTAGCGAAGTGTTTCGTTGTTTTTTTGTACCCTCATAACTTTGGTTTCCGACATACCAGATGGTTAAATTATCAGGATATGATGTCAATAATAGAATAATTAAATATACAACGTTTCAATTTTATAGCTCTAATACTTAACATTTTATTGATACCCAAAAAACACCGATTTCGTCACTGACATACCGATGATCATCAAAACTGTTAGGGTACACTTCCTGAAGTGCTAAAGAGCTGAAATTTGGTATGTAAACTAAGTTTAGCATATAAACAATAAAAAAATCATACTTTTGCCCCCAACCGCCAAAATCGTGGAGTGGAAGTTTGTATGAGACTTTTACAAATTTTCATGCTAGAGGTTTTATTTCGGTGTACGAACTTTTTCGAAAGAAAACAGTAAATGTACAAGAAATATACCCCAAAAAAATAAGAATAAGTAAACAAAAAAAATACTACTTACCCTACCTAAGCAACTTACAAAAAGAAATGAGATCCCACCAAAAACATGTAAATAGCTTATCCTGTGAAAAAGATATCAGATCTAATGTAGAGTCAAGCGTCTGAATCTACACACACCAACTATCAAGCCTAACTTCAAATTCTACATCTCAGTAAAAATGTATGGCTTGGCTGTTTCGCTACTTCAGAAACTAAATATTCGCATAACACATTACTTCAGAAACTAGATATTTGCTAACACAAAAGGCGTTCGTTGCGCCTTCGTGACGGCATGTTGCTCAATCATGCTTAATTCGCTAAACGGATTTAGATGAAATTTTGCAAAAAATAGATTATACTAAGTATCTGTAAAATAAATTTGGTAAAAAGTTAAAAGACTGCACGGTTGGCCTAGTGGTTTCAATGGTCGCCACGCCGCTAGCTACTGCGCCAAGTGTCGAGATTTCAAATCCCACGCGGTACAACACATCCACAAGTTGTTGTCCTGAGTCTGGCTGTACTTTGTGTCCGTTTCATGTATGTTTGTTAAGTCCCCGCGACACAGGATGTTTATTCCTAATGCGGGCGTCGTCTTTTTAAGAGAATTAAGAGAAACATTGGCAAAAATTACAACAACGCGATCATAGTAGTAGTTTAAAATCTTTATCTCAACGATATATTAAATTGTTTAAGAGCGCGAGCGTACAAACATTTCAAGACATACATAATAGTATATTGCAATGTTAGAAATCGAACTAAGGTATTACATAGGTTTTGGAACAAAATAAGCTTGCTAATAAGAAACTTCGTTCTTCCTACGCGTACGTTGAAAGCTTATGTGGGCAACCCAGCTGTTGTACCTCTTTACACGTGTCAAGGGTCTTTGCTTGTACATTGCGATTATGAAATATTTGTGGATACAATGATATATTATTCTAAATGTATAATACAATCAGGCCCTGTGCGTCATCTCAGTATCGGCTGTGTCTGTGGCAAGAGCTGCAAAGAACAGATGTTATGGGTGAAAGTTGTCTCGATTGCGACGTCAATGTGAGGAATCGCGGAGGGCTGAAGTTGCTTCGTGAACCTAATACTAAGTTCCTAAAATTTCACTACCATATATTAAAAAATACATGTTAAATTGGTAAATTTAGTGTTTGAAAGTGTGCTTTGGCAAAAATAAAAATGCATACTATTTAAACACATATTTAGTAACAGATGCTAATCTGAATCATCAGTACCAACATATGACAATGCACGACAGTAGCCACATTGCTCTAAATCGGGAATCTGGTTTTAATACTTTGAATGTCACTTGTGATGTCACCACCAAGTCATTGGCGTCATTGCTGTCAATTTTGGAGTTAAGCTGTCTTGTGATCGTATTAGGTTGGTTCTTTCTTAGGGGCTGTATTCACTTTGCTTAATGCGAGTGCAGGTGCGTAATGCAGGTGATCAATGATTGGTAGAAAATACATGTGGACAGCGAATTCGCGGTCCACACGTATTTTCTATCAAAGTGAATACGGGCTTTACTCAAGTGTGAGATTAAGAAAAATAATCTCTAGAATGTATCATAGGTTTCGCCACGTTCATGGTACTTGTATTGGCAATTAACCTAATTAATAGATTTTATCATTAGTTAAAATTGTATTGTTATAATACGGTACATTTTATTAACGAGCTTTTTTAACAACCCTAAGTATTCGAGTTGGATTGTGTCCTACGCAATACTTCCTTACAGTGTCAAACATTTGCATGTAATGACGTAAACGTGTTGCGTCGAGTTGACTACAGATTAATATCAATTATCGCGATACTCGCTTTATTATTTAGAAATGAAACAAGTTAATCTGTGAAATGTACTTGTTACACCATTAGCTCACAGGAAAGTAAAAAAGCTACACAATACACACTTGAAGATAATGTCGCACCTACTCTTAACAATAGCGTTGAGGTTCGTCCTCTTGCCGGAAACGTCTATTTCTGAGATGTATTACTAGCCTTGTTCGGGAACTTGTATTTGGTTAGGAGGAGTAGATAACCATCAAAAAACAAAATTGTATAAGACAGTCTGCTCATTTCGTAGTCGTATACATATAGATTGCTTCGTGTACAACACAATGCAACTGCTGATAGAGGTGGGCGGTGTCAATCGTACACGAGTGAATGCAATCTGCGGGACAATGGGCCACTACATACTGCTCTCGTCGGGTTAGTTGTTCAGCTGTGACGTGCAACGTCACCTGTGTTACGACATATGTATGGACAGATCACTAACTATCTATACAACATCTAACTTAAGTATGAGTCTTCGATAGAGGTTTGTCAACAACAGTCTGACAGTGATCGAGTCACACACTTCCATCTGATTTTCACTTTCCCAAGGTTTTACTTCACGTTTCCAAGGTGTAGATAACAGTAGGTGTCGGAGTTAGAAAAGCACCACTGTCACAACAGGTGTTAGGAGCGTACACCCTGCTAAACATCAGGCGACATGTGCATGCATAGTTATGCAAGAAAGACTAACTACATATATATTAAAGTATATACAACAGTTAACTAGCTTTTGCATGTGGCTCACGCAGACTTTCATCCCCTGATTTACCCCTTGGGGCACCATTTCAAAAAATATTAAAACACGTATCTTCTTCTTATTACGTTAACCCCACTATATTTTTACAAAGTTTTAAGCAAATCCATCGCAGGAATAAAACGTTTCATACAATTTTTCATCCCCTATTTTACCCTCTCAGGGGTGAAATCCCTTTCTTAGTGCTCACTTACTTTATATAAAAAACGTACATGCAAAATTTCAGGATTCTAGGTTAAGAGGTTTGGGTTGTGCGTTGATCTCTGGGTATGTCAGTTACCTTCCTCTTTTATATATATAGAAGATAGATATCATTAGGCATATCCATTAAAATACATATGATATATAACAATAATCCGACTGTATTAACTGGTAATCCATAGTGAGTTATGTTTACAGGAAACATATTTTTCCCTGTATTACTGTACTAAAACTTGTCTATAAATAAACAGCGTTAATTAACATCAATTAAATGAAGAGCGGAGTGTACTGTACCATCTTGTTCATTGGTTCAATCGAGTCGAATGGCAATGTTCGAAGGAGCACGTAACAACCCCGGCCATAGCACACTGTGTTGTGTGAAGACTCGTCGTAAATAATCATGGGAGCACTGAGACGTAACAGCTAATCCATTGCATCGAGGCTTGTTTACTTTAACTAGATACAGTTCCTAACAAAGACGCAAGTATCAACGAATTTTATTCCCGGAACAGCTCAAAGTAGACGACGTGATAGACACTTCGAACAGGAAGGTAAATTATGCACAACTAGTTCTATGAATACTGCGTCGTATTTAAAACCGATCGAAAGTAAACAACATATTTGAAGGCTCTACAGAGAAAATCGATATAAAAGAAACTAGCCAACACTTACGTAATGTACTTAATACATTGTGTCATAGTACATAGATGAAATTGGGAAAAAAGGTACCTTCTATTACATTTGGATTGGCACCGACTTCAAATCTATGAATAGATAGCACATACAAAAATAGTGTTTCATTACTATTAAAGGTTTGCATATGAAGTGTATTTAATGAAATCTTTATTAAGTTATTTTATACATTTTAGTTTTTGAAGTCGGTTTTTTCAAACGATGTTTTTTTTATACCTGCTATCATCAGTTCACTTGAATAACTTAAAACTATACTAACTATAGATCTATATATACGTTTGAAATGTAAATTAGAATTATCCACCAACTCCTAACTGTTGAGGAGTCGTACCTTCCATCATTATTTCACCTAAATAACTTAAAAGAATACGTCTAAAGGTAACATACATACACATGACATTTAAAGATTTATCTTCCAACTTCCTAACCGTTAAGGAGTTCTATCTTCCATCATCAGCTCATCACCATAAACTGACTACCAAATGTAAATACTGTAATAGCTTTAGAAAATATATGAAACATAGTACGTGCCTAATAAATTTGAGGGTTTTCTTAATTTGCTGGGGACCCCATCATCGGATCCCGATATAGTGGCAATGGGTGGCCTCCATGAGGAGCATACCCTTTCGAATACAAAAAGAATTTTCAAAATCGGTCCACAATTGACGGAGTAATCAGTGTAAATACATAAAAAATACCGATCAACTTGAGAACCTCCTCCTTTTGGAAGTCGGTTAAAAAGACGGAAAAATTGTGAAATGGCGATGTAACATTTATCACTTTACCCTAAACAGACGCACTAATCAAATCTTAATCGTGTTAAAACAAAATAATTTATTTGGAATATAAACGAATATATTCCAAATAAAGTAAATATTCAGCTAGTACGGTAAAGTACGAAAGAAATACGCTAAGAACGGGGTATTCGTGTAATAACGGTAAAAGTAATATATATCAGACGAAGGCCGTCGGGCTTGTCTACGGGATAATAAGAAACGCGCCGAGCTTGTAATATCCATTAAATGTTACAAACCTGTTTTTGGTACAAAAGTTCAACCTGACGTACATTTTTTTTATTTTCCTCTAAACCGAAATGTGTGTTATTACATGTTAATGATTTTCCGACAAGATTAAGCTCATTTTATATGTGAGCAGAATATTGGCGTCTAAAGGTAGCGATTTGCGCCGCGACAGGGACAAGCAAACGAGACCGGAGACCGCGACCGTGACTTTTTGACACTACTTGTCCGTCTCGCTGTCTTCTGTCTCGTGTCTCGGTTTAGTTTGCGAACTGTCGCTTATACATTGCCTATGGCCAAGTGACGATCGTGGTCTCCGGTCTCGGCCTCCTGTCTCGGTCTCTCTGTCGCGGCGCAAACCGCTACCTTTAACGAGCCAGCCGATTCTAACCACTGATACCGTCATAAATAGCACGCATCGAAACTCTACCCAGTGAGTTGAAGGTACAATATTTAATCCACTAAATGTAATATGAAGTAGCAGCATTTCGTCGATTGTTCCCGCCCACGCGGCCACGTAGAAAGTAGGGATAGCGAAGGTATTATAATAAACTCGAAACTGCTGACTAGACTCATATCGATATTAATACACCGTAACTTTACGAAGAGGTCATTAAAAGGGTAACAAAAGGTACAATTCCGTAAGCCAAACACGTACTGCGAGGCTTTACAGTTGGAAACTAATGGAGACTCTCCCCTTGTTCCAAATACGTGCACAAAGGAAGTGCCCTGTGTGCCTGGTGAGCACCTACACGGCACACATGATGTGTGAAGCGAACCAGCCGACACGTGTTACCCACACACAGCTGACTGTTATATAAACAAACCCCACATATGGTTACCTGTTTCAATATAATCGAATGTTACAACTGAACACAAATTTACACAGACGCCTGTAGCATATCAATAATACACATTTCGGCCACTAAAATCTTAGTCCAACTGGGAATATATTGGAATGGATAAACTAGATAGGATGGGTAGGGAAAGCGAGATTGCTTATACAGAGGACTTGCGAAATGTTAGCAACAGCTTGAGCAGATCAGGATCTACTGTAACTCGAATTAACTATTGCCGCAAAGTCCTCTAAATAAAAGTTATTATATGAATAAATAATCGTTTTTCCGTGATAGTATGTAATTGGAAGCAGAACTCAAAACTTCTAAGTTTTAATAGGTGTGAATATGATGGATGGTGCTGTGAACAGTGTAAGTAAGGTGCTATTTAATGAGATTTTTTACAATTTTAAGTACAGGTGGTACCCAGTGAATTATGATCATTGATAGACATTACTATTATGGGCTTAGTCATAATCGGGCATATACACGGAAATGTTACACAGGTTAGGATCATTCTATGAAATCATGTTAAAAAGTTGAGTAATTTAAAACGACCATAATTTTAAAAGGAATAAAATATACTAATATGTATATACATATAAATAAGTCGGTGTAGGAAACTTATAATGACAACTCAATCATTGGTTTTTACTTCATGCGTACTCCATGTACATCACAGACTCTCTTAAAGGGATCTTAAAAGGGATGCAATAAAACTTTATTTTGTTATATATTTTGGATATCTTGTTATATACATTTGCCGAGCGATTTAGTAAGTTCGTGGCTGTCTCCACAATCCCCATTTGCGTCATAAAGTACGGGATTTCTTTCGATATGTCCTAAGTAAACATTTTTAACATGTAGAATTGTGACAGTAAAACGAAAATGACGTTTAAATATCTTCAAAGACATTATAGCTAAGCTAATGCGGAACCAACATATTTGTTCTCGGAAATACTACTTAAAAGTTTTGCTCAAAGAACGAAAATCCTTATCATACCCATCTTTAAAACGTAGCTTTTGGATCTCTTGGACTCTGGGGAGAGGAAAACCTATTATATAATAATTATTACAGAAACTATTTCTACATTACATTTTTAAGGTTGCTAGGCTCGTGTAGTGTGTCATTAACAGCTCTCGTAAAGCTAAGGTGAGTGCCGTTCGTTGGAAGCCGCCTACAGGTAGTCGAGGGAGCGTGAGTCAACCGCATTAAGCCACTGACCGCTGCCGTGAGCTTAGGGACTCGAGAAATGTAACGATACCTTTAGATACTGCCTGCATTTGCATAAATACAAACAATACTGCTACAGTCATTAACTTCTTTGTTTCTATTAAATAAATTAAAAAAACCGACTTCAAAAACTATAACGTTACTCGACTACGACGCTAGCCGCGGGTAACACCGCGGGGTTCAGCTAGTTCTTGAATAATTTTGGCGCTATGATACAGGTAATATTTTTTAAAAGCACATTGTAAGAACGACCGTAAACTAATTTAATTTAGCTAAAAATAAGAAGGCTATATCAAATATTATACTGACTTTCAAAACACCTCTCAGAAAGGAAATACTTTTAAAGTCAATAAAATATGTCGCTTAAGATTTAAAAGTTAGCCTGACATGATTATGAAATTTTACTTAACATGTTGCCGCCAAGTGTACAGAAAAGCATATGGTACACTTCGTCCAGAAAAAAAAAACTGTTAGCGGAGGAAAGAAAAAAATAGTTTTACGCGAGCGATTAAATCAAAGAGGTTTTATTACAGGAAAAAATATGTAAGTTTCGGTAAGTATTAAGGCGGTATGTAGGATATAGTAGACTGTAACGGGTCTCTGACTTGGTTTATAACCCGTTCTTTATCCAGACTTGTAATAGCTGGTAAAACCTAACTGTACTAATTGTATCCTGCGGTGCATTTAGATCAGACTAAATTGGAGTAAGTGGCAATGACTTCGCACCAATTGTTATAATAGGTGAAATGAGGATATTTATATATGAGGCTTGGCATTGTGTGATTGATTTGAACAGTCTTATAGCAGCTGACATGCTTCGTGTTAGGGTTGTCAAACACAATATACCTATAATATATACTACAATATATAGTAATAATAATGATAGGGTCTGATACAGAAGACAGTCCTTCTTGACACGGCTCGTATTGTGAAGAGGTTCCTGTCTTCGAAGCCCTAACCACCGGTTTCTTGGTCCCTGTACCCGAAGTTGGTAGTCTACTATTTTTATATTTTTAAATGTATTATTTTATATGTAGGTATATATTTAAAAATGTAAATAATAATATGTGATAGTCGTTAATAAAGAGAATGATAATTTTTATTAACGCAAAATTAAGTACAGATTTCCAACAGCAATTTCTTTAGTTACGGAGACAGGAATAATCAGGCTCTGGTATCCACAGTAAGATTAAACTTGAATAGTAAGTAGATAAGATCTGTATGTTTATTTGTGTCAAAGAAATGTATGTTTTATACAGAAACTGATTACTTATTTACAAGTTTGATTTAAGATAATTTGTTTTGAGCAACGCATTTACGATGACTAAAAGTCGCTCGACGAAGTTGAAAGTGGGAAAAATGTGTAGAGACTAATGTTAAAATAAATTTCTTCTATTCTAATGATTTCAGAAATATCTTTTAAGTAAAAGGTTTAATGATAGGAATAAGCAAAACGGCTTTTTCTTTATAAATAATGCCGAACTTTTCTTGTGTAATAACATCTGATTACAATAATATTCCGATTTCATCTGGTGGCTATTTAACAAAGTGAACTAACTGCACAACTTTGTTGTCGTCTCGCTTCACCATTATCGTTATCAATGCATGCAAAAAACTACTTACCTTAAACACTCACAGCTATGGTATTCCAACGATTCTTACCTGAAACACAACAATATCGAATTAACCTCAAACTCATTGCTATCATAGAATTAATATTGGCCAGACAGCGACATTACTTATGGCAACGACTTATTTATTATGCGATAAATGTATTATATTTTAGGAGGAAATACCCGGAGTATCGGTGGGTATTGCCTGACCCTTGACCGCTATTGGCTTATGACTCTTGATTAGTAGTTCCTTTTTACTGTTCATTGCTTTATACCATACACCACCAAAGTAGTTGACGCGATTTTGTAACTTTTGGAATACCTTCGGCTCGTCGTCCCACTGGAGTAGGCAATGGAACGGAGTGTTGACTAAAACCACACGGTGTGTCAATGTACGCCTAAAGTAGGAGTTATCCGGGAACAGCTTTTATAAAGACATCCGGAAGTTTCACAAGTGGACCTACGATACATAACAGCATTCACTTGGTAATAAGAGTCAAAAAATCTTTAACGGTTGTATGTGATGTTGTGTTAGTTTATTTGAGTGTGCTCAATGTGAAAAATGATTGTACGTACATAATTGTAGAGGAGTTTAACTTTAACTTCTTTAAATGCAAACCCTAAAAACGCGTATCTTAGTTAATGATAAGCGCTGAAATTAATCTCTTGTATTAAACAAATAAAATAAAAAAACAAGTTACATAAAATAAAACTGGCGTGCAAGTTTACAAGTGAGCGCGCCACGGGACATGACGACGTGTCCCGTAAGGAGAACAAACTGCTATTGTTCAGTATAGGGTTGACACTACCCCAATATGGACAGCACACTACATGTATACTTAATAGAAGTATATTTTGCACGCGCGAATGTTCTGACAATTTGTAGAATGAAAAACAAAACCTGCAAGGTATAGCTTTTGTAGTTTATAACACATCGCATCATACACGAGCAAAACTTCACATCTTTTCACTCGTGTAAAAAACACAGTTTTTCAGTTAAAAGGTTGACTTGAAAGGTCACAATTCGAGAAACTCATTTTAGAGCACCGACCACATACTAGTTCTTGTTCGTGCTAAGAATATTTCTATAGGGCTGGTGGGTAGTGTCAACCCTGCTTAACTAGAAGTTGGAGACAAGGTCGACGGCCGCGACACGCGACTTGCTCCCGCGCAGCGCCCGTCTCGAACGACGCATACGCATCACAGCTCGTAATACCAGCCACCAGCAATGCCCTGTTTATCAACGCGTTGCTTGTCATCATTGCTCAATATATTTTATGTACTAATCGCTTTTTAAACATATATTTATAGCGTTATTAACCCAAGCACCTTTATCATAGCAGCAATAACATTTTATACCATATCGCATGTCTGAGTGAACTTAGCTCTAATTTTATACAGCCGATTTTGCAAGTTTTCGATTTCTAAACCCATTGGTTTTAAAACGCCATGCCCCGTAAGTTCGCAGTATCTGCGCCAATAATGCACACGTTTTAACTATTTATTTCTTATGGGGAAATATTATTTGATTCACTAGCGTGCGTTAGGACTAAAGGTAGTACATTATTGTGACGTGTATCGGTTTCTTTTGGTATTTGTACATGTGTTCTGTCGGTAGTCGATATTGTTGCTGTCTGCTGACCATCCCAAATGTATTAAGATTTCCTGGGGAAACGGACAACACAACCCAGTAGGGTGTTTCTATCTTGAGATTAGATAAAGACCGATTCGTGAACCGTGAAGACAAATGACCCTTCTCATCCGCTTTTGCTGTGTGTAATGTAAGTTTGTGTATAATAATCTGTTTTTTTTCCTTACAAAAGGAATGTTTTGACCAAACCCTTTAATGAACATATATTTTGACAGTGATGAAGTAAGAATTGAATAAAAAAATCATTGAAAAGTTTGAAATAAAGTGATATTGTCGAAGATGAGTTATTGTCTTTTATCAAATTATCAGAAACATGTGTTAAACTAGGTCTTTTTCGTCTATTTCAGTCAGTTCCGTTTCCAGTACAAAACTTTAGGAGTATACTTTACCGCAGTTGCCCGGCCTATTCGTTTACTTTACCGAAGGTTGCTTCTTCCTAGCTTTCGTCTGAACCAAGGAGGCTTGGCATTAAATAAGCAACAGGTTCTAAAAATACTAGCTAAAATCGTTTTTTGTGGCGATTCTGAATCAAATATAGCAAAGGAAGATATATCTATCTAGATATTATCTGTGATTATCGTACACAGATAAAAACACCTATAACTTTATACATAACTAGCAACTTGCCCCGGCTTCACTCGGGTTCTTTACGGCAAATATAATAAACACTCTGACAAAATGTGTGGCTTCATTTTTTCCGACGTCTACAAGACTCACTCTCTCTCTATTGGTGAAAGTTACATGAAAATCCGTGCAGGAATTTTTGAGTTTATCGCGAACAGACAGACAGACAGACGTGGAATGTGTAGTAATATAATTATATCAAGTTTTCATTAGAACACTGTTTCTAAACGAAATTAACGAATTGAATAATCAATCAAGCTCTCAGAACAAGTTATCGAAAATAAGGAGAAGTAACTGAGAGTGCATGATCTAGTAGCTATAATAATACATTAGAATGTGATCAGGCGTAACATCAGGAATGACTTGGTGTAACATTCCCATAAAAGGAAACAAAACCTATTGTTGTTAAGAGTTTCAAAAAAGAGGGTACCGTTAAGGTCAAAAGATCCACCGTACCGGTGTCACGTAACACTCGAGCGGGCCGTAGCTGTGAACACGGCGCGACTATTTCTGTACATCCGCCGAACCGGTGCGGCAGAGTAACCTCAGCTCAATCGATGCGACTCTTTACTAAAAGTGCATACCTTCGCCGACTGAGGAGCGTCGAGATGTATTGAGCCATAACTATTTTTTAATATTTAAAAAGAAACGATAATGTTTCTACAATACCAAATATATTTTCCTACTTCGATGGCTTTTATAAATTAATGCTCAGTAAGAATTTAAGACAGAAGAACCACTCAAATAGATTAGCCAGCTATTTATGGTTAGAATCGAAATTTTGTACCTCATTTCAGGCTGGACGACACTAAGAGAACCCATAGTTGAATAAATACTGCAATTTATTTCTGCTGATATAGAACTATTCAGACCACTCAGATCATACTCACAAGGGATCGAATATCGAGGGCATGTAACTTTTTTTTTTTTTATGTTTGGCCCTGCCAAAATGACTCTACTCTGCCTGATGGAAAGCATGAGCAGAATCCAAGAGTGGTGTTCACCATACTACGAATGCAGACAATGCAACAATGTCGCATGTTGACCCACACCATGGCGGGCTAGTGATGCTTCTGCATCATTGGGCATACGGTCTAGCACTCACCAACGAAACACGACAGCATGATCGCTGTCATTTTACGTAGATTTTCTGTGCGAGGGTAGTACCGCCCCGGTCGAGCCGGCCCGTTCGTGTTGAAATCAGCGTGGCTCTACTACCAAAAAAACAAAAATGGCTGTCAAGGAAGCAGACAAATACATCATAGTCTTGAGTACAGATCATCATCTGCCTCCCCTTATCTCCCAGATTTATTTGCGGTCGGCTCAGTATGTTTTATCCTTCCATTCTACTCTATCACTCGTCATTTCACTGTTCCTAGCCATATTTTCTTTCACATCCCTTCCTTACACTTTTTATTTAACTGTGCTGCCCCCTGGAATACTACCTACTGCCTCGTTGATCTTGCGGTTGGCGTGTCGGTGGTCGGACCAAATGTTTGTATGATTGACAAATATTTGTTTGGAGTTTGGATGTTTTCTATATGTATAATGTATCTATTTAGAAAAAAAAGTATATAATATATGTATTCGTATCAGTTGTCTAGTATCGATAACACAAGCTCTGCTTAGTTTGGGACTAGATGGCGTTGTGTGTTAGACGTCCGAAATATTTATTATCTATACAAATAATTAAAATTGGAGTGTCTGTTTGTAATATTAAAATAACCGCTTTTTACGATGCAATGAGTAACTTAGTTTTGTTTTTAGGCTAGATTACCATGGCGTTACCCGCAGGTTACACGGAGGGATTCAACCAGTAACGCATAAAAAGAACTGCAACCAGATGCCAAAAGTATTGGCCAAAATATGATTTCAGCAATATCAATAATCACACTAAGTAAGTAGATATTTTCCCCATAAATATTTCCCAAGAAAAACGAGTGGTATCATAGCAATTAGAAAAATAAGAAAATAATTTGTAGGTATGAGTAATTGTGTACTAAATGGCAGCATTAGTAATTAACAGTGCACAAATCATTTAATCACTGCATTTTCTTTTGGTCAATATTATATTTAAACTGTGGGTGTAAACACGATTATTAAGCAAGGACATTAGTGACTGTATTTTTATGGGAAGTCATGGCCACATAATACTGCCACAACATTGATTGAGAAATTTGGCATTGGTTGTTGAGAAAAGTAATTCTCTTTGTTATTCTTCTATTTTCAACTTGTATTGTATGTATCATTCATTTTCCCTTCATAGGTACAATACCTACATTGAGGAAATTATTTGATTCTTCATGACATGGCAAGGTGTGGTACAGCTTGTGAGCTGCAATTATTATAGCATAACTATTGTTTTTATTGTCTGAAAAATAATTGTGTGAACATGCAATGATACCTCATCTGCTACAATTTTCAAATTATTAATTTGCATTATTTATATTATATATTAAAACAAATTGCTAATTTCATTTGGTCATTGTAAATAACATTAAGGTAACAGTTACACTAAAATATGAATGCTTTGCAAATTGTTTGTAAATAAGAATTCAGTAAATAGTGTCGGAGACATTTAGACAGGCACTAGTCATGAGTCACTTCCTTGGAATGTCACCACCAGGCAATTTGGTCTTTCCTAGGAACTAATTAATACTAATAATATAAAAACTAAAGTAAACTCCTTCTCTGTTAGTCTTTGACGACTAAATTGCTGCATCAATTTCAATAAACATAGGGGAGGAGATACTTTGATTCTTGAAGAAGGAGATAGGCTATGCTACCAACATACACATGGGCAGAGCTGCAGGCAACAACTTATTCTCAATACTTTTACGAGGTTTAACTTAGAGCTTGATTACTTTTAGCCTCACAAAGATGATGTCCCTTTTATTAGTAGATTTGTATTCCTAATCATTAATGATGAAGCAATGAGATGGTGGCAACATCTTTAGACATCTTAATATTAACTGCTTTTATATTAATAGAATTCAATCTCATATGGTAATTTTTGCTAAAAATATTAAGTAAGTTGAACATTTCAGAATTTTACTCTTTTTGAATAATTGTCATCTTTATCTAGGTAGAAGCAGCAAAAAAGCAGTTAATTTAGGATAAATGACTGCAAGACATGTATTCCTACGCTATAACATTTACCGTTTCAGTACTGACCATAAGCTTCTGCGAAATTTGCACCATAAAGCCTTTATGTTAGATAGGAATAAAAAAAATACACTGTGTCTGGGGTCTGTTTCTACAGTGACTGGGGGACCTATTTCTAATATAATATGTGGTGAATATGTAATGATATGCAATTAAAGTACTTAAATACATACATTGTTTGATTGCTTAAAGACTGATAATAAATGACTTCATATAAGAATTTATTCTAAGAAATTTCAATAATCATATAGCATGACTTGCATTACCAGAAACTAGGAGAGTTATAAATGAAGATCACAATAAGTGCACCGCTGTAGGCTGACATACTGTGCTAAATATACCTAGCCTTGAATCAAACACAAATCATTAATTAAAAACTTGTTTGTGTGTCTTGGGTATCTTCATCTTAGTCAGATAAAATATATTAGTCTTATAGTTTGAATATGCTCCCAATTATGATGGCTGCAATAATTTCTAGTTACTGTGATTTATATTTTGATAATTAAATACTTAAACCAATTTGTATTGTTCAGTAACCACCCAAATACAGTAGAGTGTAGAAGTGCAGTTCTGTAGAAAGCCTGGTTTTCTACAGAACTGCAGTATAGTTAGCAAAAACCAGCAATAGCTAGTAGGGCTAGGAGAACTCACAGACCATTATACTAAGGAGAATAGGAGTATGAAAAGGATGAGTAGGGAAGACAAAACCAAATATCAAAATGGTGTTATGAATGTTTACGGGTAACCGCTTACCAACATGTCGGCGAAATTTTAGTCTTATAAGTAAACCTGTAAAGTAAAAAAATACCTTCAGGATAGGCTTGCTCGTTTGCGATGACATCGATGAACTCCTCGGTGTGGTTGTAAAGCGGACCCATACCCCGCATATCAAACTCATATTTGGACGAATACGAGATGTTTATATTCGGCATTAGCAATCTCACGTTCAAGTTCATAGCCTCGGAAAGTTCCTGCATCATCTCCATACTGACGTTTTGAATATCGAGCTGGAAATGAGAGCGAGAAAGCTGCGCCTCGCCCAGGCCCCAGCTCGCCACACACAGACACAACACAACTTTCCACATTTTAGAGCTTTCCTCAGACCACTATCATACTAATAACCTGTGCACTGGTAGTCTGGTACGCACACAATACACACACTCAATTTTATAACTTTGTGACAGATTTATTCTGTTTGCAAAACAAACTGAGCTACCAGTTACTAAACATAAACAGTCGAACGAGGTCGATAACTCATTAACCATTTGATTGTGGACAGGTAAAAGCACTCCGCTTGTTTTTGTGTATTTATTTGGTAGTCACAGTACCAGTCATTTTTCTAAACGTACACATTTTCAGTTATAATTTACATATTTTATCTGTCTTGGTGAAGAAAACAACCGACAAGTAAGAATCACCAACAATGAGTCGATCGATAACAGCGGAGAACGACTGACTGATACATTTTTGATTTTTCGCTTGTCGTTGCTTCACTCCATGGTGTAAGAATACAAGGTCTCGCATTCCTGGAGCGGCTCGATCTGACGTCACTATTCAGCCACCACGTGATAGTAACGAAACACGAAATGAACCAATCAGAACCAGCGATACCGATGATGACGTCATGTCGATCGGCAGAATGCCAAACCTAGCGTAGTATATTGTTGTACCATGTTTCACTCTCTTCACTGAGCGAATGAATCACTGACTCGTTCTTCTTTGCAATCTGTTCCGTTCCATTTTTGACTTCTTACTCCTCAGAATATGTCTTAGAGCATATATACATAGAAGGGTTGCTGAACGAGCGGAAAGCGTGATCGGAGTAAAAAGAGAGAGAGAGAGAGAGAGAGAGACTGAGCTTGGTTAGAGTTTGTCTCTCTCACGCAAGCTTGTGATTGAGTGTGCGTTAACGCGTGTGTTTACTTGGGGCTACGCTACTTTTTTGCTACAACTAGAACAAGGACGTGCGTTATCTACCTTTTTTATTTGATCTGAGCTTATAACTTAGAATGTTATTTATAAAATTAATGTCTAAAATCAGAAATTTCATAATGTTTATATTAAAATTATCAACAATAAACATTAGCATGTCGGTGACACGAACCCATAAGATTTTCCCCTACCAAAAAGTGCTCAGCGCGACTAAAGAAGTTTTCACTTCAAAAATGCAACAAATCAGCATGGTGACCGACTTTTTCATCATTGAGCCTCCGGTCTTGGATCCACCAACAAAACGCGATAGCAAAAATGCTGTCATTTTAGGTCTTCTGTGAGAAGGTAGTGCCACCTCAGTCAAGCCAGCCGTCTGTGCTGAAAACAACGTTGCTCTATTACCTTGAAAACTAGCTCTAATTTAAGGACTTTAATTAATAAAGGTTGATTAAAACAAATATATTTAACCAACCTTAAAAAGAACCAATATATTAAAGATAAATTAGTTTTTATTGATTTAATTTTCTATTTTCTAGTATTTTTGGATTACACATTTGTAAAATCAATTTCCATTTTTTTACTTAAAGTATTCGTGAACTAACGAGTTCGCTTTATGTGTCAGTCATATTGTAAAGTTCTGAGCCGATTACAAAATTTAACAAATGTATTATGTATATTGAGCAGTTTTTGAAGGTGAAATTTCCAGTTGATAGGCTGTAATTTGAGTTACATGATATCTGACAACTAACTCTAAGGTTCATATCATTCTTGTTCAGTTATTTGTGTTGCATTTCAAATTAAAACTTGAAAACAGTAGATTTTTTCATAATCAACCACCGCTAGCTCATAAACGGTGTCTGTCCAACCTCCTTATCCAATTGGCTGGTGTCTTGCGTCGAATCTCTTCTACAATCACTAACGTCTCTATCCTATTATATTATTGAATAATATTTTGTTTTGACCACGTAACTTCACGTTCAGATGACGTTGCTTTCATAGATTTGTTAGTTTCTTATTAACCTCTATGTTTGTAGAATGTCAACTTGGCTAGGGGGGGGCAGGACATATCAATAAAAATGTTTGCACATTGGCAATCGCTTCACATCATTTGTTATTAACTTATTATCATCCGTGTCGACATTCCTTTGACAATGAACCGCACAGGCCGGGGCGGCACTATCAAAATGTCACTATTAAAATTAACAGGCTATACTGGATTAATTATCTCTGGCAACACTGATTTTAATTATTACTTATTATAATAATACCTACACAGAAAAGTTCTATTTATACAATAAAAAACACATTTTAAACAATGACAAACAAACATACTCCGCTCGTTAACCCCTTCTATAAACTGAAACGCCTGACGAATACCAATAGCGACTAGTTGGATTTAAGGCTTATTAGACGTTCAGTTGTCACAATTATTTTATTTTTCAAGTTTAGCTATCATAAAGTGATGTTTTGCTAAAAATAGCTAAATTTTTTGTAGGAATATGAGCAATTACTTACTAGTTCAAGGAATTGTTGTAATTAAACAGTAAAATGAAGTCGCTTCGCTTAGGGTCTTCATAAACTACTCAACGCATTTTAGCATTAAAATGCATAAACTGCATAGGTAGTTTAGAGCAATAATAACTTACTTTATTATTGCTCTAAACTATTTAGTTACTGTTGCAAATTCTGCTCAGCGCAAGTATTACTAGTGTGTACAAATAATTTCGATTAACATTTCTGTTATGAGGCGCTCATACTCCAGTTGCACTCGGTGATTAGAAACAATCACCGAGGGTGAGCAACGACGCCGCGGTTAGTACCTAGATGGGTGACTGCTACTGACACGACACCATGAGCGTCTCCGTGATTCGGAGGTTACGTTAAGCAGTCGGTCCCGGTTGTTATCACAGGATAACAGTCGTAAAGTTTAGGAGGCCCTTGGGCGGCTTAAAAACATCCAACGGCAAGACTACGTACCTACAACGTTGACTTGCCAGTCCCCAACCCACTCTCGGCCAGCGTCGAGACGTATAACTCTCTGTTGAGAGGAGACCCGAGCCAAGCAGTGGAACATTATGGGATTTATGGGTTGTTGATGAATCTTTCTGTTGGAGCGCCTGCGCAACTGGCTTTAGCTATGACGCGTATGTCCATTGAAAGCTACTACTTTTTGTAGTGTGCATCTGGACTGAGGGTTCCAGATCTGGATCCTATATTATACCGCCTTAAATATGTAATGTTGTTTGTACAGTTTTGGGATTTTCTTAAAAGTTTTAAGAAATTCTTAACTAATTTCTTAAATAATTCACACTTGAATTTTATATCGTTTCGCCAAAATTTAACAAATGGGCCCTCAGGCCAGATGCACACCTTATTGTAAGGACATTTATAAAACTTATTTTGTCTAACCTTGCACTTAATTCTTTTGATGCACATTTTATTTATTTATTAAATTAACTGATTTTACAGATATGAAAACACGATTGCCTAGAGTAGGTAAATATACTTCTACTTAACAAAATATACATCAAAGTTCTTTGTCAAGTACTTAATGGTTTGTGACAAACCTTACCCGTCCTACTGGATGGCGATGGCCAAGAGATGTTCTTTCTTTAGTAGCCTACCTAAAATTTCCAACCACAGGACGAGCGTACTCAAACTCAGTCTTTTCCCTTGTAGCGACTTCCATTTACACAAACAGCGCAACGACACATATAACCATCAATAACATACACCAAACGAAGGGGTAATGTACAATACGAAGAAACTACCAATCCTGCATCGCGCAATGTAAGTTCTCCCACCGATTAGCATAAATACAACATCCCAACTTCAACTGTTGGGCCATGGCCTAACAGATCCTAGATATAATTATTAGCCAGAATTTGATTAAAAAAGATTGTTTATGATAAATTAAACAAATTTAGTTTTCTTTGATTTCAGATATACTTCAAGATAATATAAAATGTACATATGTTTTAAACGATGAGTTGTTAAGGAAGGAATGACCGTTAAAAATAATATTGAGTGAATGATACATTGAATGTGGAATGAATCAAAGGATCGTGCGATGAATGTGTCGTAGACATCCTCGGGGGCCTTGAAAGCTGTAGGTGTAGCTTTCAACTTCAGTGATTTAGGTCTTCATCCGGAGACAGTCGACACAATCTGTTGATTGCTCTTCGCAATGTGCCTTGTTAGGTAGTTACGTCGTAGTACGTAGTACTACGTAGTAAAACAACTTTGTGTAAATTCATTAAAATTCATATAATTATAATTTTAAATAACAAATATGTAAAAAATATTTAAATAATAGGGTTTCATTGTATTTTTTGTACTTATTTAAATCGTTGGGCCCTTGTTTCCATACAGTCATCTCCGTTTACGCTACGCCCAACGATTTTATACCGAATATTTTATTTTTTAGCTTTTAGTACATTATTTACAATCCAACCGTTTTTTTTTTGCATTTGTTTTATTCTTCATTGAATATATAATCATTCTTCATTGGTGCAGCGCTGCTATTGGTCTTAGCGTGATGATATGTAGCTTATAGTCTTCCTCGATAAATGGGCTATCAAACACTGACTTTTGTTTCAAATCGGACTAGTAATAGTTCTTGAGATTAGCGCGTTCAAAAAAACAAACAAACTCTTCAGCTTTATAATAGTAGTATAGAGATGTATTTATTAGTATAGATAACAATTTGTTGGTCGCAAGGTTTCTTCCCTTTCTCGGGTACTATTTCAGTGTAACTAATACATATATACAATAGAAGTGTGTAGTGAACAGTTCCACTTAAGTGGAATTATCTACATGTTGTAAATATAGAACATTATAAATATCACGAATATGTAATATTATATATACAACTATTTTATTAAAGAACAGACACTCTAAGCGTGTTTTATTACTATTATATTTACAATAATAACTTGACACAAGTCGGACACAGTAAAAATTTATTAATTACATCTAGACACAGAATAAATGTGATCATCACTGCGTGGCAATCGAACCTGCTTCACAGCAGACACAATAACTAACCCTCAAGTACCTAATTAAAATTAACACAGCAGTTCGTTGGCTCAGCTAAAAATAACACTAACACGTGTCAGATATAGACAGGTGTGTTTTAACAGCTCCCGACACATACTTTAAACAATATTTTGTAAGGTATTGCTATAGTCCATTCGCTTAGATATGGTCACCACGATCGCGTCGCCCGCGCCGTGCGGCAAGCCGCCTCAAAATTAAAGGGCCCGCCTGCGGCGTACACCTACAAGCAAGTATGATTTGTCAGTTTACGCCGTGGTATGAATAATACAATCGTATTCCACAACAATAACCACAATAGCGTGCGGGTGCACCGACATTATCTAAACGAATGGACTATACAGGCTAGAGGACGAGGTCCATGGTCTGTTCAGTCCCTGGTGGCTGGTGGCTGGTGTGCGGCGCACAGGGCCGGCGTCACACATCACACCGCTCGTGCTCGCGCTCGCGCTCGGCGAGCAGAGCGTCGGTGGCGGCGAGCGCCGCGCTCACGTTCGCCGCGCGCAACGTTCGCGCGTCCACGCCAAATATTCCCTCGAACTTACTCAACAAGTCCAACGGAACATTGTAAATTATTAACTTCTGATCTGAATCTTTCAGCTGTTTAATCATTCGCTCCAGTGACTGAAATCAGAATAACATGCTATTTAGATTAGCCCAGATTTTTAAAAGATATTAGTTAACGGTAGATCTTGACGTAATCAGTTCATCTAATCGTAACAAAGACAGACTAGGAGAGGGGTCACTCGACCGTAACCGTCTATCGTTTTGAATGGATTATATGACGAGAGATACAAGTAACTAGGAGCCTCTTACGTGATCTCTTTATTTTCAAGTAAAAGCTCTTAGGAGATCGCACTGGGTTGGTGAAAACTATCAATTTGCGTGTCTCATAGGCAGTAGTATCACTTCCGTCGACGCCACCCTGACGGGATTAAGTCACGACAGAGAGTGGTCACGTAGTGAGTAGTAACATATTTTTTCTGAAATAACTTGCGTAAATTACCCATCCTTCTATATAGCTATGCAAAATAATTTCAAGAGAAAACAGTAAGACGACGTTGATTCATTTATAAAAACGAACGAAACGTTTAAAGAATTTAGCTATGACGTAACGTAGTGGAGGAAGTAGATAGTGAGGGCTGTGCGTACCTGCTGCCCCGCGTAGTCCAGCAGCGCGAGGTGAGCGCAGTCCAGCAGCACGGGCCGCGGGGCGGAGCGCCGGGCGGCCGCCAGCACGCGCGCCTCCACCCGCGCGCAGCTCACGTACGTCACGCCCAGCGACACGCGCACGCGCACCACCTCGCCCGCGCTGCTCTGTACACGCACACACACACACACACACTACATTGATCAAACTTAGTAGGTACTTATGCACATAATCATAATTTACGATTAGGTTGCAGAAGAAATCGGCCGTATTTAAAGCTCTATTCTTGATACACAATTGATTTGTAAAAAATCGGCCAAGTACGAGTCAGACTCGCGCAGAAAGGGTTCCGTACCATTACATTTCAAGTATTTGTTACCGTTATCAATATCAAGCAAAAATGAGCAAAAAAAATAACGTTTGTTGTATGTCCCTTAGATATTTATTATCATCTCTGAAAATTTCAACTGTCTAATTATCACGGTTCATGAGATATAGCATAGGGACAGACGGACGGACAGCGAAGTGTTAGTAAAAGGGTCCCGTTTTACAGTTTGGTTATGAAACCCTAAAAACGGAGTATCGATGGTGCAGGGCAGCGGGGGCAGCGGGGGCAGCGGGCGCAGCGGCCGTACCTTGACGTGGTGCGCGTGCACGCGCGGCCGCATGAGGTTGCGCAGCAGCACGGCCAGCGAGGCCAGCGCGCCGCCCAGCACGGCCAGCTCCACGGTGCGCGCCACGCTCACGCAGAACGTCAGCGCCAGCACGGCCAGCTCCTGCCGGTCGCGCCGCCACAGCCGCAACACGCTGCGGTAGTCGACCTGAGCACACCACCACTCCATCTCTTACCGATTGTTGCTCGCTTATCATACTACTCCACACGAATTTGATAACTTCAAGCGTTTATCTGTTTCGTTGTAACTTTTTAAAAATAAAATGATTTTGAAAATAGGTTACTTATTTGCTATAGAAGAGTGCAAATTTGCTTTTAAAACGCGTGCTCAATTTTAATGACCTCTCTGCGCTCGTAATTAAAAAAATAGAATCCTGAAGTGAAAAATCTTTGCACTCAAATACAACCCCCAAACTTGAATTTGAACAAAAATGAATAATGCAAAAAAAAAATGACGCGTTGAAGTAAGATACTTTTATTTCAACGCGTCATATAAGACCAAGCAAATTAAAAAAGTACACCAAAAAGATTCCGAGTCTGAGTTTATTTACAAACTAGCTGAACCCCGCGGTGTTACCCGCGGTTATTGCTATTCCGCGAGTAACGCCGCGGGACAAAGTTAGTCTAAAAAAAGTAGCCTAAGTTATTCCCTGGATCATCAGCTACCTGCCAGTGAAAGTCCCGTCAAAATCCGTCCAGCCGTTCCAGAGATTACCCGGAACAAACAGACAGACAGACAGACAGACCGACAGACAGACAGACAGACAGACAGACAAAAAATTTTTAACTACATTTTTGGTATATGTATTGTGTATACATACATATGCATTGATTAAAAAGCTGTTATTTTAATATTACAAACAGACACTCCAATTTTATTTATTTGTATAGATTAAATAAGGCTGTACGATAAATTCAACACCATGGAGGTAGCAGTAAATAGGTTTTTCATCCCACCATCTCGGAAAGAGTATTTTTGCTCTTCGATATTTGAGTGTAAAAGTCGTAATATTGATTGGTTGTGAGTGCAAAACATCATTACTTTTAACTCATGATGCCGAATTTAGCATGCGATCTTTTTTAATTTGTTAAGAACTCAGACTTGGAACCTTCTTGGGATACTTTTTTTTTATTTACTTTCCCCGCACCATTTTATTTTCACGTCATTTAGTCATTTCCCCGCTAAGGTCGAATGAAAAGTTACGTGTTGCACTCGAGTGCAAAGATTTTTCACCTTGTGCTCTTTTGATTCCCTCGCTGACGCTCAGGATTTCATTTTTAAATCACTTGCTGCGCTCGTGATTCAATATTAGAATCCTTCGCTTGCTCGGTCATCAAAATTGAGCACGCGGTTAAAAAGCAACTTTGCACTATTGTATAACAAATAACTATTATATTTTGAATTCACAATCTTAGTGCACACGATGTTCTAAATTGAATTTACTTGATCCTCTAGCGGATAAAAACCACTTTTGTCCTTAGGAATAAAAAATATATTTCTGTAAGTCGATTGGAAAGCATTTTTATTGATTTTCCATCACATGTTTTTTTTTTCAAAAATCTGTTTTGAAATTCAGCGATGACCACGAACGAAAACTTCGAAAAGTGTTATTTTACAGATTGTAATTTTCATAAAAAGGCTTTAAGTATTTCTTAAAGGCCTTTTAAAATTACTACAAATTGTTAGTTTTTGGGATTTACGGGAGAGTAATAACGAACTTAGTACAAGTTAGTTAATAAATTAAAAAACCACCATCTAATAGTGTTTTACACTTTACACTGTAGATATTGCCTGTAGATATTGATACTGTAAGATTTAGCAGTAAACATAAATATAATAATGATATCGCATCTTGTGACCTGGCAAAGTGAATATAAACATAAATACAAGCAACTTTATTGAAATTACACAATCAGTAGCAACTTAATTATAGAATTTATCTGTTATTTACGTGCAAACCAACAATATTTATAAAACAACAATAATTTATGAATTCATTGAGCTATAGAGACTGATGCCCTACCTACCGTATCTCTGGAAAATCACAAATAATAATAATATGTCTCATGTCTGGCAGGGAGGTCGCCTACCCACTGGACCATTTGTTAAGGGCCGAGCAAGTGATTTAATTAACGAGTGAGAGGTTATCACTAGAGAGGGCGCACCGGCACTCATTCATGTTTGTGAGTTTATGTTATTAACGTCACAACATTCATTTTGCCCATTCATTTACATTATTTCTAACAGTTCAATCAACATATTATTCTAAAAGAAATAGGAAAAACTAAAATTTGAATGGCATGTTTTCATAATAAAATGTCAGTTACTCACCATGAATATAACAGCGCAGATGAGCACCGATGAGAGACACGCCTTCGGTATGTAGTAGAAGTACTGGGTGAGGAAGATCAGCGCCAGCAGTGTTATAATTCCTGTCCAACACAACAGTTGTCATTTAGAAATTGCAGCCCATACCCCAAACCCTTCCCACATCCCTCTCCTCATTCCCCAAAGCGCTTGTGATGCCTCTGGTGTTGTGGGTGTCCATGGGCGGCGGTAATCGCTTACCATCAGGTGATAGGTCTGCTCGTTTGCCCACTATTCCATATAAAAAAAGTTGTTACAAATTAAATGCTCTAATTCTGTAAACCACTATTCATTTACTTCCCTACTAAACTTAATAAACAAAACTAAGAAAGCTTGTTCTATGCCTGTACTTATTATTGTAAATTGGGTGGGAATGGCTATTTGTCTGATTTTTGGAAATCGTTTAAAATTATTCTTTGTTAAATTATTAGCACACTGCGTTAATATTTTGTGGAATTGCTACTGTATTATGATTTTAAAACTATGATAAAGTTCAAGTTTGACAACCATGTCAATAACAATATTTCTGTAATGGCGCTGGTCACATGAGACGCGTGACGTCACTCGCTAGCCACAACAAAACAAATTAGCGCAATTTAAGTGAATTTTATCAGTTTTGTTCAATTTTATTAATTAAAATGTCGAATAAATAGTGTGTAGTGCCACAGTGAACAAATGTTAGATATAAAAATGAATGTACGAATGAAAACGCCGAAATGTATGTACGCGCAAAACTTTCGATCGGCTGTACCAAATTATATATTTTTTATGTGTTTGTTATTTTTAGGAGAAGGTTTGTGTACAAGAAAAAATAAAAAATAACGGAAATAGTTTTTTTGTCCGTGATTGCACCCTACCCATGAGAACAGAAACAGTTTTATGTGGTACTTATGTAAGTGCAACATAGCTACTTTAACATTTTTCAGTTCAGCAGCATAGTAATCAACGTTATTATTATGTACTAGCTAAACCCCGTGGTGTTACCCGCGGTTATTGTTGTACCGCGGGACAAAGTTAGTCTAAAAAAAGGAGGCTAAGTTACTCCTTGGATCATCAGCTACATGCCAGTTAAAGTCACGTCGAAATCCGTCCAGCCGTTCCAGAGATTACCCGGAAGAAACAGACAGACAAAAACTTTTTTTAACTACATTTTTGGTATATGTACCGTGTATATATACATATGCATTTAGTAAAAAGCGGTTCTCTTAATGTCACAAACAGACACTCCAATTTTATTTATTTGTATAAATAGAAAAGTGCAATCATAAAAGCGTCTATCTTATGTAGGTTGCTGTTATCGGCACGCACAAAATTTGGTTCCTTTTTGTTTCGAACCACTTATTAAATAGTTTATTAAAAAGTACTGTAGAAATAGCTCACAGATCGATTATTACCACTCCGAAAGCATAAAACGCAAATAGTACTCAATAGAGGAATCTTTCGTTTCTTAGCATGTGACGTCACCAGAGTTGCAACCAATCACAAGGCGTTCACGTCCCAGACAAAATAAAAAAAAAAATTAGGTTTATTTCGTGCAATCTGCTAGAAACTTACATTATTTTGTTTGATTTATAGTGAAACATGTCTTTTTAGACTATTAACTTATAGGACGACCACAATCCATAGTTTATTTTCAATATTGTCAAATAGCCTATTGGTGAAGTAAATTTTTTTTTTCTGATGTTTATTTTTGTAAATAAATCTTTATTATTTAAGATCCTGTTCGTCCAAAGCTGACTATTTTAATCTAATCTCCTCCGTTTTTTTCCCAATAGTCAGTGAGGGTGATGCGAGTGGTAACTTAGCAGCACAAGTAATTAATGAACCCAGCTCAACGCTCATTTGATTTTAGCGTTTTCAAAGGCAATAGATTTGATTATTGTCCCTCGTTGATTAAATAGTATTAACCGGAAAACCTATACAACGAGGTATAAGTGTTACAACAGACTTTTCATGTAATTCATTAATTGCTAGCTGTTGCCCGCGGTTCCGCCCACGTGTATATCGGTTATTGCTGCAAATAATAGCCTATGTGTTATTCTGTTGTATAAGCTATATTACTGTAAAGTTTCATCCAAATCTGTTCAGTAGATTTTGCGTGAAAGAGTATCCATCCATCCATACTTACAAACTTCTGTGTTAATAATATTAAAATAGTAATATTATTACGTTTACGTTATTACGTTATTAACATTGTTACGTTTATGTGTTTTTGTAACGGGTTAAGGTCATTTTCACTGCAAAGAAACGGCTCGCATCGAAAATAATTACAATCCTTTGATTTACCCTTCGAAAAAATAGGCATGAGTTATAATCTTTTTTTCTTAAGGTTTCGTCTTCCAGTCACTACTCCTTTAGAGTCAGTAGTAGTAGAGAGTAATCTACTCACTGTAGATTAAGTAGAATACGAGAAAGTAAGGTAAGCGTCATGAGGTGGGTTTAATTGAGTACTATTGGTGAGTGGCAGAGTGGTGTGTGTGATGTGTGGTGTGTGTGGTGTGTGGTGTGTGTGGTGTGTGTTGTGTGTGCGACAGACCCGAGTAGGCGCCGGCGGCGGGCGTGCGCACGCCGCTGGAGTGCGAGACGGCCGAGCGCGTGAAGGCGCCGCACGTGGGCATGGCGTGCACCAGCGACCCCGCCATGTTGCACAGCCCCAGCGTCACCATCTCCTGCGTCGCGTCCACCCGCCCGCCCGCACCTGCACCGACCGACAGACCTTTAGCTCACCTCGCACACCCACACGATACAACAACCGTCCAAAACCTTAACACTACGTACAGAAGGCCTTGGCGATGGCGATGTTGGCGAGTACCATGACGATGGGCAGCATTACCACCGCCGAGCCGAGCTGCTGCACCATGTCCACGAACTGCACCGTGCTGTTGTCCAGCGCCACGCTGAACGGCGGCGCCGACAGCGCCGGCAGCCCCGGCTCCACCCGACCTGAACGACACGGGGAACCGTCACAAGTTTGAAACGAAAGATAAACTCAAACGATCTTCAGGTTCTCATGTCCAATTTATCTAAGCAAATAACATACTGTAAAAATCAGATGTTTCTCATCATCTAACATGCATGATAAAATGAATATCGATCAACTACCTAAAAATATTATCCTATAACAATATGGATAAGGTAACAAGTTAATTCGAAACAACCATTATTATGTTGTTTTTTTATGAAATACTAGCTGAACCCCGCGGTGTTACCCGCGGTTGCGTTATTGTTGTACCGCGAGTAACGCCGCGCCGCAAAAGTTAGTCGTAAAAAAGTAGCCTAAGTTACTCCCCGGATCATCAGCTACCTGCCAGTGAAAGTCCCGTCAAAATCCGTCCAGCCGTTCCAGAGATTACCCGGAACAAACAGACAGACAGACAAAATTTTTTTTAACTACATTTTTAGTATATGTACCGTGTATACATACATATACATTTAGTAAAAAGCGGTTATTTTAATATTACAAACAGACACTCCAATTTTATTTATTTGTATAGATGTATAGATAAGATATAACTAGCAAGATTACCAGATAACTTGAAGAGTGGTTTCTCGGGGTTATGTATGCAGAAAGCGAAGATGGAGGCGGCGAGCACGACGAGCGCGTTGCGCCCGATGGAGACGAGCCACAGCGCGCGCTTCAGCTTCGTGCGTTTGGGGTTCACACGCACGTCTTTCAGTTGCTGTTAACAACATCAACAAGTTCATTAGTCAAGACCACTTTGACTAGTTCGGCAGTTTACGTACAACTATATAATACAATACAATTTAATCCCGATTTTGAACATACAAACAAGTCAATTTTTTTTCTTTGACCGATCTGCTTATAAATGACGTCAATAACTAACGTTCCGCAAGCTTTTAGACTCCAAAGGAGTAAATACTGAAGATATTCAAATTATTCAATACCTACTCATATTTAACCATACAAGACCGGTTTAAATAAAGGAATAAAATCATTTTCATCCCACCATCTCGGAAAGAGTATTTTTGCTCTTCGATATCTGAGTGTAAAAGTCGTTTTTATCCGCTAGAGGATAAAGTAAAATTGAATTTAGAACATCGCATGCACTAAGGTTGTGAGTTCAAAACATCATTAAACCTATTTACTTTTAACTCCATGGTGCCGAATTTAGCATGCGATCTTTTTTAATTTGTTAGGTACTCAGACTCGGAACCTTCTTGGGATATTTTTTTGATTTGCTTTCCCCGCGCCATTTTGTTTTCACGTCATTTAATCATTTCCTCGCTGAGGTGAAATGAAAAGTTACGTGTTGCACTCGAGCGCAAAGATTTTGCACCTTGTGCTCTTTTGATTCCCTCGCAATATTAGAATCCTTCGCTTGCTCGGTCATCAAAATTGAGCATGCAGTTAAAAAGCAACTTTGGACTCTTTTATAACAAATAACTATTAAGCCGCTGAACCAATAATTCAAAAAAATATGGTTCTGAGGTGTAGATACATCAAGTTTTTTTATCGAGTAATAAATTAGGTATTACATTTACACACAATATATTTAAAATAAAACATGCATACAGTCTGGTTAATTAGTTTAAAGGTGTTCTAGAGCTTTCATCGCAAACTCTACTTAGCGCTAGATAGCTATGTGTAAAATGTTCTAATTCATATAATTCCATTATTTGTGTTATAAATTTAATTTAATAACATGATCTGACTGTTTATTGTGACGTCTATAAATATAATACAAGTCTCAAAATATAGGCTTAAAGTATTAAACTAATTTACGTGTAGTGTTTGTAGCTTATGATCACGTACTTGCGAGTGGGTACAAGTCTGCATATAGTATAGCCTATAGGAGTAACTGTCACGACAACAACCAAGATCGCGCTTGTTCCATTGCCTAGTGTAGCATACCCTGAGCAGCAGCAGCACAGTGCAGCAGACGGCCCCGAGCGCGCAGTCCGCGTAACGCACGTTGTCCCACTTGTTGATGATGTTGCGGATATTGTCGCCAACCGACTCCGCCGTGAAGCTCAGCCCCAGGAGCCCCTTGAGTTGCGCCACCACGATAATAACCGCCGTCGCTGACGTGAATCCCGACGTCACTGACGGAGAGATTAACTCCACCAAGAATCCTGGTGGGGGACAAAAATCGAACTTTAAAAAACTGTCGAAGACATATATTTGTATAACTATTATAATACTATACCTACATAGAAATTATATATTTCTTTGCTCGTTACTTTGGTTATCATGTTTTATATAATTTTTGGGCAACCTAAGATTAGTTTATGTTTACCTTGACACTGTTATGCACCTGTGGTGACAGTTACCCGAAGGTATTACCTAGTCGGAGCAGTCCCATGATGAGGACGATGCAACCAGAGAGGAAGGTGAGCAACACGACGAACTCGACGGGCAAGCCGCGGCACACCTGCAGCGTGAACAGCGCCATCAAGCTGGTGGGGCCGATGGACACCTCCTTCACTGTGCCCAGGAACACGTACAGCATCGTACCTGTTAAATTAAGTATTTGTGTTATTACAGTTGCTTGTTTTATCTTCTAGAAACTTAGACATTTTCTCATGAAGGGTTTTTCCCACAGATGGGTTGGTAAATATTACTCTTTAGTTAAGAAGTACTGAAAGTTAGATGTAGAAGAGTTGTGTATAAAACAGATTTGACTTGTGTAGTTCTAAAGAGATTTTGATATGTCTGACATGACATCTGATATCAATATTTATGCATATACAGCACACATACTCGTAATAGCCTCTGTTGGACATACGTTTTAAAGAGTATATCGTGAGTAAAGTTTATGAATTTCTCGCCCTGAATTTCGTCACATTAATTTTAACATATAACAAACTCACTTAAATTTAAAACTAATTGTTTCAGTGATTTTGTGTTCTGCCATTTCACAGATTTATCACAGATCATTAAACAACATTATTTTTATGATCTGAGTCTCTTATTGCAAGGACATCACTTTTGCAGTTTCTTTGCACGTTGAAGCTTCAGACTCAGAAAAGAATGTTAGACACACACACACACATAAGTGTTATTTGATAACACTTATGTGTGTGTGTGTGTCTCGCACTGTGTGTGTCGCACTTATGTGAATAAAACTATAAGAAGTTAATTGGACGAGTGTACCGGTGCGGTATTAAAATATAATCGCAATTACATATAGAAGGAATTCAATAAATTAATAAAACAAATGCTTTTATCGAAGGCGGGCCGGCCGCACTGCCAGGCTTCTTGTCGGCACTAGATGATACATACCTACAGATCCTACTAATATTATAAACGCGAAAGTTTGAAAGTATGGATGGATGGATGTTTGTTTGTTACTCTTTCACGCAGAAAGTACTGACCGGATTCGGATGAAAATTTACAGTAATATAGCTTATACATCAGAATAACACATAGGCTACTATTTGCATAATATTATCTACAAATAGTATTTTGCTAACAAAGCATTTTATATATTAAATTTAAAATATTTATTAAGTAGCTAGAAGAAATGTGCTTTTATATGTTACGTAACATCATAAATCTAACGAACTCAATATTTACCTTAGCGAGCGTCGTTTCCAAACATCTTGTTATCTTATCCAATGTATGTACAACGTCTTTTAATCTCAATATCCGTATTTTGTATTTTGCATCCATTACATGCGTATGTGTAATGTATAAGTGATGTTAGATTAGGTAATACGAGTAGTGTCATAGGAAAATTGATGGGTCACTTAACTGAACATTATGTGCACCTAATAAAACAAAGTTAGACCGAATGCTGAATACTTTTCTATTTGTCATTATCATGTTTGTGGGCCTAGCGTCGAATCCTATTCTACAATCGCTAAAGGTAACCATATACATTAGTGTATTACATACTTAAAAGGTTTGCCTGTAGAGTTGAACTTTAAACCTTCAAGAAAAGAGCGTGCCATCAGGCGATCCGTCTGCTCGTTTGCCCGCTATATCGTAAAAAAAAAACTTTACAGGTGTAGGAATTGTGTGGGGGTATATGCTCTACTCAGCTAAAGCTAACCTGGCGAGTGTTACTGTGCAGGTACACCCTGTCGTGTATAATTATCTTGTATCATTTTGTTTTGACCACGTGACTGATGATGATTCGTGAATAATGGTAAAAAAATGTCATAGAGAGGTAGCTTTTTTTTTTTTTTTTTTTTTTTTTTACGTGTGGAAACCCCCTCGGGCCGTCACCCCGCCGGGGTTTGCGGCGGGGCGGTGTGTCGGAATCGAACCGACTAAAACCACACGGTGTGCCACTCTGCGCCTGAGAGAGGGAGAGATCCGGGAACTGCTGTAGTAGGACCTCCGGATCCCTCCCGGCGCCAGCCCGCACAGAAGCGGGCACCCTCCTCTTTAACCTCTCCGTTTAGGCGACGTACGGCACACGCGTAACGTCGCCCCCTCGCGGGTGAATAGAGAGGTAGCTTAACACAACCCTTTGACGCAAAGTATTAGGAGAGACTGCGCATTTTATTTTTGTTTTCTATACAAATAAATAAAATTGGAGTGTCTGTTTATAATATTAAAAAAAAAAAAAAAAAAAAAAACGGTTTTTAATAAATGTATATGTATGTATGCGCGGTACATGTACCAAAATAATAATTTTTAAAATTTTTGTCTGTCTGTGAGTCTGATTGTTCCGGGTAATCCGTGGACTTATGCTTTGAATAGTTTTTATTGACATGAACCAAGCAGCGATCAGTGCACTTTAACATTCACCTTCACCTGTCACCAGCGTGATCCACTATCATAGGAAGTCCACACCTTATACCTACATAAAACATAGATATCAAACATCTCTTTGTTTACCTTACAGATTATGAATTAACGATGCCATCATACATTAAAAAATATATACAGTAAACATAAAACCTCCTCCCTTTTGTAGTCGGTTAAAAATCAAACAGTAAGAGCGTTTTCACATTATCCGATCCGAAATCGGTGTCGGGCGCCGATACGATATCGGAGGACGTAAAATGTATGAAATCCTATATCGGAATCGATACCGAAATCGCTCTAACATTTCTATGTGTCCAATGCCTTTTAAACAATATTATTTCAATTTTACAATGTTAAAAACAAATGAAACAATTATGTAGGGAGTAGTATCATTTACATACAGTAGTTTTCACAATGTTTAGACGCCAATCTATACCTAGGTATTTATGAAATAACGTGTGCTGACTGACTGATTCATCATCGCCGAGCGTAAACTATTATATTAAGCGCTATGAAATTTGGTGAGTAGGATCGTTTTATTGAATAGACACCCACTAATAATTTCGGAATTTCTACCACTAAAGGGGTTGAAAGTTTGTATGGAAGTCCGTCATTTTTTAAGTTAGAAACATGAAACTTTATTTTTAGGCTACTGATTAAAAATGCGTAGACACGTATTTGGGCGTTTCAGGGTATTCTACCCCTAAGGATGTGAAATAAGGGTTTAAAATTTTTACGGAAGTTCGTAATTTTTTAAGTTAGAAACATGAGACTTTATTTTTGGGCTAGTGGTTGAAAATTTATCTGCAAGTCCGTCATTTTTAAGTTAGAAACATGAAACTTAATAGATTAGATATTCTACTCCTAAGGGTGAAATAGGGCAAAGGGATTAAATTTCGTATATAGGTTACCCTGGAAGTCCGTCATTTTTTATGTAAGTAGCCTAAAACTTTTTCTTCAGGCTTTTGATTATAAATAAATGAACGCTTAAATCAGCATTTATGGGAATTCTACACCTAAAGGAGTTAAAATAATGGTCCTAATGGTAATAATGAAAGTCCTTATTAATAAGTCATTCATTAAAAATAAATACGTTATAAAACATTTATGTACTATTCATATACAGCGGGTAACAGCTAGTTGTAAATATTTTTGTTTATTAAGTGTAGGTATGCCCCAAGTGTAGGTACCTACCTAATGCAAGTGATAAACTAACATAAATTGAAATAAGGTGAAATGTTTAATCGTAGTTCACAAAGGGTCTGTGGTGTACAAGCGCATCTTTATTACAAACATAATATATTGAAATTGTCTAACTAAACAACGAGTGTACTATATCGCTAACAGGTCACATGGTATCGAGGACCGCACCTACATAACTACTATGTGGAGATATATTTTTATACTAATTATCGCTTTGCGACAGGGTAATTATCCATGTGGTGTCGGATAAAGAACAGAGTGTAATCAACCCTATTCATCCCATGGATGTCATAAGGACGACTAAGGCAACAAACTATACAAGACAATATCATTGCAATAATTAGGATAACTTGAAACAAAGTCTATATCAACTATCCAAGGTAAGTAGTCACGCTGATTTCAGCACGGTAGGGCCGACTAGACCGGGGCGGTACTACCTGAGCACAGAAAATCGTGTTTCGTTGGCGAGTGCGAGACCGGAAGCCCAATGATGCAGAAGCATCACTAGCCCGCCATGGTGTGGGTCTCCCTGCTGCATTGTTGCATTGTCTTCATTCGCAGTATGGTGACAACCACTCTTGGATTCTGCTTATGCTTTCCATCAGGCAAAGTAGAGTCATTTTAGCTGGGCCATCGTGATATAGTAGACCAAATCCTCCTTCTGATGAAGAGGCTTATGACCAGCAGTTGACTGTTAAAAGCTGGTAATGTGATAGAATGATTTGTGGTGCAGGAACTCATGAACTCAGGGAACAGACACGAGACATCAGTAGATCTTTTCATTTCACTGTGTCTTGCAGCACATAGAAAGTACTTTTTTTCGGTGTGAAGGTATCGTCCAGAACTGAATATTATGTAGACACCGGAATACCAAATGAAACATTAGTTGTTGGTTTGGCGTTTCCTCACCGCCCTCTGACCCTACGGTCAGTAGCACAAACGTACAATTATTTATTTTATTTATTTATTTATTATTATTGAAGAAATTTATAAATTAGCCAACATAAATGTTTGCTATCAAATAAATATTATATGAGGCGAGGTATTCAGTCTTTACTAACCTACAAACGAAGAGTAGAGGCCGTACTGCACGGGCAGGTTGGCGAGCGAAGCGTAGGCGATGCTCTGCGGCACCAGAGTCAGACCCAGGGTGATGCCCGCCACCAGGTCCGCTACAGCCGTGATACGGTCGTACCGCGGGCCCCACTCGAGGATCGGCAGGCGCTTCTTGGCGATGCGCATCCATCCACGCTCTGACTTTGGGCGTTTCACGAACGGAATGTCCTCTTCTGGCTCCATACTTTAAGTGATTACTTTATTCTTTTCCAATTCACTCGATAGAATGAGTAATATTAGTGCAATAACCCAGTTTGACTTTTATAAATAATTATTGAAAACACGGCGATATCGATTGCTTATAAAACTATAAACAATTTCATTGTTCGATTTTAATAAACGTTTGTGATCAATGTGATGCGCGTGCGCCGGAGCCCGTCAACGGCGACCGTGCGAGCCTCACTGTGCTTTCAGCCGAGAGAGCCGGTTATAATTTAATTCATTATCTTGGTATAAGCGAAACCTTTCCGATATGTAGATGAGTAAATAGCACGACAGCAAACAACATAAGATACGGCGCTGCGCTGCGCCTGCGTTCTCTCGGCGAGCACCCGCGGGCCGCCACGCGCCGCAGCACCGCACCCACCGACGCTGATCTGAGATTAGGGCCCACGTGCGTCTGCACCACACCGATACACGTGTCTTAACACTTCTATAATCGAATGCACCTTGCGCTTGGCATGGCAGGTTTGTGTTGTACATTCACTCGAAACAAATGAATTATCGATTATGCTAAATCTACGGAGGATTATGCTAAATCGGAGTAAACAACCGCAAAGTTACGTTTATGACCACTAGCTACATCTAGGTTTTAAATATAATAATGAAATCAATACGAGGAGGTGTATTACGTTGGCGTTGTGTGTTTAGATGTCCGAAAATATTTATTATTATTATTATTTATTATTACGGACACTGGTGGCTCCATGCGTCGCGGTGTGTGGCGCTACTGGCGCTAGAGTCGCTAGAGATCATAACTTCGCCACTAATGCCCTGAGCTCTCGTTTCCAACGCTCGTTACATTTAGAAAGAGACGAGTCATTTTGTGACAGCATTATTAATCAGTTGAGATGCTGAGAGAACTGTGTTTACAATAGATATTCTAAAAATATTACATTAATTACAATACACATTATAGGTAGAGAGTAGAGAGAGAGTACTCTACCTGTCCCCGTCATCAACCATTACTAGCAGTACTTAGGAGAGTGGGGCCACAATGCTCTCTTCTCTAAGAAACTGTATTGCTCTACAAAGAGACCTACTACTAGAATAAATAAATATTTCTGACATCTAATGAGTGGATACTTGTGAACTGATCACGTTTCACGTGCCGCGGAGATTTAGAGGATAATTTTGGAGCAGCAGGCCATTTTAGTCATTTCAAGGTCGCTCAACGTGCTATAAAGAGGGCTATGCTTGGCTTTCTCTAAGGGATCGCGTCAGAAAAGAGGTGATAAGGCAGAGAACCAAACTCATTGACATATTCCATAAGCAAGCTCGAGTGATGATTTATGCAAGAAGGCAGTTAGGAGCTAGATGCGAGAAGGCGAGGATCGAACAAAGTGCTGTGCAACTGAAGAGGCTTATGTCTATGGCTGATGATGATGATGCTGATGTAAACTTACTCACGCTGGTTCTTCACCTGTCTGCTGTCTACCGCAAGTGATAGATCACCCTGTACGTTTCGTATTGAAATCTACGTCTTGAATAATACAACAACAGTAATAGCCGCAGTATTTTATTTTACTGTCGCTTGTGTTGTAAAAGAAATATTATAGTGAGTTGACTCACACAGGACGGTACCTACAGTACAGACCATTAGTAAACACGACACAACAAATGAGTTACATTTTCTTAGACTACCTACACTGTAAAATAGAAAGTTAAAAAACCGTCCAACACAAAGGGAGAATCCTTGCTGAGAGAAGTACACACACTAATTAGAGGGAAACTTTATTCTTCCAGGGGTAAGGAGGATGGGGGGAGGGGTTGGGGTATAGGCCTCCAGTATCCTCACTCACTCGGTGAAACATAGCGCAAGCGCTGTTTCACACCGATTTTCTGTGAGGCCGTGGTATCACGTGACTCTCCCACCGGAGTACATAATAGTAAGCAATTAGTAGATATAGTCGCCGGGAGAATGTCTCCAATGCCGCGACATTGACACCGATCTTCCACACAATACATGTTAGATACCTTCCTTCTAGATTACACTTTGTTTACAAAACTATTCTATTCGACTGACATTGATACCATTTATGCAATGAATTATTACGCGGATTACGTCACAAACTGCAGTGATACAAAAACTGGTAAGTGAACATTCTTTACAGCAGTTTTAAAATATCTCAATCATCAATACATATTATAAAACAAAGTTCTTACCCGTATCTGTCTGTCTGTTCGCGATAAAGTCAAAGACTAGCTAGCTAAGCTACTGCACAGATTTTTATGTGGTATTTACCAATAGATGGTGTGATTCTTGAGGAAGGTTTTCATATCTAACTAGCTGTGCCCGCTACTTCGTACACGTGATATTTGGATTTTCAAGTTATTTTTAATTTTTCACCGTTTAAACCTTTCCTGGACTACGACAAACATTTCAAAACCAAATTCAGCTAAATCGGCACAGCCGTTCTCGAGTTTTAGCGAGACAAACGAACAGCAATCGATTTTTATGTAAGAAGAAGATAAGATTTGTTAAATTTTTAAGTGCATTGGCCAAAATTTCACGATATTTGATGAAGACACGTTGAAAAAATTTAGGCCGCATATAAATATATAAATTAGACCGTATATCGTCACCTCTCTGTGCCACATCTTTAACCTTAGTTTGCCCACTGGTGTTTTTCCGTCTATCTGGAAAACTGCCACCATCATACCAATCCATAAATCTGGCAATCTTGACGACCCAAAAAATTATCGACCAATATCACTGCTGTCAACGCTCTCTATATTACTAATATCCTTGAGGAAATCGTTAACAAGAGACTGGTCAACTACCTGGAGGTGTACAATCTGCTGTCGGACAAGCCATTCGGTTTTAGGAGGCAAAAATGTACTAATGACGCTATTAAACTCCTCACTGATATTATCTCTTCCCATCTCGACAACGGACACAGCTGTGTAGCAGTCTTCCTCGATCTAGCAAAAGCTTTTGATACCGTTTCCATTCCAATCCTCCTGCAAAAACTTGAAAACATAGGGATACGTGGTGTGATATTAGACTGGTTTAAAAGCTATCTTTCGGAACGGCAACAAATAGTTCAAATACAGGATCATTCAAGTAATACGCTTCCAGTAACATTTGGAGTGCCCCAGGGGAGTAAACTAGGTCCTACCCTTTTCCTCATTTACATGAACGACATACACCTCGAACATATTTCATCAGCAGAACTCCTCTGTTACGCCGACGACACTGTCGTTATATTTCACGGCCAAAACTGGGAAAGTGCTACAAGGCGTGTTGAAAGAGGAATGATTCAATTAAAAGAGTGGCTGTAGAGGAACCTGCTTACTCCAAACACTAACAAGACAAACTATATCTGTTTCTATAAAACAGCGGCTTCTCGACCTAAGAACCCTATCCAAGTTTACCTAAACTCCCACACACCATCCATTCTCCCATGTAATTGTGAAGCCAACTAAATGCTCTCTAAAAGACTGCACCATCTACACAGCTAAAGCTAAACTGACACGCTTTCTATTGAGCCTGGATTACATCGATACTGAGGGGTTATTATCTAGGTATGGTGACATAGTGCTTATATAATTGTTATGTCAATATTTTGTTTTTTTTTAATTTTATTATTTCTTTTGTTTTTATTTTACCTCGTCTGTTTTTAACTTTATTCAACTTTATGTATAATAATTTGTAAAAATGTATGTATAATGTACGCGTATAATTCCACTGTTGCATATTTTTGTATTTCCTGGCAGCCCAAGATACAAGCGTAGCTTAGTTTGGGTGCCCATAGCAAAAACTGTAACCTTTTTTGTACAATTATTTGAATAAATTTGAATAAAAGCCTTGAAGTTTTTACGACGCATAGCTACTATTAGTTATTCTGTGGCATAGCTATCTCCCATTGCTTACGCAGCTTTTTATCTTAGGAAACAAAATGTACTCAGATGTTTTTTACCTAAATTCACAGTACTGATGCATTATTATTATTTTCTCAATAAACAAAAATAGTTTTGATACAAATAGTTACGTCAAATGTCAACATGAACGTTCTAATTTGTTTACGTTGTAGTTCAGTGGCGCCTCTATCGGGATAATTTGGCAGTAATATTCCCTATTAGCACGGGATACGTACAAAGAGGAAACATCATTATCATCAACAGTCTTTAACAGACCAGTGCTGGACATAGAACTGATCTCAGAAAGGAGATTTCGAATCTACTACTAACTGGACTTGCTAGTTATACAAGAACGAAAAGAGAAAGATGATATAAGAATAGGGATTGAGACAGCGGTAGCACGAAGACAATGGAGTCACGTACTCGTATGCCTTCTCTGATCGGAGAGGATGCCAGGGTACGGGCACAAACTGCCTAAATGTATCAGATTTTATGATGGGTTACAAATAATACAACAAGGTGTTCAATTTACCACAGATTTATTACAATATAGTACCAATACCACACAGCCGCACACCGTACCTACATGTATGCACTCGCGTCGTGTAAATGCACCGGCTACGAGCGATACGTACATCATAAGTACATCACTGGTTGTACATACATGTACGTGTGTGCACAATGTATCATTTACAATATAAAGAGTGTTTAAGCTCAGGTACTTACACTAAATTTCCGTCTTACCATATATTAGTACTAGGAGGTAAACATATTTACAAACGTGCCGAGCGTCACCCCTCCCCCCGTCCCACTCCCTTCTACCATACCATCGCCAATTTAGTACACGGTAACATAGATTATAATTAATAGATAATAAAATAAAACTTAACAACATAAAACGAACATACACTACCTTTTTAAACAAATTAGGAAATATGTTTCGTTTTGAAATTAGAAATTATATATTTAATTAGCCGGTGCCCAAGGTTTTACTTAAAACTAGAGGGTAGGTACAGAATGTAGTTTGAATTGATTCTATCATGCGACACACGCGCCTCGCTCCACCAGCGCCGGCGCCAGCGACGACCGTGACGAGCACCCGTCTGACGCTGGCGCCCTCTGCCCTCTGCCCTCTGTCCCTCTGTCCCTCAGGAGAAGAGAAGCCAGGGAGCGGTGGGACGAGGCGCGGCGAACTCGTAACAAGTAGTAGTTAGTAACGCTTACATGAGGAGGAGGGGAGGTTATTTGATCTTCTTCACGATGAGGTCTATCTGCTCGTCGATGCGCGGACTCGTGCCTCTGTAACAACGCACGGGTCGCTTAGATGTTTGGATCGTTCGCTTATGACAATTTAAATCTTATACTGGACTAAGGTGATAGTTCCGAGACCAGAAATAATTTGAAAAAAGCTTAATTGAAAAAAGTCAGTTGTCAATCTACAGAGTTTCTCCAATTTTGCTCATTCCATTATTGTAGTAAGAGTCGACTAAGGGAGCAAACATGCAGGTCACCATCGCACCAAGGAGAAAGAGTGTGTGGGCTCACCTGAAGGCCTGCGGGTCGGGCCCCACCATGGCCACGAGCTGCGGCACGACCCGCCTGGGGGGCGTGGTATGGTACTGGGTGTGTGAGTGTGTGTGTGGGCTCACCTGAAGGCCTGCGGGTCGGGCCCCACCATGGCCACGAGCTGCGGCACGACCCGCCTGGGGGGCGTGGTATGGTACTGGGTGTGTGAGTGTGTGTGTGGGCTCACCTGAAGGCCTGCGGGTCGGGCCCCACCATGGCCACGAGCTGCGGCACGACCCGCCTGGGGGGCGTGGTATGGTACTGGGTGTGTGAGTGTGTGTGTGGGCTCACCTGAAGGCCTGCGGGTCGGGCCCCACCATGGCCACGAGCTGCGGCACGACCCGCCTGGGGGGCGTGGTATGGTACTGGGTGTGTGAGTGTGTGTGTGGGCTCACCTGAAGGCCTGCGGGTCGGGCCCCACCATGGCCACGAGCTGCGGCACGACCCGCCTGGGGGGCGTGGTATGGTACTGGGTGTGTGAGTGTGTGTGTGTGGGCTCACCTGAAGGCCTGCGGGTCGGGCGCCACCATGGCCACGAGCTGCGGCACGACCCGCCTGGGGGGCGTGGTATGGTACTGGGTGTGTGAGTGTGTGTGTGGGCTCACCTGAAGGCCTGCGGGTCGGGCCCCACCATGGCCACGAGCTGCGGCACGACCCGCCTGGGGGGCGTGGTATGGTACTGGGTGTGTGAGTGTGTGTGTGGGCTCACCTGAAGGCCTGCGGGTCGGGCCCCACCATGGCCACGAGCTGCGGCACGACCCGCCTGGGGGGCGTGGTATGGTACTGGGTGTGTGAGTGTGTGTGTGGGCTCACCTGAAGGCCTGCGGGTCGGGCCCCACCATGGCCACGAGCTGCGGCACGACCCGCCTGGGGGGCGTGGTATGGTACTGGGTGTGTGAGTGTGTGTGTGGGCTCACCTGAAGGCCTGCGGGTCGGGCCCCACCATGGCCACGAGCTGCGGCACGACCCGCCTGGGGGGCGTGGTATGGTACTGGGTGTGTGAGTGTGTGTGTGGGCTCACCTGAAGGCCTGCGGGTCGGGCCCCACCATGGCCACGAGCTGCGGCACGACCCGCCTGGGGGGCGTGGTATGGTACTGGGTGTGTGAGTGTGTGTGTGGGCTCACCTGAAGGCCTGCGGGTCGGGCCCCACCATGGCCACGAGCTGCGGCACGACCCGCCTGGGGGGCGTGGTATGGTACTGGGTGTGTGAGTGTGTGTGTGGGTTCACCTGAAGGCCTGCGGGTCGGGCCCCACCATGGCCACGAGCTGCGGCACGACGCGCCTGGGGGGCGTGGTATGGTACTGGGTGTGTGAGTGTGTGTGTGGGCTCACCTGAAGGCCTGCGGGTCGGGCCCCACCATGGCCACGAGCTGCGGCACGACCCGCCTGGGGGGCGTGGTATGGTACTGGGTGTGTGAGTGTGTGTGTGGGCTCACCTGAAGGCCTGCGGGTCGGGCCCCACCATGGCCACGAGCTGCGGCACGTCGGCGGAGTGCGCCACGAAGCGCGCCAGTGCCTTGACGCAGCGGAACAGGTGCTCCTCGCTCGGCGCCCACTGCAGCAGCTGCAGCAGCGCCATCGCCAGCTCCACGCACACCTCGTCGAACACCTGCGCCGCCACCGAGCGAACGTGATCAAACACTAGCCGTACATACTCACATGTGTTCCTACACTACTTTGTTTAACGCACAAATACTTTTCGGGTAAAAATACTATGCGATTAGTTTTCCCCTTTGTGCCAAGGTACAAGAGAATTAAATATATAAATAAACAGATAAAAAGAGATATTGCGTTCTATTTATTGTACTGTTATTGAACACTGTTTGTGGTAAAGAGCTGGGAAACCCGGAGCTTAGCCGTGCAAACACACGATATGTTTTCACAACACTTTGTACGGCGTTTGTACGGCGCACTTGTCTACTCTCGGTGATAATTATGTCACACCGTGGCCGCACGTTAACCACTGACAAAGCGCCTGTGTATGTATGTGTGTATGTTGTGTATGTATATGCGCGTTGTATGAGATTACACAAAACTGTTATGATTTCGACAAATATGTCAAGTGTCAGAGCGGCTTTACGATACAAAACATTTATTTGATGTAAATAAAAGATTAATTATGTTTTTATGCTCCCAGTAACTTTGGGGGTACATTCGAAATACGTTTGTTTTTGCTAGTGCAATGAACCTTCAAGTTTAATTAATTTATTTTGATGATTATTTGTTGCGCGACTGATGATTATTTGTTCATTTTATAGGTCATCTATACAAATAAATAAAATTGGAGTGTCTGTTTGTAATATTAAAATAACCGCTTTTTACTAAATGCATATGTATGTATACAAGGTACATATACCAAAAATGTAGTTAAAAAAATTTTTGTCTGTCTGTCTGTCTGTTTGTTCCGGGTAATCTCTGGAACGGTTGGACGGATTTTGACGGGACTTTCACTGGCAGGTAGCTGATGATCCGGGGAGTAACTTAGGCTACTTTTTTTAGACTAACTTTGTCCCGCGGCGTTACTCGTGGTACAACAATAACCGCGGGTAACACCGCGGGGTTCAGCTAGTTTTGAATAAAGATGTAACTTACACTAATTTAGAAAAAGCAAGATAATTCAACAACTCCCAGGTTATTTATACTGAGTCTACTTTTATACTGAGTCTACTCCTATTCACAGTACAGGTATTACAAAAACGCTTAAATTTATGAAGCGAAAATTGTTTTAATTTCAATGATTTTTTATAGATTATAACAGAAACGTGTGAGGACACCATATGTATCCTATAGTATCATTGATCTATTTTCTATCTTACCTCAATTTTCAGCTTCTCAATTGTTATAAAAGTGTAACCGGTATTTCATATGTTACAGTGAGATTGTCAATGCCTTTAGATTGTAATTTATCTCGCGAGATTGTAAACTGTCGAAAGATTGTGAACTGTAACATACTACTTATAATTTAACGTATAACGTAACTTTTAATTAGATTATAACTTATCGAAGTAAAACCGTCAAATAGTGATATGGGTTTTTTTATGGAATAGGGGGCAAACGAGCAGATGTATAACCTGATGGTAAGCGATTACCGCCGCCCATGGTCACCCACAACACCAAAGACGTCACAAGTGCGTTGCCGGCCTTTGAGGGATGGGAAGTGGGATAGTAAGCGAAGTATCGCATCTCGCGCTCTGATTAGTTAAACAGCATATGTCCCGCACCCCGCACCGCCATATTTGTTTGCTAATTCATGTGAACGCGTGTAAATATTTAAACTTAATACCTATAGGTGTAAGAGATGAAAGTACAAAGCTTTAATAAAACTAATAGAAAAGTTAGGTAAAAATGATTGCAAAAGTAATAAGATAACGTAGACTCCGTAGAGGTCTCTCCTTATCATGAAACGGATTAATTTACAATGGCGGTCTATCGTTACATAAAAATACTATTTTAACACCGATAACATGTAAATATTTTAATAGGTATTTACCTATGAAATTGCCGTTTTGTATGCAATAAGTGAAAGTACTTTTTTTTCAAACTTTTTTATTTCTGTTATTTGAAGTAATCACCCATGCAATCGACGCATCTTTGCCAACGCATTGGCAGTTTATTGATGTCCTTCTTGTAAAAATCAGCTGGACGGGAGGCAACAAACTCTTCAAAGGCATTTTGTACTGCCTCTCGGGAATTGAATTTTTTACCCACTAAGAAGTTGTCTAAATTTTGGAAAAAGTAATAGTCGGTACGGACAGACCGTCCCGTCCAACAGACAGTCTCCAAGCTGCAAGAGCTGGGGTTGGAAGCTCTCCCTCATCCGCCATACTCACCAGACCTTGCACCTAACGGCAATTTCATAGGTAAAGACCTATTATTAGGTCAAATCTAACTAATAAAAAAATACAAAGTTGATTCATCAAATACTGAATGGAACGATCTCTATTTAAACTTCGCATGCGCCGTTCCACTACAAAAATAAGCATAATATTTGGTTTAGAATAGAATAGAATAAACTTTATTGTACACCAAATAAACAGTTTACATTTAGGAGTATATTAATTTTACAACCATGTACAAATGGATTTACATTATTTATCTTGTCATACAAGATAGAAAATACAATAAACGAATGGATTTGTGTGTCATTAAGGTAAAAACACATTTCCATTGTAGAACAAACAACAGTGTCACACGGAGTACGTGCGTTCCGCGAATACAGTAACGTGTTTGCGAATACATAACACTAAAAATGGGCTATTTTGTCACCGGCACATGTACACATCAAGATAGGTATTGTTTAAACAGGGAGCGATAGACGAGCAAACACTCGCGGCTCCTGCGACAGCCGCGACTCTAGCGTCTCCCTGACATTGCTGCACAAACATTGTGCGCGCGCTATCTGCCAGCGTGTCTCTATCATCGCTGGTAGCGCGGCTTAACGTTATTTGTGCACGGATTTTGCATAAACTTGTTATATTTAACATTTTCCTGTTTTCAAATATATTACGTCTTGGTCTAAATTACGTTATTCTTTTAGTCCGTTTGGTGTCAATTAATTGTAAGTTTTATCAGTTCTCACGAGAGGAACATAAATTTAGTGTTTCTTGTGATTATTTCTTCAAGAAACTTGTTCTCTATGGAATGATTTTGTTTGAGCTTAATTATTTATAAACAATTACAATCATTAAATAAAAATAAACGCAGCTTGCTATACAGTATCATGTTATAGAATGATTAATGCGATAGGAATAAAATTTTGATAAAAAGGGCCACTAGGGCAAAAAAGCCGCCATTATTAGCCTGAATTCAACTTCAACAAATATCGAAGAAACAGCGTCAAAAAGATTTGACGCTGTTTCTTCGACATTTGTTAAGCTATCCAAACTAACATGTAAGATAAAAATATTAGGATTATTTTTTATCTCTCAGAGCAGAAAAATAAAGGATGGAGAATACTGCTTATTATTTTTCTCATGATTTTAGCGCAATAATGTAAAAGAATTGCATTCGTAATGCAAGATTCTATGTCTAAAATATATCTTTGAAATTTTGGTAGCAGTTGCAAAAGTCACATTAAGTAAGTGTTGATATAAGGACATGCACGAGATAATTATATGTTCGTAAAATAAACGGAGGCACTGGTTGACATGACTGTACACATGTCGGCGCAGTCGCTATGTGAACAAGAATTACATGCGCTCGAATAAGTGTTACATTTCCATATGTGATACATACAGACGAATTCACAGAAATAATTAAGACGTAAAATTGAAACGATGGAGCAGTGAAATAGCGCCAAATGGAATTTGAAAGAGGGTTTCACGATGACAACGACGGGGTGACAATATCATGTTAATAAATAGGCAGGGCGGAGTCAGTGCGACTCTCACCATGTTCCAATGAATTAGTACAATAGTACTAAGCGAGCCTGAACACCGTAAACTGCTACGAGACTTGTATCCTCCATTTTGAAATTACAGGTGTTTAACTTTTAGGTTTGAATTGATTCTTAACATGTAGTCAACTTTTAGTGCGACATGCGAGCAAATAGTGTCTGTGGTGTGGGTGAGGGAGGGATGCGTCAGTGCGTACGGTACCTTGGACTTGGCGCCTTTGGGCAGCAGGTCTCGCAGCGCCTTGCCCAGCTGGAAGCGCTGCAACACACGCACAGCGCTGCAGCCTCCTGCACCACACAACAACACCGACCTGCCGACCTGCCGACCTACAGTACTTCTCTCTACGAGCGATATTGACTCAGTGTCCAAGTGTCACGACAGGGTGTCGACACTTAGTTATCTATCCATATGGTATTAATTTTTTGAACATGTCGTTGTGGCAGGTGGTACATAATAATAGCAAATTTATAAAATAATTTTGTTTTTCACTAATATCATGTTTAATATTTAAGTTCCATTTTAAAGTCAGCAGCTGATACTATCACATTGTATAATTCAATGTCGAATAGACTAAAGTCCCTAAATAAAGGCTATAATGGGTTTACACCTTACGCTGCAATCTATCATTGACTACATCTGACGAAATGTTTACCATCCCAATGAATATAATACATAATATTATTTTTCTCCAAGTATAAAATATACAGAGACAAATGTAAACCGTGAAGGTATCTGTGATGTCCCTTGACTATATATGAATAGACGTTATCGGTGTTGTTGTGTAATACAAATATTATATATGTACATATATTTACATGTAAGTATTACAAAACAAATACGTTATTAAAGTAATGCACTTCATATAAGCTTAACATGCGGTGAGCGAGGTGAGGGCGGGCCGCGTGACTGGAGTGGAGAGGACAAGCGTGTACGTACACGCGTGCGCGCTCGTGCACGCTGCGAGTGCAACCACACAACAAGCAATGTCAGCGGCAGCGGCAGCGACACTTACTTATATTATGATATACTTAATTTATACAAGGCTCCAAGGAGGTTAGAAACAAATACGAGGAACAGTGCTGTTCGGTTAAATTGCACAAATCAAATAGCAATCGAAGTTAGAAGGCAAGTATAGGTTTAATACAAAAGATCATTGGTACCGAAAGTAGCGCATGTTGACGGTCATGTACGGTTCTGTACTAGAATACAACACCTGAAAACTTTACAACTGATATTGTGAAGGTACAGCTTCAGTGCAGTACAGTTCACTATTCTGTATCGGGTCACTAACTATCTGAAAACTCATAGCAAACAGGTGAATGAGTGCCACTTTATTTATTTGTCACGTCATTGAAGATGTATTTTTAACATATATAATAATGTACATAGAACTCCTATCTTAGTAACAGAGTGAGTGAGGCGACGCTCAAACCTCCCCACCTCACCATAGAGTGAGTACGTTTTTTGAGATGACTTCTTTATAATTTTAATTACTTTTGTATATGGATCTATTTATGTTCTTAACATTTTTCAGAGTAGTATTTTTTTATTTTCTTCATTTTTATATAAGAATCAATTTGTTTAACAAAGTTCTTATATGGTTAGTACCACATTAAAGGCTTTATTCATATAATTGATATCTTCTATTCCTTTCCTTTCTTTTTATATTTAACTCCTGCCTTATGAATACATCCTGAGTCACTGGGGACTTTACACACGTACATGAAGTTTTGTCCCGTGTGGAGTTTAGGCCCTCACCACTCGGCGCAGTAGAAAGCCTCTGTAGCCAACCATGCAGTATTGTGTGCGCTTAATGTGCAGATATGATTAATTACTTCACAATTTGGTGATAAGTCTTAACAGGAAAGTTTAAATGATGATTACGTAATAACGAGCGTGAATGTGGCCATAAAATAGTCGGCAGATATTATGATTAGATGTAAGTGATGAGTTCCACGTACGTCAGTCACGAATGTAAATATTATATACGGACAGGCGTCATAAATATTTCTATGTCAGCTCGTAAATCTTGTGTGCTGAGAATCTTAGTAATTTATATCAATGTTATTATGTGAAATTTATGCTCAGACGTTTATATGTTCGATTCTGTTCGTGATGTAGCTATGTACGGTGGACTGGAAAATAATTCAAGATCAAGTAAATTTTTACTATGTAATGTGTCTTAATTAATATTCTAAGAAAGATATCCTTAGAGTACGTAGAGGATCTCGAATCCTTAAGTTTTACAGTGTGATTCGAGGAGCAGTATTTAAAGAGTATAGTTCATTCGTTTAGATAGGGTCGATTCACCAGCACGCAATTGTGGTTATTGTTGTAAAATAAGAATATATTAATTCATACAATTTAGGTGCTCGCCTAAGTAGTAACGACAAATTACATAAAATAAAAATATCTCATCTTCTCAGAAAAGTCTTTTAATATGAAAATCTTTTAATAAAGATTAAAAGATTTTCATTTTCCACGTTAAAAGAGTTAACAAACGACCATTTACTACATCGCTTTGGCGTAAACGGACGAATCATAGTTTACTTATGTGTGTATGCCGCAGTCGGCTCCTTCGATTTTGTTTCGTCAAAAAGCAGCATCTGAGCGAACGGACTATATACGACATTGAATTCGTCCGTACTCTGTAGAGTAGCGAGGTGAGGGTGGGAGAGTATCGGTAGGTGTGTGTAGAGAAGGTAGCGTGTGAGACGAGTAAAGCGAAGGAATCGGATACAGACCACGGTTTTTACCTCCTTGGTGGCGATGTTGTGCAGCAGCGCCGTGCCCAGCTCCCGCAGCGCGCCCTCCGCGCTCAGCGCGCTGTGCACGCACACCTGCGCCATCACATACACACATACATACATACGCACACGTTACTGCTCAACGCATCGTGCACTCGCAATGAGTGCGATGACCACTACTCTTAGATTATACCATGCACAGTAGACTCACTCTGGTAGGTTAAATAATATATGTAAAGGGACGGTGCAAGGGCAGTAGCACTCACCTTAGTGGTGGCGCGGATGTTGGAGAGCGGCTGCCCGTTGTGCTCCCACTCGCTGATGTACAGCAACCACTCCGACGACGAGATGTTCTCGAACAGGTTACACATCTGTATACATATTGCACGCGCGTTATCTTCAACCATAGGGTCACTCACAAATTACCAAGTTGCAAGCGTTTCTCTTTCTACGATCGTTATGGTCTACGACGAAAGTTTTTTTTATATCTGTCGTCGGTCAGGGCAATCAAATTCATGGATGGAGGATACACAATTATTTATGAGGAAAACGTTGAAATGTAAAGTTTGCAATTTGCCCATGAAAGACTTAGTAAACTCACATGAATTGAACAAAAAAAATATTACTCATAACGACGGTTAGTGGATGAATACACAGAATATTGTGTTATGTGGGCTTTGAATCCACAACACTGGGCACAGTGCGGTGGGCGATGGGCGGTGGGCGGTGGGCGGTGGCCGGGGGCGGTAGGTGGGTGGGCGGTGTGCGGGTACTGACGAAGAGCGCGAGCGCCTGCTGCTCGGGCGCGGGCAGGGTGTCGACGGCGTGCGCGTAGTTGAGCAGCGCGTGGTGGCGCCGGTCCTGGTGCAGCACCAGCGACACGTCCTCGCGCAGCGCGCACGCCGCCAGCGCGCGCAGCACGCGCACGCGCACCTCCGACGCCAGCGCCGCGTCGCTCAGCAGCCGCCCTGACACGCACACGCACAGAACACCTCATAATACACTTCTCGACTATCTTTCACTAATAAACAACATTTTAACTATATTCCCATTATCTATATATTTATAAAAATGCGCATAACTTCCGATCGACTGCACCAAATTAAACAATCCTTTTTTTATGTGTTCGTTATTTTTAGGACAAAATTTGTATATAAGAAAAAATACATCATAATGAGAAATTTTAACAAAAAAAAAACCGACTTAAATCTGGACCGACTTGAAATGGAATCCCACGGGAAGCAGCAACTTTCGAATAAAAAAAGAATCATCATAATCGGTTCACCCAGTCGAAAGTTATGAAATGACAAACATAAAAAAATACAGTCGATGCTCATTTGATTTACTTCCAGTAGATCCATGTAACCGATTAAGCATAGAACTATTGCAGACCAATAGTTCGATACGTGGAACTTGTGGAAATAGACATTTAAAATGACAATGTATTCCCAGTAGTTTCATAAAACAAAGTGTACATGGAACTGATATACCTTTAAAATACTTTTTGTCTCATTTATGTCATATGACGTAATACCACTGCTATTGCTTATATTAGAAATAAAAGAAAGGTCGAGCTAACCACTAACCATCAAAGAAGCAATAAATATCTATTTATTCTAATAAAAAATAGTAAGAGAAGTAAAATTATTGTGCATTTCAACTGTAAAAGTAGCATAAAACTAGATGGAACTAATGGAAAAACCGTTTATTTTAAGGTTGCAAAAGTTCCATGTGGAATGAAATGAAACTAATAGGAACAAACCGCTTGTTATCCCGCCTCCTTATATCATAAACAAACTATTCAAACAGACAAAGTTGTTTTAAACTGATTTAAATTTCAAAGATCAGCTTCCCTAGGCAAGATACAAAAGTTTCGCGTCGATTGTCGCCTCTACTCTATTGTACCATTAGCTAATCATTTGTTTTGACCACGTGACTGAGATGACGTCATTTCCATATATATATAACTAGCTGACCCACGCAACCTCGTTTGCGCCTTATATTGCCCGTGGCGTGATAATTTTCCCCGTTTTTGAAACATTCTTCATTGTTGCTCCGCTCCTATTAGTAGTAGCGTGATGATATATACCCTATAGCCCTCCTCGATAAATGGACTATCCAACACCGAAAGAATTTTTCAAATTGGACCAGCGGTTCCTGAGATTAGCGTGTTCAAACAAACAAACTCTACAGCTTTATATATTAGTATAGATTCTATTCTGTATTACTCGTATATTATTTACGTTTGGAGAGAGTCAACTTAACTAGGTGGGCAGACTAGACCAGGCAAATTGTAATACTTTCCCTTGTTTTAATTTAGATTGTAATTTAGTGTTTTATACATTTTATTTTATAAAGCAAGTTTGAGATCTTAATTTTTATGTAACTACTAAACTAAGTACTTGTTTTTGTTTTCCTGAGGTGGGCGTTAGTGGCTGCAACACAGTTTTTACTATAGCAGCCATTATCAACCATATTCTATTGTCTTTTGTTATTTTTTGGTTTCAAAATAAACTTTACTTTACTTTACTTTACTTTGTTTAAATTTGATCATTTAATAAGTTAAATTAGTATGGGAACTGTTAAGCGAGACTAACGTTTATCATAGTTATCAAATTAATGACAGACAAATGTATATAATGGATGGATTTCTTGTTTATGAACATTGAAGGTTGTTCGTTCAGTATATAAATGTTCCATGTCATAATATATTATTACAACGCCCATAAAACACAAACGATTCGGTCACGGCTCTGGTATGTTTTGGCTCACTACGAATATTACTACAGTACGTTATTTATATTTATTGAACATGTAATTATATTATAGTCTAATTATATAATTATATATAAGGTAGTAGAGCCACGCTGATTTCATCACGGTTGGGCCGGCTCGACCGGGGCGGTACTACCCTCGCACAGAAAATCAACGTAAAATGACAGTGTTCATGCTGCCGTGTTTCGTTGGTGAGTGCGAGACCGGAGGCCCAATGATGCAGAAGCATCACTAGCTGCCATGATGTGGGTCGCCATGCTGCATTGTTGCAGCATTCCCAGTATGGTGACGACTACTCTTGGATTCTGTTTATGCTTTCCATCAGGCAGAGTAGAGTCATCTTGGCAGGGTCAAACATAAAAAAAAAAAAAAATTACTTTGTTATTGTTTAACCCTCGACGCAAGAAGGTTCTATAAGTTTGACCGGTATCGTGTGAGGAGTTTGTTTATTTAGTTGAACGCGTTAATCGTAAAGTACTGGTCAGATATGAAAAAATATTTTGGTGTTGGATAGCCTAGTTTTCGAGGAAAGCTATAGCTTATATATCATCACACAACGACAGATTGGGATTTCTATAAAAAGTGTTACAAAAACGGAGGAAAATTACTGCTTTGAGAGCTTCCATTGCGTGCGCTGTATAGATGGTTAAAGTTTCACAAAAACGCCTCTTTAAAAGTTCTAAAAAAGTCCACAAAGGCCTATCTTTTAAGGTCACTTTTTTATGGGAAACAAATTAGGTCACGTGTTATAACATCACGCTACGGACAATAGAAGACACCGACGAGGTTGCGGGGGTCAATTAGTTGAAAGTATGAGTAGCCGTGAGGCAGATGCGCCAATCATCTGCAGATACGTACCGATGAACGCGAGGAAGTCATCTCCGAGCACCCAGCTGCCCTCGCCCTGCACCAGGTACTGCTGGAGCTCGTCCAGGTTCTGCCGCTCCTCCGGCGTCAGTTCCACGTTCTCTAGTAATTTTTCTAGTTTTTCGAACTCGCTCACACCCTGCAATGAATAATTTAATTCGTCTTTATAAAGTTTCATGTGAGTGAAATATTTGTTCACATTTATATTATTTCGTTATCATCAATAATTATAAACAGCCTTGAATAGTCCACTGCTGGACATGTGAATCTCCTTAGAGACGAGGTTTCGTTCTATCACACACACCAAGCTTGCCAGACGGCCTGCTAGGATTTGTTTCAAGTTCTTCTTTCTCTTATTTCGTCAGATATTTATTTCCAAAAGTTTAACACTATCGTAAGATCTTAAATCTGAGATAATATATGAGAGACTAATATTAGTGAAATCATGGAACTGAACCCACAGCACGTGGCGATCTGCCAGTGATTTAGAAGATAGATAAAACGCGCCTACCGTGCAATCAACAATTATTATTAGGAAAATGTTAATAATACACTGCATAGTAAATTAGTATTTAACCGACTCCAAAAAAGGAGGAGGTTCTATGTTCTACTGTATGTATATATTTCTATTTACCCAACAAGGCTTCAATGTCATCGGGAAGGGTGCAATTCACCTCGCTCGCCATGTTTGAATGTAGGATCGCATTGTAGGTATTGTTTACTACGAGTATATACAACAACATATGTTTGTAAATAGGTAATAAGTTGGCAGCCAAGGCGACATACAGATTTATAGGAGTAGCGGTGTAGATATAGTGTTTCTCCAGAGAGCTGGGCGGCATCCACGTGCCTCCTGGCCAGTGACGTCACGCTCAGCGTAACACTGACTACTGCTTTGATACTGCGCACCTTCGCTGCACCTCTGAGTCATCGGCTGACACGACACCGGCACAAATAACATTCCTTAAATAACATGTACTGACAGAGTTACGAGCGCGAACGTGCACATCTACTTGAACATACAGTTTGGACAAAGTATTAAGAAGGCAGCAACGGATCAGTCAAATTAATACTTCTATGGTCCTTTAATGCATTGCATGAAGCTTTACATTGTCTGTGAGGCCGCAACAGTTATTATTACCGGATTTATCGTTTTTAATTAAGTGTACATCTTGAAATATATAATTAAGTAGTTCTTGGACGGGAATTATTTATAAATATTGATTGTTGGTAAACAATAATTCGGACAAAAAGTTTTTGTTAAATCAGAAACATTTTTCCATCTGAAAGATAATAAACAACAAAATGACCTGAATATAATTGTGGTGAGTTTCATTACAAATTATAATAATCACACTTATATTATTTTTATTATAAAGATGAAATTAAATTAGTTTGTTGCGGTATTTCGCCAAAACTACTTAACCGATCATCACAGTACATATATTCTTGGAATTATTAGAAGTAATATGGATACTTTTTCTTAATTGCGAGCAAAGCCACGGGAGAAACCTAATATATAATCGGATTTATAGTTTAAAAAAACTGTTTATATGGTGTCGGATTTGTAAGTAGCTGTGGGTTCGAATCCCCCATTACACACCCACACCCACTTAACACACATAGGTATAGCTGAGGACTTAACAAGAAAATGAGTAAAGTGACAAACAAGCCGATGCGTGCGTAGAGGCCGGATGGACGATGGCCCACCGTCCATTTCACTTATTTCTAATTCAGTGTTGTTCTCCAGTGTATTGAAGTCGATGACGTGTCCCTATTATGAGATGCATAAAAATATCACATAAAAATAGTAATCGCCTAGTTAAATCGATACTCACATCGATATCGGTGTAGACAATAGGTGGATCACGGTTGCGCTTGCGCAGCTCCTCCTGGCGGCGCTCGTCGGCCTCGAGCGCGAGCGAGTCCGAGCTGGGGCCCGCGCGCGACAGCTCCTCGGGGCCCAGGGCCGACGCTGTCTCCACTGCTTCAGCCATGTCTGGGCAACATAACACACGTGCTTTTACAATAACCTCCTTGCACTTCGCAGTGCTGGCTTCAACTGAATACCGATCTACTCAGTTCTTTGATTTTTTAAACAAAAACACAAATCGGTGCAAAAAAAGTTGCAAATAGTAGAGCGATACAACGATGTGCTGATTTCACAAGATCACAAAAATGTAGCGCGCGTGGTCGGCTCAAGGGGCCCGCGCGGAAATAGCGTCGTTATAAATAGCGCTGCGGCGGCGTGGTCGCGAGGGCGAAGGCGCGTGCCGTACGCACCTGGTGCTGGTGGTGCTGGTGGTGCTGATGGTGGCGGGTGGTGGCGGTGGTGGCGGTGTGCAGGAGCAGACGCCGCGGAGAGAATGCCGGCCGCCGCGCCGCGCCTGGCCCCGCGCCAGCCACCTCCGCCATCGTTATATATTTATAATTAACGCTCGCCGATCGCCCACAGTTGTCGCTCCGCGAAACTTTACATGTGAGCTTTCGTTTTGTAAACATGTGCTTTGCACTATCGAACTTCACAAACCGTCTACAGACCACGTGATCGAAATAATCATTGCATTTTATGACAACCTTTTAATTGATGCGTCCAAACATGCCAAGGTCGGTTGGTGATTGGTGCTCCAAATACGTTACGATATGGGCCGATGTTGTTGTAAGAGCGAAAGGAGGCGGGTGTCCGCGCTCGGCAGTCGGTGGTCGGGAAGTCATCGCTCCGAGCGAGTCCCGAGTCCCGACCTACTTGCGAAGCGTTCAACTGGCGCGGACGTACAAATAGCGCGGTCGATCACTCGGTATTGATTTACATGTACCTACTCGTCAACGCGATCTTTAAAGTAAAGTGATCAATTGTCAATCGGAAGTAATCAATTAAACGTGTGTCTATCCTACAGATAATTTTAGAATTAAATCAAAACTACTACTAAAATATTTTCAGTTATAGATTTAAAAAGATTGTTTGTTTGCTAAGGTAATAATTCCATAGTAAATTAACAATATTTTCAAATCTATACATCTAAAATTGCGCGGGGGAATGGATTTTTTTTGTACTTGTATTTAGATCATTTTCACTTCTATCAATCATGCATCATCTATACAAATAAATAAAATTGGAGTGTCTGTTTGTAATATTAAAATAAACGCTTTTGAATAAATGCATATGTATAGTTAAAAAAATATATTTAGGTCTTATTCTTATCTTTATTATATAGGTCTACTAGCTAAACCCCACGGTGTTACCCGCGGTTATTGTTGTACCGCGAGTTACGCCGCGGGACAAAGTTAGACTAAAAAAAGTAGCCTAAGTAGCCTGGATCATCAGCTACCTACCAGTGAAAGTCGCGTCAAAATCGGTCCAGCCGTACCAGAGATTACCCGAAACAAACAGACAGACCGACAAAAATGTTTTTAACTACATTTTTGGTATAGGTATGCAGCGTGTATACAATGCATGCATTTAGTAAAAAGCGGTTGTTTTAATATTACAAACAGACACTCCAATTTTATTTATTTGTATAGATAATGTAATGTTTTTGGTCTACTGGTCATGTGTGTACCAGATGTCCCCGCAGGGGTGACGAGCGACAAAAGTTTTGTCAGTTTTCCTCAAGTCTGTGGTCGATGTTAAGGCGGCGTAATAATTGGCGCTTTGGAAGCACTAATTTTTAGTTCCGAGGTAATTTCGTGTGGAATCGGACAAATTGTCAGGAACCCTAGATTCGTTAGCGACTCTTGACCAATAGGTATGTGACCACATAATTCAGTCTGCTAATGGTATTCTGGCTAAATTCCAATACATTTATATTATAAAATAAAGAAATGTCAAAGAATTCACAGCTACAATAAACAAATGAAAATTTTCATTTGTATTGGCGAAAAAAGGATTCCGTACAAACCTGTAGGTATATAATATCCATGATGTAACTAAAAATATATGTTTTTCGCAATTTTTCTTTCGTCTATGCTATAAGATGTCGCTTTGTACCAAATTTCAAGATTCTGAAGATTCCCTTGCAAGAGTTGAAAATTTGCAGCATAAACGGCTGTATCTTTTGATTGCGTTGGCTTAGAAGTTTAATTTTTTACTTTCACGCATTCCTGAGAAAAAGGGTCTTCGCAGACAGACGGACTTCAAAGTGATCTTATAAAGGTTCTGTTTTTTTCCTATTGACGTACGGACCCTAAAAAGACTTAGAAACATTTTTTTTGGAAAATATTTTAAAACCATATTTTATTAAAGTATTTTACAATACACATACCTATTTTCTTTTTCAGTAAATCCCATAAGAAATGTGTTGTTAGTTAAGAAACAGTAATTAGTGTGGCGGTATCAGCACTCAGCACTCAGTACTCACCATCGGCGGCGGCGGCGGTGTCCCCGTTCTCCCGCAAGTGTTTCTTGCGCTTCTTGTCGCGGCGGCGCTCCTTGCGCGCCAGCTTCTCCGCCAGCGAGCTGCGCCGCGCGCCCAGCTCCTGCGACGCCGCCCTGCGCACACGCAGCGTCAGACAACCCCACACCTCGCACCTCACACCTCACACCACCATTACTTATTTGTATAATGGACCAACAAAAACTAGCAATTTATTATTCCTCGTTTTACAGGTAGTAGAGCAACGCTGATATCAACACCAACCGTCCCGCTCGACCGGGGCGGTTCTACCCTCATACAGAAGACTAACCTAAAAACGAAACGAAACCTTTGTGTTTCGTTGGTGAATGCGAATTTCGGGTCTTTTGGGAGTCCGGAAAACCGGAAGTAGGTTTCCATACTGCGTTGTGGTATTGTCTGCATTCGTAATGAGCATGGTGACCACTACTCTTAGATTACGCTCATGCTTTCCATCAGTTAGAGTAGACTCACTCTATCAGCAAATTCATATAATAAAAAATAAAGATTTCAGACTATTAAAACGGACAGGTGGATCGCAAATAATTCTGGAAAATCCCTCTATACTTTTTTTTAGAAATTCTATGTCATGATTACAAGAAAATGTCACGTAATTTTGGAAAGCTCATATTGAAATTTCATACGTCACAATACAACTCCTCCATTTACCTGTTTCATGTTCCTGTTTCATAAATAGAAATGGGTGGTGGAATTCATGTACGTCTGTCGCATTTCTTTTCATGTCTTGATACGTCCAGATGAACGTCCTCACTCGATAAAACTTGGCTAATATACGAATGTGAAGTGTAAGTGTAGTATAAATCTTTAAAAGTAATAATAATTCAAAGAACTGAAACTGAACTTCAGTTTCAAATAACTACGGAAATTTGTTTAAAACTCTTATAGAAATCGGTTTATAATTCATAGTCTTTACATTCCTAAGAAAAGAGCGCATGAACCTTTAATTTATGTACAAGATTTACGCTCAGTTAAAGCGATTGTAATAGGAAATGGCAATTTTTCTTCGGTGAGCAGGTTCAGAGAACGTTTAAATATGTTTAGGCTCACAGCATAGTGGCACTCGGAACATTTCCTATTACTCATAATCGTTACTTTTATGTATCCGTTTCTTTCATATGTATGTATTTTTATGTATTTTTCTACTATAGTGTATCTAAAACATAGAGACGTGAGTATATCAAAAGTGTGTATTCGGCAGTGAATGAAACAGATTAGTGTCAGAGCGGTCGACGCGTGCTGCGCGGCGGTTGGTGTCGGCGCCAGAGACGCAGCGCGCGCACCGCGGCCGCCGCCAGCCCGGCCGCGCGGTGCAGCCCCGCCTGCAGCACCACGCGCCGCACGCTCCTACCGACCAAACATCGCCGTCACCCTGCTGCCCACTGCCCACTGACCACTGACCACACGCGCTCACTTCGCACACTTTCAACTCTACTCGATTGCTTATGAGAACAACTAACTCATGAGTCTATGGTGGATGTGTTCAATTTGTTGATGAACGAAATTCGAAAGCAAATCAGCTGTTTTATGTTTTTGGAATAAACAATTGTCCTACCGGTTTTAACGATCATTCATTTCGACTCATCATAAAAGGTTTCGTAGATGATTGCAAAACTTTCGAGGCATTCGCTAAAAAGAGTAAGTGCAAGATCAAGATCGCCCTACCGGGCATGGGGCAGGGCCCGCGCGCGCGACCCTGACGTTATCACAGAGTGTAACAAAGCCACTAAGCAATGCAAGAGGGCTTACATAAGAGTGGATGTCCAGTGCATTGCGCGGACTGGCCAAGAACTCGTCGCAGTAGGGTCTACTCATAGTTAGCAGTAAGTTCTACGCCTAGTAATCGCAGGAGAAATTGCTTGTTGATCTTTTTGCGGCTAATTACCAAATAGAAACCCTGCCCACCACTCCCACCTGCGACCCGCAATGAGGGATATACGTATCCGGTAGAGTGATGAGTGTGCAGAGCTTCGGTCACTCGACACCAGGAAAGCCAATGGACATAATTGTTTCACCTATCATATACCTCAGGGATTGTTGGAGGGGCGAATGTTCAACGCATCCCCAAAACAGACTACCGCTCGATTCCAGTCAAGTATCAACCTATGTGTCCTTGGCCTTCAGCCTCGACATAGTTTTCGCAAGGCTTTCGGTATCGGGTCTGGCATCGTTCGCTTCTGTCCAAAATTCCGGTACTCGGCCTGCTACCAAACTCCGCTCTTTGCAACGGCCTATTCTCTGATTTTCAAGAGATAAACGCTGGGCTAGGGTTCCGTCTTGAAGCCCACGTTCTTTCTCTACACATCATAACGATTTTTTTAAACACTCTAGCCAAACTAGGAAACGCTGACAAAAAACGACAAGATCTTGTGGATGAGTTTGACTTATGCTTTACTCAATGGGTTACGAGAATCTGGTCGAGTTCAATGTTCTCTACCAAAAACTCTACAAAAGTCACTATAGGACAAACTTGGGTATGGATATTCGCCAGGATCTCTACCAACGTGAGTACATAGAGAGCGACACTAAGGCGCCCTCGGGCAGCCAGGTGTACTGAACACAGAGATACAATTTTTTTCTTGCCTCTATGTCATTCTTATCTCTGGGATGAACCCACACAATATTTCCTGGATGCTCTCGATCGGTTTTAGCGGCGAGCAGTTCGCATTATCGACATTGCCGAAACCACCGAGTCTCTTGAGCCTCTGCAGTTGCGAAGACATAGCGTCTCTATGGGAGTCCTCTATCGCTTATTTCATGGAAGTGTTCTGACGAGCTCTTCCAACTGGTCACACGCCTACACCAGACAAACCAAGACTGTTCAAGTTTCGTCTTGTTATTGTATTTGCCCAACCTTTATGTACGTCTTGTCTAATTATTTTAATCTATTGACAATGAATTTTCAGTGATAGTCTTGGCTAGCCGTTGTCCTAATATTTTTTTGTTGAGCAGAAGTATGGTTACAAAGTAATTTAAAGACAAGATCAGCAGATTTTTACAAGTACTTATTCTGTTATGCCTTGATTGAAACAGGAGTATGTAGTAATCATGATTAGCATTTTAAATGATGAATGAAGTTAGGTGAGAGTGCGAGAGATGTGAGGGCGTGCGACTGACCTGGCCTCCTCGATCTGCGTGTTGAGCGTGAGGTAGTCGGGGCTGTCCTGGCGCTGGCCGCGCGCCGCCCCCGCCCCCACCCCCGCCCCCGCCCCCGCCCCCGCCGAGTACATCGTCTGTGGGACACAATCTCGTTTTACAATCTCGCTAGGTAAATTATAATCTAACAGTTTTTGCAATGTTACGGTAACATATACATGCTTTCCCAACACCAGGATAGTTAGCGCTCTTTGTGGGAGGCCTTCGTTTAGGAGAGGGCGGCGGTAGTTTGAAGGATCTGCACATATTTCATGTGTGTTTAGTTTATTATATTATATTTACCAATTATTCGCCTTGATCAGAATCGATATTAATATCCAGGATTATTGTGTGATGAGCACAACGATTAATTTTGTGTCCGTGTTTGTTAAGATCTATCAAAAACTAGCTGACCCACGCAATCCCGTTTGCGTCTCCTATTACCCGTAGCGTGATAATTTTCCCCCGTTTTTGAAACATTCTTTATTGATGCTCCGCTCCTGTAGGTCTTAGCGTGATGATATATAGCATATAGCCTTCCTCGATAAATATAACTAACTATATATATATAGCTCTACAAGTTCTGTCTTGTTGGGGACCCGATCACCGATCTTGTGCTAAGTCTGAAAATTTTATATCTCTTAAATTTTATTTATAAACTTTATTTAATAATAATTAATATTCATGATTGTTAATTTAGAGATCTAATGTTAGACTTTACAATACAAAGTCAATCGTCATAGAGCTGTGACTCGGCACGTTAGTACCGGTTCGATCGAATTAAACAAACCTTTTGATACATTTCACCATTTCACTTAGAAAGAAAGAGGTTAATGGTTGACTGACCGTCTCAATCTCTCCCCCTCCATCTAGGGAGCAGCGTAAGATTGGCCACGCTCTTGTTGCTGATGTAAATAGTCGGTGGCGGTATTCACTTACCATGAGAGCGCGCTTCTCGATTGTCATATATACTGTATGTAATATTCTAATGAAGCTAGAATTCAAAAAGGTGCATTATGACAGATGAATGAGAGAAAACGTAATAATGTAGATAATATTTTATAACTTAGATTTATGTAGGTCGATGTGACACTAAATTGTAAATGTCGCGGTCCGCATATGAAATGGTGTATTTTGCGGAATATAACTTGTTCTATTGAAGTATTCTACTTAGTTAGTTGAACAGTAACTAGGTACATTTGTAGGGTCGTGTCACTTTAGTTTAAATAGTATTCTATACAGAAAAACAATTTGACTACAAAAGAGGTTGCAGCCGTTTAACAAGTGATGCTGTGCTGATCTTTTGGAAAGTGGAATTAGTGCCTGGGAAGATAACCTTTTTTACCTGACTTGGGCGAAGTCTAAGGAAAGGGTTATAGTTTTAGCATGTTTGTACGTTTCACCACCGTAGCGCCTAAACTACTTAACAGATTTTATTGAATGACGTGCCAATAGATTCGTAATAATGGCACGGGTGTCGAGCTGTCAAGCTATGTAAATTCTATCAAAAGTTTTTACGTGATCGGATTATAGTTTTTAGACTTTTTCTTTTTCACTCCGTACCCGTGAATAATAATAATAAGTATAAACTTTATTTGAATCGGCAGTCTAACCAACTCAGATTATAAGATTATAAGATCTAATTGGGCTGGCAGGCACTGTATCTGTACACATAAACATTATTCGAAGCTTCGCATTTTGCGTTTAAGAAAATATGTTATGTACTCTGGGCTATTGCACTATAGTTACTTAGAACAATCAATAGTGTAAATGCGTTTGTTATGTAAATCGATTATTTTCCCTCATGTCAATATGCACCTTATACAGTGACGCGAGTATGGGGCGGTGCCGGTGAGTGAGTGAGTGAGCGAGTGAGTGAGCGAGCGAGCGAGTGACGCACCCGGTCGGCCGTGGGCGCGAGGTTGTCGAGCAGCGCTTGCAGGGCGGAGCGCGCGGGCGGCGCGAGCAGCTCGTCGGGCTGCGCCACGATGTGCTTGGGCACGCGCGCGCCGCACAGGAACTGCGCCACCTCGTCGCTGAAGTGGTTGCAGTTGTGCTCCAGCAGGCTGTACGCGGCCGGCCTGCACACACCGCACACACCGCACACACCGCACCAACGTTACCAACATTTACACCTTAAGCATCATCAATCCGCAGATACATTCGTGCGGGAGGACTGCGGGCCCAACTGTTGTGGCAATTACTACAAATAATTACGACAGTACGGACTGAAGGCGAATCTTACATTACATTTCCAGGAGTTTCGACTGCAGTTTCGAACTGGCGTGCGGAACGTTGTAAATTCTAAACGTTTTTATTCAACGTTAAAATAAATTGATACTTCTTCGGTCATTGCGTTAGCTAGACTTTGTTAGTTAATGTTGATAGTTTAGAAAACAAAAAAAGGAAGATTTATTAAAATGAAGTTTTAATAAGATTCACTTTAGGCTAGAGCTTTAATCAGACGATTTTAAAAATTACATAATATTGGACGGTAGTAATTTCGATAGTTTGTTAGAATAGTGCGAATAAACGAACAAACGCATAAACTCCATAATAACTTCGACCATGACGCTCCGAAATATAAGTTCAGAGCGTCATTCTTTAATTTGCGTCCACACACGGGGGCCGCGAGTCACGCTCAGATTATGTTGGAGTGCGCTTACGTGTACGTGGTGGTGGCGAGCGCCTGTATGTACTCCACGAACAGCTGGAACGGCACGAACGTCTCGCCGAGCCGCTCGATGCGCAGGGGCTGGCCCAGCTGCGTACCGCCCTGAGAATGGAACGCACCACTGTTACGAGCCACAAATATAATTCAACTAGCAAAACTACATCAATTATAGCTAACTAAAGCGTCATCGGCTTCAGTGCGACTTCCAATTGATATAAATTGAAATAATCTGTGTTCTTCATCCTTGTATTTTCCGCGCTTGAAAATGTTTTTTTTTAAGTATGTAAATACTTTTTTTTTTTTTTAAAGTTAAGTTAGTAACAAATAACATTAATAAAAATATAGAGGTAAGTTAATTTAAGTTAAGTTATAATCGTATCATAGGAATGTAGAACAAACAAACAGCAATAAAGGCTTATTTTATTTATTTATTTTATTTTTATGTAAGTAAATACAATTCGAGATACGGTGGCGACATGATTCTAAAACGCAATCGTACCTAAGCGCAATGACTTGCGGTTTCTCTCGAGAAAGCGGGATAGGGCCTGACTAGGCGCAGTTTCGATTTGGAGAGAGGAAAGCTAAAACAACATGGTTCGCGTTCTCCCCAGAAAAAGACGCCTGAGACCGATTGTCGGGTGTTTTAGAGGAAACGCCACACAGTTCTGGTTCCTGGCTCCATTATAAGGCGGACATCGAAAGGGATTTTTCATCCCTTAAAAAAAACTCAAATCAAATCAATGTTTATTTGTGCTCCAGGCTAGTATGTGTTATGAAATCTGTGAATCATTCAGATGACTTTAACTTTTGCCAATATAAAATTAACTACTACATAATTTAATTGGGCATAAGTAACATAACGCGAACATAAAATAGTGAAACGAGGGGCCGACTGTCGTGCACTCGGATACAATCACGCGAAAATAGAGAATGCGCTCTATTTATATCTGCCGAGTGATTCCTTATTGAGATGAGTGTCTCTGCGACGTGTAAATAAATCGATCGTACTCACGCGTGTCAACACCCCTACGTAGTGACGTAAACGGACGTAAGTCCAGCGTCTGATTATGTGTCAACAAATAAATGTGATCCAACACCATGAATATCGACGGTGTGATCGACCTGGGCCGTTCCAATTATATCCATCTGATGTCTCTTTTATTGTTCGCATCGACCACTCAACCTACGCCACATCTTACTTCACATTTTGTACACATTTAATGGGATGCTCTGTTCAAAACGTAAAGTTACCTCAGATTATACGGAGGTGATTTCGACGATTCGAGACACTGCGTACCAAAGAACGGCTTAACAAACGACACAGTAAGCGCACTGTATTCTCAGTGGAACCATCTAGTAGACGTGTATGGTTCTTGTGTACTGAATATTGAGTGCACGAATTAAGTTTTTACAGTTACTTGAAAAACAGTAGACGACGACTATCAAATAATAGTGAATGAGAATTAATTTAATTATTAATTTATTGAAAAGAAAATTAATAATAAATATTGTTATTAAAAAACAATAAGCAACGTAAGAATTCGTCTCTTATATTTTTGAAATTGCTGGCAAAACAAATAAATACCAGCTGTGAGTTGCATCATTACACAAAACAGCTTTCGAGTGATGTGGGTCAATACAATTAGACCGCAGAGCAGCTTCCGCGTTGAGTGCTGGAGGTGGTTGGTTGGTTGACATGTGTCCCGCGTGGCGCGGGCGGCGGGGGGAGGGGGGCGGGGGGCGGGCGGCTCGCGAGAGAGAGCGCGTTGCTGGAGATGCAGCACGTTATGCACTCGATTATTGTCAATTTGGCGCAGCGCCGCGGACCAATAATAGACGCTGTTTACAATTTCACTGCGTATATGAACACCAGTTTAACTGGATCTGTGGTTCACCAAGCGATGCCCCGACACGTGGATCTATCAGACTGGCACGTTCAGCTTATAGCGAAATATTTAAAGCATAACGTTTAATAATAGACCAGGTAGATAAATCGGATCGGCTCGTGTTATGAATTTATATATATTTTACGATATGCGACAAAATTTAGTTAGTTTTACTTTTATGTGAGATTCCGTTCGCAAACGATTAATGTATTTGAAAGTAGATATCTAATATTACTACCATGTTCTTTATGCACTACCGTACCACTCATGCTGATTTCTGTCATGCTTGAAAATACAGTCGATTTCTGATGATTCTTTTAAACAAAGGGGGATATTTGTTAACTTTGCAAAAGCAAGCACATGCCGCGAAACGGACCCAAATTTTTAAACCCCGCGATTTTCAAAACTACTGGATATCCTAATAACTCAGTGTGGTCCTAACAGAACCGTGAAAAACGGACATAATTATTTGCTTTCAGTCTTCAAAAGTGCAGAGTAGGAAGTGCTGCGGGCACTTGCGGGCGTAGGGCAATATATCAGGTCTGAGTCAATTTTCTCTGAAAGAATATCCGTGTGAATAAACATCACATGGTACTTACATACAACCCTGTACTCGACGAGGTTTAACGTAACACATTTCAAAATAATAAATAATAATATATGTACAAATCGGTATTACGTTAACAAAAGGTACTTTGATGCAACGAAATGAAATTGCTCCAGAAACAAAAATCCTCATAAGTAATTTCAACAACGGATTTATAACCTCGAACTGAAATACGTTTGTAACTAAAGTGTAGCATTAATCTTTATGTAAATCATCACTGTATAAAGAAAATATTAGTCAAGTAAAAACTTACTAAGTTCCAACGTCAACTGTTAAATAATGTAATGGGCATGTCCATGTACCACCGCTACGAGAGGCTCGCGTACGCTTGCAACTGCAATCTCAAATGATATAAATATTTCGTACAAATGGATTGACGTCGTTAGCACAAATAATTACGACGTGCCCAGGAGAACACAAACTCCAATAGATATCAGACGACATTTATATGGCGCAAATAGTTCCTCACTTTACGAAGTGCGTAATTTCCTTGAACGAAAAATTCCACAGTATTTTAAAGCGTGATGTTAAAAACCCACTATATTATACCTACGAATGTGTCGTAAGAATAGATGGCGTAGGCGCCTGATGTACAACCCACCATATCTACTGCGTAACCTTGAGATACCATACGAAAGAGCTAAATAGTTGTAATGCACAAAAGAACCAAATATTTGTAATAACTTTCCACATGTCTGTCACTTACGCATGACAACCTGATTCCAAATGCTCTGCTTCATTTGGAATCGGGTTGCCGGTACTGAGAACCAGACTGCTGATAAACATACTTATGAATTCCTAACTACATACATATTATATATCCATGCCTTGTTGGTCTAGCGGTTGACTTATCCGACTACCGAACAAGTCACAGGTCGAGTCAAAAAGTGTTATTGACTTTTTCTGATTATAGAAATACTTAATAACAGTTCGGAGTTTGGAAGATGGGGTCTATACCCCCGGATACGGCTTCAGAGATCACGTAAAGCTGTCGGTCCTGCGTCGGATCTCTCCCCGGTCGTGTCGGTAAACCGTCCCATCGGATAATGAGAGAGGGAGGAGAGAGTGCACGTGTGTTTGCTCACACACTTGTGCACTATAATATCTTCTGCGTAGTTAGCTGGTCTCTGTTGAGACTGGCCGCCGTGGCCGTAATCAGTTAGGAGAACATCACATATATCAATGACTCTCAGACACAGAGCAAGTTAGCAGACAGGGTGAGTAAGGACTAGACAGGTTCAGCGCAGAGAGGCAGTGAATGGCAGACAGACCACCATCGGTTATACCGCAGCTGTTGAGTAAAGTCCTGTTGGCTTGTGTGCGCCGGACGCTTGCCAATTCATATCGCCACATGGAGATGTTGTTCTTTGTTGTGACGCTTTATTGCAAAGAGTGTGCACACTTACAGTCAACGTCACGCTTCAAAACATTATGACAATAATAATACGAGCTTTAACAGTCGTCACTTTAATTACAATACAGTTTTAATTATTTTAAAAACCTACGTGAGGTATCATGCCGCTTTAGGGATGCAAGGACCGTAGACGATGAGTACGTGTATTTTTTAACATAAGAGCAGCTACAGCACTAACCGGTGAACAGCTGGTGATGCCGCCGCCGCCGTAGAAGAACTCTCTTTGGTAGGCGACGATAGCTGTGTGCCACACTCCCTCGATCTGACGACCTGGAAAATGTACAATCGTGCCATACATTATTTTGATCTCAGCTCCTTTAAAGTTTCTCAAACGAGATGTGATCTATGGTAATCTGATAAATACGTCAGAAATCTCTCTAAGTCTGTTTATGAAATAAACATACGTGACCGATGAGTTATTGAACTAAACATTCTTGTGATGCCATTGCAAAGCGCCTATTTTTTTTATTAGCTTTTATTGCGAAAATCAAAACTTCAATTGATGAAATAAGGGGAGTTGCAGACAAAGTGACGGGTACCTGGGTATGACTAGGAAATAACTAAATGTCATCTTTTATTAATATTTTAAAAAAATATCACGTTATTGCGAACATCTTAAAGGACCGGTCGAAAGGCGTTTTCTAATTATATCCTACGAAGAATGAGTTTATGTAGGCGTATTTCATTTGTTAGTTAATAATAATGTTTTCGCTCTTCCAAACACACGAGATATAAAATTTTCTAGAGATTTTCCGAGAATATATATTCCGTAGTTTGTAAGATTTAGTATTATGTTATCTACGGAATCGGATAATATATATGTTGACGGAATTCATACAAAATATTTTATTGAACATTAACTTTCGTTCGCTGCTTTGCACTCGTTAATATACTTTATTTATGGCCCGCAAAAAAAACTGATGTTATTTCTGGATTAATTACAAAAGTCAGAGGTATATTTTTGCGTTTGCGTTGCGTTTTTTGCGTTGAAGGGGGAATTGCGCGATGGACTTGCATTTTAGAAATTCGTGGAAGGCGATTATTCTATTTAAATATGGTACAAATATAGATGAAATGGTATAATAGTATAAAAATTACTCCAATCAGGTTTATACAATCTCCTAATACAAACGATGCGATGTCCACTCATCTACTGTTTATGACAGATGTTCGTTTAAAAAATTTCAAACAATAAAAACATCAAGTATAAGTACAGAAATAGATGTGATTGTTTTGGTGCTATGTATAGATATGTAAGTGGAGCAACTAATAAGCCTTGAAACAAATCCGCTGTCGGGTCCAGGTGGCACGCGATAACTAGGTCACCAAATAACATACAATTAGAAAAAATACATGGTGCAGCAGCTCTGTTCCAATTGGAGCCGCCTGGCTTACAACTGTCGTACTAAAGTAAACGAAACTTGCCGTTGCTAGGGCTTGAGGGCGACCGGTCATCATCAACAGCTGTACATAGGTCTGTTCTTAGTAAGGAGCTATTTTTTTATGGAATCGGGGGCAAACGAGCAGACGTATCACCTGATGGTAAGTGATTACCGCCGCCCGTGGACACCTACAACGCCTGAGGCGTCACAAGTGCGTTACCCGCCTTTGTGGAATGCGGAAAGGGATGTGGGGAGGGGTTAGGGTATGAGCCTCTGTTATCCTCATTTAAAGGTATTGACCGACTATACCTGGTCAGATAGTTTGACATAGGTTTTGCTTCAAGTTTTAATTCTCGCTTGCAGTGAATGTTGTCCTAGGTAGTTTACTCGTTTAGTGGGCTCTCACAACGCGCATGAGATGAACTGGTAGAGGTGGCACTCCGCATTCTTAATGCGTCACCGCAATCGTTACAGTCGGTAACCCCTTACAATTAGGCAGACGTCGAGGTGGATGCAATTGTTACACCACCTTGTAAACTTTTACGCATCTTGATATATGTAGATTTCATTAATAACGGTCACACTCTAACTACGCGGCAGTCTACGGGCTGCACAACTAGGTCGAAACGACGATTCAAAGATTCCTGGATTTATATTTATGAATGACATTGTTTGTTTAAACAAAATACTTAGGCGCTATTCAGTGAACGCGGATATCCGCGACGGATGGTACAATGTATGAAGCCTATACATATACATACAGCGCGTTCTGTGCTACGCGCGCGGACGCCATTGCACGGTCCGAGCAGCACTGAACGACGAATTCATCCGCGACTGACACAAGCCCTAAACCGCGTGCGGACAGTCCGCGTCGCACTAAATGGCGCGTAAGTGATAAAGCTGTCACAAGAAGCTTATTCTACGCCGTCTCTACTACAACCGACACTAATAAATTATTTTTACAGTAACAAGCATCAAGTTTTCAGTTTCAAAATTGCAAGAATAAAGTTTTATTGTCTTTTAGTATAAAATTGGTGCTAGCACTATGAATGAAAAACAGCCTTGAAATTTTGAGGGAAGATTTATTAGTGTACTCTTTAATTTTTGCTTCCATTTAAAATTAAATTAGAGCATACACTTGCATTTAATTTCGTTTTGAAGTCTTACAGGTTTTACCTACTTAAACATAGCAAGAACTTTGCTTTGCAGGACATTAATACTTTTTCTTGTAACTTGTGGAAGTGTGCCAACTGATATTCAATAAGCATTCATGTGATAAGTGCTTATGTGTAGTTAGCAAGTAGCACTATGATCACTTACCCAGTATGGAGGGTGACAGCAGAGACGCCAGGCCGTTGGTCAGGTCATAGATGTACAGTTCCACAACAGTTCCCTGTTCAGATGCCATGGTCGATGGTCCCGCTCCACTGGTACTTACTTCCACTGATAACAACATACTGATTACATTACTTTCAATTTATTAAATATGATAACATGAATAACTTATGACAGTGACAGACAAAATATTGGACACTTATCTACATTATAAATGACATCATGATGATAAGTCATAATAGATGCCTTAACACTCCACTTTTAGCATTGAATTTTCACATAAATGGGGCAATCATGACTATTAACTATTTAATAAAAAATACTAAAGATGTGCAACAAGAGCAAAAAAATCTAAAATTTCAAACCATTTATTTGGGAAATGATACATTCATTGATGATTTTTTTCATAATTATTATTTGTACCATACACTAAGATATTGAATGATTTAAACAAAATTGAATTGAAAACAAAACTTTTGGTGTTTGGGGAGTTAACACGAGATGAAAAATTTAAACATTAAAACATACATTTAAGATTTATTCGGTATCAGTTATAGATATCTTATACACTATGTGTTGTAGTTCCGGAGTGTGTCTAGCAACGCAAGTGGCGGGCGCATGCAGCGGTGCAGCGGCGCGACTCACACCTGTGCGGAGCGGGCCGCGGTCCTCACTCTACCGGTCATTATAATAAACTACCGTACACCGCACACCGCGCTGCTACTGAAGATATACACTATTTATAAAGTAGATACGGAACAACATCCAACACCCATATTACCGAGTCGCCTATAGATATTACTCATTTCATGTAAACACGTCGGAAAAACAACACTTATAAGAAATCTGCAAACAAAACACTATTAACTTAGAAATGCTCACTTACCCTTTAAGGGTATAGAGGTAAAATTGTGTTAGAACGTACATACGTACTTATACTATAAACGAAATCATTATTGGTATTCTTAAGGTTTTATTTACAATTCAATTTCATTTCTACATATTTCATTGACTGCCGAACTCTGGGAACTCAGCCGAACCGAACTGACTTCAATGTCTTCAATTCAACTGACTTGACAAAATCTAAGAAAAGAATGACAGATTATCAGCTGTTAATTTATAGAGGTTACATTTGTTTTTCGTAAAACACTACTTACTTTTCCTCTTTACCAAAATTTACATAAAAAAACATAATTAACTAAGCCTTGTAAAATAACATTATTAAGTATAAATTAAAAACCTCTATCAGCTATTTTTCAAATTACAGGTAGAACTCCGCGACTTAAATTCCGACTTGATGTATTCCAACGTAGTAACTGTCAGTCTGTCACAAGATGACAGGTAGGTAGATATGACCTCAGGACAGGGTATGACCTCAGACGTCATACGTCTGACTCGTTCAGTCCTAGATATACAAGCTATTCTCAAAATTGTAGTAGTAATGCTTATACAATAAAAATAATATAATCTCACTAATATTATAAACGCGAAAGTCCATCCATCCATCCATCCATACTTACGAACTTTCGAGTTTATAATATTAGTAGGATTCTAAATTGATTACTCAAGGTTATTTGTCTTTATGTCAATCAAGCATCCAATACTGCTTATCTTCATGGGGTGGAGCAATAAAAACTATTTGCTGCCTCTAGATTCCAGAGGATCGCTCTTTGGGCTCGTTTTAGAGTCTAGAACGAGCCCAAAGAGCGATCCTAAAACTAGTTTTACCAATCGTTCAAAGTGATGACTGTCCGTCAAATCTTCATTTATCACACAGTACTAAAACAACACACATTGTTTCCCTATCGAGCCGATAACAAAATACGAAAAGAAATAGTTTGTCCCTCACAATCAGGATCAAAATTTATGTATTCAAACTATTAACTAAATTTTAATTGACTGCTTCGTTGGTCTCGCGGCTAGCGTGAGCGACTGCTGATCATGAGGTCTTGGGTTCGATTCCCGGGTTGGACCAAATGTTTGTATGATCTACAAATATATGTTTCGGAGTTTGGGTGTGTTCTATCTATAATATGTATGTATTTTTAAAAAAAAGTATATATGTATTTGTATCAGTTGTCTAGTAGCCATAACACAAACTCTGCTTAGCTTGGGACTAGATGGCGTTGTGTGTTTAGATGTCCGAAATATTTATTTATATTTATTTATAATTATTGACGAAAGTAAGTAGGAAAAAAAATCTCCCAAAAAAGTATAAGTTTGAGAACAGTGATGGTGTTGATGACGTCATCTTGTCCTTTCTGTATCTCGGAATGGCATACCTGTATTGATTTACTATGGATGAGACCATCATTTTTGCTGTTCAAACTTTTTAATACAATAGTCGTGATATCTGATAAGAAGAGTGAGTAGGTATTATCTTAGAATTCGAGTCACTTAAATCACTTATTCAAGTACTTATTTAATATTGATGTTGACGTAGGTAATGTTAACATTTATGTTAGACTTGAAAAGATGTTTTTTTTGCACAAAACGCTTGTTTAACCATCGCAATGTGACATTTGATATCTGTAGTACATCTGGAGTCATGTTATATGGCTTCTCAAGTCCTTAAAACTTGAAACTTGTTCCAGAATTGTATTATTAATTTTTTAGTTTTTATTTATTGGTGTAGTTTTAGATGCTATTAAAGTGTTGGTTTTGTTTAAATTTATTTTGAAATGGAATTCTTTAAAGATTTGGTTTATGTTGTTGAGTAGAGCTTCAAGTTGGTGTTCATTCTCAGCAACAGCAGCTATGTCATCTGCAAACCTTGCCCAAGTCGTTCTTTCCATACGTCCACGAAGACGATTTTCAGGTATTCGGCTCAACTGCCACGCATTCTCTATCAGTCTTGCACTGACTGAGCTGCAAAGATACTCGCCTCCAGGTCTCATGGTGGAGATCCAATCCGAAAAATCGCTATCTCGAAAGAAATTGCGTGTGACCTTTGATGACCCTGTTGGCCAGCTGGCGCTGCGGTCGTTGCAGCAGCGCGACATTGCTGGCCTAGAGGGCCCTCCGGTTATATTCGGCCCCCCATAAAGGGTCTCTCGTAGGAGTAAGTAAATCCCCTTAGAACTTTTGTGGTTTTAGTGACCAAAACTAACCATAAAGGAAGCTGGTGATAATGTGTTTGAGCAGTTTTGAATTAAGATAGTGGGGCCGTAGTGTCTTGCTCAGATGATACACCTAAAAGTTTTACCGTTTAATACTGTCGATGATGTAGAAGATTTTTGTGACGTCTACATTTTAGTAATTGACAAAGTTTCTTTATTTCCTGTTATGGTATCTTCAAAAAACAATTAAGTTAATTTAAAATACAGTCGGATAAATAAGTACTTCATTATTAGATTCAGGAACTTAATAAGTATGTACGTAATAATAATTAGTAGTTTTGTGCGTGTATTAAAATATTTTAGAAACAAAACCAGTGTTTGTGCTTAGTAACACTGTCCGTAACTGTCAATTGTCATGACTATGTCATTGTTCGAAAAAAGAGTTTCAGTTTTGTAGACTTTATTGTTTAAATCATTTCCAACGCAAGAGACAAAGCTATGCAGTGTACTGTTAGCAAGAAGGAAATAAGCATTGGCAAATGACTCTTTTCTGAAATATTTTACTCGGTAAATTTTCTCGAGTTTGTCAAGTCAAGATTGTTATGTCAGTGAGTTGTTGGTGTTTTGCGAATATTTTATATAAAAATGTCGGGATCAAAGAAATTGGTAACTATTTTTTGTTAAATAAATCTAAAATTCTCTTGATCTAAGACACGATTGAATTGATATCAGTCCTAAGTAAATTTTGACTCGGTCGCTTTAAGTTTTCTGTTGATTAGATTGACAACTTGGACAAATTCAAATGTTTTTTAAAGTTGTATTTAAATTATACCTGTGATACCTTTAAATAACTATTCAAAATTATAAAATCCAGCTTAAAGGTGTAAAATGTTAAAGATAGGTTATAATGACATGGCACTTGTTGTTGAAATTGATAGGTGCTCGACCTTAAAGTTTACTCAAATGTCGTGTTGATTGTGTACAGATATTGCGCGTGCAGTCGCCGGAGGGTACGACGCGCCTCGAAATGCAGGACACGGACGTGACGGCACAGCTATTCGAGCGTGTTTATGAGAGCCTGCACTTAAACACATTCGCTTTCGTGCTCCACAAAGACAGACAGAGGAAAGAAGAGATTACATCAAGCAAATCACGTCGGCTGTGCGACTACGGCCTGCAGCATGGAGATTTGTTGTATTTGAATCCTGTCAATGGTGCAGTGTTGTTTGATCAGCCATCCACAAGTGGAGATGTATGTGTTTACACTTGAATTATAAAATTTAACATTATTATCCAAAATATGTATTCTATTACAATGTTTTCAGGCCAATAATAAACCATTTGGAGAGCCAGCAGTAGCAGGCCCTTCTAGCTCAACTGTTGCTGCGGTTGCTGTTCCTACCACAGCGACGAGGTCTGGCATGCCCCAGGAAGATGAGGTAGACTTGCAGCTGTATCGCATGTCTGGTAGCATTCAGAGACACAGAGATGAGAAATTGTGAGTGTTCTTTTCTACTAAACCCTGTTGAAGGCAGTATGTATGCCAAGTGCAGTGCTGTGTTACACTGTATGTATGTTACATGGCTCAGGAAACATTCCAATTAACATAATTCCCCAGTCTAATCATCAACCAGGTTTTGGGAGACATAGATTGTAATTCAGTTTGTTTTCTCTGTGTAATAAATATAAAATAACTACTACTGTCTATAAATGTTTACTATGGTTTAAGATCAAATAGATTTTCAAATTTGATGGACTTTGTATGATGTACTTATCAATATCTTGAACAATTAATGCAATGTTATGTTAAGATATGACTGTTTTAAAAGAAGAATAACAGATCATATTGTATGTATTGAGAATGTATATAAATTCTTACAATTTTTTATTTATTACTGGACTTTTTTTATAATCGAAATATTATTGAGTACTTGTGTATAATACTTAACTGTACTCTAATGCCATAAGTTATATATATATATATATCAACCAATAGCTACAATATGTGTATATATATCAACCAATCTCCGCCCACTGCTGGACAAAGGTCTCACCAAGCGTCAACTATCAAGAAAACAGAGGGATGTAATACAGATAAAATAAGTAACCAGTAAATTGTTTAATCTCGATCACTTATTTTATAGATGCCGACATAACTCAAAAGGTTGCTGCGTGCACTGCACACCGTTAGAACCATGGGATGAAGGCTATCTGAAAGAACACAATATAAAACATATGTCATTCCATGCATACTTGCGGAAGATTACATCGGGCAATTTTATCTCACTAGACGAACTGTCCTGCAAAATTAAACCAGGTAAGAAGCAATCTAACTAGGTACTATTGGTGTTCACTCCACTGTTGTGAGCTGTGAGAGTGAAGTCGCCTCTAACTGCCACTCAAGCCTAATGTTGTCACATAGCAGAACCTTTATTTCACTGAGGGTGCATCTGCATTTTGTTTAGTTCCATATAAGGCATGTGCATCATAAATATGTAACAGCCAATCTCTACGCATGACATTTAGATTTTCAAGTTATTTTAAATTTTTCACCGTTTAAACCTTCCCTAGACTACAACAACCATTTCAATACCAAAATCAGCTAAATCGGCTCAGCCATTCTCAAGTTTTAGTGAGACAAACAAACAATAATAAGCATAAATAATATAAAAGCAGTCTGGTTACCATATCACAGGCTTTGTCTAGCTTAGAATCAAACAGCCCTGTGAGAGATGAGTGAGGATATTAGTATCATTTTAGCTTACTCTTAAATCTGTTTAAAACCATCAGTCAAGACAATTTGTATTACTTTCGTTAATTTTGCCAATGTAGTTAGTAAGTATGTGTAATCAATCATTGTCATGTTTTAGGTTGCTCGGAGCACCCACCCTGGCCACGCGGCATATGCTCAAAGTGTCAACCGGGCGCTGTGACTTTAAATCGTCAGCCTTACCGGCACGTGGACAATGTGTTGTTTGAGCACCCTGCCATCGTGGAACGGTTTCTAGCCTACTGGCGCGCCACTGGCCATCAGCGGATCGGTTTTCTTTATGGACAGTATGAGAGACATCCAGATGTACCACTCGGTATGACTTTGTTACATTCATATAAATTATAGAGCAGTAGAGCCATGCTGATTTCAGCTCGAACGGGCCGGCTCGACCTAAGCGGTACTACCCTCACACAGAAGGTCGACCTAAAATGACAGCATACATGCTGTGCGTCGGTGAGTGCAAAACCAAGAGGTCCAATGATATAGAAGCATCATCACCAGGCCGCCATCGTGCGGGTCACCATGCTGCATTGTCTGCTTTCGCAATTAGTATTGTTACTAACACTTTAGGATTTTGCTTGTGCTTTCCATCAGGCAGAGTTGAGTCACTTTGGCTCATATATACAAAAAAATATATGTTTGGTGCACAAGAGGAACACAAGAATATGTACATCGTATAAGGAGAATACTATTGGTTGCAGGTATACGAGCTCGCGTAGCGTGCATCTATGAGCCCCCGCAGGTGTCGTCGCGGGACAGCGTCGCGCTTCAACCCGACCCTCGCGAGTCGCTGCTGAGCGCGCTGGTCCAGCGGCTGGGCCTGCGTCGCGTGGGATGGATCTTCACAGACTTGCTGCCCCTGGACGTCGCCACTGGCACCGTCAAACACATACGGTATGTAAACGTTTAGCACTCCATCGACAGCGACGTCCTACAAACCCCAAATTATCTGTCTTTTTTATATCACTTTATTTGGTAACGTGTAAAGTTTTTTTTATTTAATCGATTAATGTGTGTGTTCAGAGGCGTCGATACGCATTTCCTGGCGGCCCAGGAGTGCATCATGGCGGGCCACTACCAGAACCTGCACCCCAACGAGTGTCGCCACGCCTCCTCCGGGTACTTCGGCTCCAAATTTGTTACGGTTTGCGTCACAGGTTCGTATACTATATTGTTATGATACGAATAGATGGCTCGAGTGCAACGAGCAACTAGTTGTTTAACGAAAGATTGAAGTATCTGACCTCAACGTCACACTACTGCATATATGTATATAACCGGTCCGTGTGTGGTGCGTGGTGTGTGCAGGCGACAGGTCGCACCAGGTGCACCTGGAGGGCTACCAGGTGTCGGGGCAGTGCCAGGCGCTGGTGCGCGACGACATCCTGCTGCCCACGCGCGACGCGCCCGACCTGGGCTACATCCGCGACTCGTCCGACGCGCAGTACGTGCCCGACGTCTACTACAAGGTCAGTGCCGCCCTCACTCTCATCATCTCTCACGGGCTCACCCACCCTCCCCTCCCCTCCCCTCCCCTCCACCGGCGCTATATCGGCGAGAGGTACACGCTCTTGCCTATGACATCGGGTGCGAAATGTTAAGTCTAATGTGACACCAGAGACGTTTATTATCGTGACGTCGAATAATACGATCGTTAATGACATTATAATCGGTTGACGATTAGGTAAATGTGATTTTCCTTATCAGGTCGATAACCCCGCCGTTGTGAAACACTTTTAATTTACTTACGCTGATGACATTGCTTCTCAAAATAACTACAGAGAAAATCGGTCTATTGTGATTACCATTTGTAAGGTGCACGATCGACCGATTTAAATGTTCTTATAATAATTTAGCAAAACAAAATGTGAGTAATATTTAATAATAAAGTAAATAATAAAGTAGGTGTCCATTTCGCTTAAGCACGTTAATATTACGCTTAGATCAATAGGAATGGAGCATGATTGAAAAGAGACGCAGACGGAGTGGGTCAGCTGGTATACTTTACAAAGTGTTAACTATAATCACACTAATGTATAAAGGCGAAAGTTTGTGAGTGTGTATGTTTGTTACTTCTTCACGCGCAAACTATTGAACGAATTTGGATGAAACTTTACAGCTTATAGCTTATACATCAGAATAACACATAGGCTTCTATTTGCCGCGATGACCGACATACCTACACACACACACAGGGGCGGAGCCGCGGGCAACAGCTAGTATGTAATAGTTGATATATCATCAACATCTACAACCTTCACTAGTCCACTGCACACTCGTTTGTAAGGAGACGCCTAGGCCTCTCCTTGTTAGCCTACTGTATCACTTTAGCTAGACAGGTTGGTAATGTTAATTTTTATATGTAAATTAGATATTTAAATTGCGAATGGGCGGAAAACCACCCGGGGCCGTTCCACCTATGGACTAATTGTACCAATAACCAATATACTACCTAGGGCCTGTGGCTGTGAAGCCCCACGATCCATGAAGGAAAAGGTAATGAAAAAAAAAAAAAATTGAAAATGGAACGTTAATTTGTACAAATCTGTACTTGAATATGTGTTATACTCATATGTTGGATAACTATTTTGGCGGTCTGTAGCGTCGGGTTAGTTCGCCTATCGGGGTAGGTCGCCTATTACTAATAAAGCTTAGCTGTAAATGTGAATGTGTTTGTGTTCACAGTTCACTTGTACAAAAGTTGTTCGGAAATCAGTTTCAGTAACTTTTATAATACTGCTACAATTACTAATGAACGTTGAGAAGTAGGGTGGTTAAATAGCACGTCGCGTGCTGAGTGCGGTGCGAGCAGATGCTCATCTCTCATTCAAGAAATATTTATTTATCTTCCATATTTCACGAAGCCACGGAACCAATATACCAATCATTTGAGATACTTTTTATGCGTATTTTCTACCTATTATCTACCAAGGTAATCATACTCCATATTCGCTGATCGGTTCTTACCTGTGTCGGGGGCATACACGAAAGAACTTTCAGGTCTTATAAAATAACGTATGTCTGACCATGTCTCTTGCTCTACCTGATACAAGTACTACTTTTTCAAACATTCCTGCACTGATTGCTTTATAGCATAGTTTCTCAACCTTATTTTGCTCACCGCCTTCTTTGATAATATGTTTTTTCTAGAGCCCCTCCATCTTAATTTTACTTACTCTCTGTCGCGAATTTAAAACAGCTATTGCCACGATTATATTCATCATCATCAGCCTATCGCTGTCCACTGCTGGACATAGGCCTCTCCAATTGCGCACTTCACCTGGCCTGTGGACATCCTACACTACGTTTGCCGAGTTGCGGTCTCCACTCAAGAACCCGTTCACCCCAACGGTAATCAGCTCTGCTCTCCATAGCACGCAGAGCGACTTCAAACTTGTGGACCAGCCGTGCCGTAAGTGTCCACGTTTCGGCTCCGTATGTCATTACGGGTAAGACGCACTCATTGAAGACTTTCGTCTTGGCACTGTGGGATCGACGATGAGAAGACCCGACGAAGCTTCCCAAACGCTGCCCAACCCAGCTGGATTCTTCTGCTGACCTCGTCCTCAAACTTGTTTCTACCTAACTGCAAAGTCTGCCCGAGGTACATATGTTTTTGAACAACTTTGAGAACGGCACCGTGCCGTGCCGGCAACGGAACATGTTTATTGAACATGACCTTGGTCTTCTCAAGTTCATCCGTAGGCCGATGCGTACAGAAGACTCAGCTAGATCGTTCAGCATCTGTTGTAATTCCTGCAGTGTCTCTGGCATGACGACGATGTCGTCTGCAAATCGCAAGTGAGAGATGTCTTCGCCATTGATGTTGATGCCACGCCCTTTCCAGTGCAACATCTTGAACAAGTCCTCCATTGCATTAGTGAACAATTTCGGGGATATAATGACCCCTTGTCTCACTCCTCGATGCATTGGTATGGATCTTGTTTGCTAATTCTGTACTTGGACGGACATAGTGGCGGCTTCGTAAAGACATCTCAACACGTGAATGTATCGCAAATTCAAGGTAGTAGAGCCACGCTGATTTCATCACGGTTGGGCCGGCTCGACCGGGGCGGTACTACCCTCGCACAGAAAATCAACGTAAAATGACAGTGTTCATGCTGCCGTGTTTCGTTGGTGAGTGCGAGACCGGAGGCCCAATGATGCAGAAGCATCACTAGCTGCCATGATGTGGGTCGCCATGCTGCATTGTTGCAGCATTCCCAGTATGGTGACGACTACTCTTGGATTCTGTTTATGCTTTCCATCAGGCAGAGTAGAGTCATTTTGGATAACAGAACGACCACACTACTACTCCACGCATTTATTATTTGTATAATATATAAGCCACGTCCACGATTATATTTACTGTGCTAGAATACAATTGCAAATATATAGTGTAATAATAATTGTGGCCAATAAGTGTGTCGGTGTAACACGGCCCTAAATATTGTACATTTGTTGAGGGATGCGTGCATCGCTGTAAATAAAACAATCGTGTAGTTGCTCCGTAGACTTATTTATTGACGACGAGTCCGCATCGGACGTGTAATACGCGCGAACATCAGTACATGAAACATTTAACAACAAGGCGGGGCGTGGAGCCCTCGCTCTCACATAAACTCTATACGCACCGAACGAAACGCTGTTACATTATAACTAATATGAATATAGTCAACACGAACAACACGTAGCCGTCTCCCACTACTCGCCCGGCCCGGAGAGGTATACATAAATCTAGTACATATAAACTTTGGTAAATAGAAAAATAAAGTTAACAATATATGCGAGTCGATCGAGCCTAGGCACGGCCCGAGGACGAACAGCCGAAGAACGATTACGTTACGTTACATAGTAAATATATTCGATAACAAAGCAGGCACTGACCGGTAGGAGGACCCGCGCCTCCGGCACCCCTAGCTCCGCTATCTAGCTCATCACAGTCTTTAAAACTCTCAGAATTGTTATTTAATTCGTCTTTACATCCACTATACCGTCGCAGTCGTCCCACGTATATAAGTATAATTTATTTTATATTTCCCCGAGAGATAACATCCATCCATTTGTAAATATGTATAATACCTAAACTAATGGCGACTGGCGATGACGCTAAAGGGGCGGTATACCGACTTTCCGAAGGGATCGGTACGCAATAGCCTAAATACACCAATTTATATTGACACACATGTAATCGAAACGTATATTTTACTATAATCGCTTATTTATTAAAACGCGCATGCTCCACGCGAATAACAAAAATATATTTACCGTCTACTATAAGAAAATACCGAGCTAGCCACCTGACGAGAGGGAGGGGGCTCGCCGCGAACCTTCAGTGAGGCTCTGAGCTTAGCCTACTCTTTAATGCAGACGAACGGAACTGCGAGAGCTCAAGCCGACCAACTTACAAAAATTTCGCAATAAACACTTCAAAATGTTCTAAACTACGTATACAAAAATAGTTCGAGGTGCTCACGAGTTAATACGATTGGTCCGAGGAGACTAAATTAGGTGCGAAAGTCGCGTCAGACGAGCGTTACCACGACAAGTGATATGAGAGGATGCGGACGAGGAAAGGGACGAGGAGAGAACGCGTTCTAGTTGAGCTTGCCGCAGCTCGAGATGAGGATGGTGCTGTGCGGCTTGCCCGCACTGTCGCCCGTGCGGCTCAGCCTGTCCACCAGCTCCAGCCCCTCGACCACGAATGCAAATATCGCCGTGAAACCGCGCATCTCGCGCAGTACGATGCGAAACTGCGAGCCTACCAAACCTAGGTTGTCGTGACGCTTCTGGGACCTCCGCATGCCGACAGTGCCCCGCACTGCCACCATTCGAGTGTCGTCCGGCATGAAGTAGCTCTCCTCGAAAACGGAGCGTCCGCCGCGGCCGTTGTTCAGCTCGAAGTCACCGGTGATGACGCTTTCGTTCTCCCAGCACTGAAATACGGCGCAGCCGCGGTAGCCTATTCCCAGTTCGCCCGTCGCGAGCACCGAGAAGTTGCGCGCCATGCGCGGAGCCACGTCGTCGCGCGCCTCCACCACGATGCGACCGAAAGGCGCACCGTTCACCTCTAGCTCGAAGTAGAAGAGCGGGTAGGAGGCCGGGCCGCGCAGGAGAGGGGACGCTATAGCCTCGCTCGAACGAGCGCCCGCACCCGGTTCGGCGCCGCCCTCGGGCCCCGGGGCCGCGTCGGCCTCCGTCGCGCCGGCGCCGCACGCCGCGTCCGCCTCGCCGCCCGCCGGGGTCGGGCCCGCGAGCTGGCGCGCGAACAACTGCGCCGTGCAGTAGTTGGCGAGCAGCAGCAGCGGCTCGCGCCGCTCGCCCGTCGTCGGCGCTTCGGACGGCGGCAGGCCGCTCATCGCTCGCCGCAGCGTTTCGAAGTCTAACGGCACGTCGGCCGTTCGTATCAGATCGTCGAGGCGACACTGTAAAAGCGCCTCGGCGTGACGTGCCCGCAGACGGTCTCGCTCGGCGGAGGCGGCCGGCAACGAGCGCGGGCACGGTGCGGACGGCACGAGTGCGGGTGCAGCTAATTCCGCCTCGAGGCGTAGTTTGAGCGCGGTGGTGGCGTCGAGCGCCCGCAGCATCAGGTCGCGCTGGCGCCCGGCCAGTCGCGCCAGGTCGGCCTGCAGGTCGCGCGAGTCGCGCGCCAGCAGCGCGCGGGCCTCGGCCGGGGGCCGCAGTGCGTGGGCGTGCGCGGCGTGGGGCGGGCAGGCGCGGCAGGCGCGCGCCGCGCACGCCACGCACCACAGCGCGGGCAGGGCGTGCGCGGCGCAGCTGGGCTCGTCGGGGCCGAGCGCGGCGGGCGAGGCCAGGCGCCGCGCCAGCGCCAGCACGGCGCCGTGGTTGGGCAGCTTGTCGGCGCGGCCGTCGGGCAGCTCGGTGCGCTTCCAGCAGTGCATGCAGTACACCTCTCGACCGGCGCCCAGCACGGTGCGAGCGCACGCCAGGCAGAAGTGGTGCTTGCACGTCAATAGCTTAGGCGGCCGCTCGAGCTCGTCGAAGACGCGCTTGCAACACGAGCACAGCGTCAGCTCCTCGATCTCACCGAAAGTCGAGCTCGCCATCTGTACGGACGCGGTGCATGAGCGCATTGGAAATGCAAACGCCGGGGTATGGTTCTGCTCGCGGACACTCACCTCGGTGCGGCTACGGGCTGGCGCCGGCCTCACGCGGCATCGAGGCGCGACTGGAGCTTCGTACTGGAGAGAGTCGACGTGCACGATACGAAACTCTAACGTGGTTTCGATTCGATCACATTTTCTGATATTTCGGTCGCCGCTTCGCACGGCTCGGTTTAACACTAAATAAAATAAATTAACTAAATAACCAAATCGATGAGAATTGCCATATCATTTTACGTTTTGTGTACACACGCCATGTTATGTTTCATTTCTGAGGCACACTTCACTTCGCTCGATCAACAGATTACTCCCCGTCGCTGTGACCTTGTCTCGGCGTGGAATTGTAATTGTGTTTACTCTGAAAAATAAACCACTAAATAAATGTGAAAAACGTTACTCAATGAGGTTTTAGATCAAAGAAACGTAAAATATCATCATCAACGATATCTTTTAAATGCACGCCTCTCCTTGGAAAGGTGATTTTGACTTCGCTAATATAAAATATACATTTTAATAATTAGAAGCAGTCATGTTAACTTTCATCTACTCTGGCACAAAAGATGCGGTCTAATAGAAATGAAACATATTAGTGATTACTTTTCTTTTAATTTTATTTTAGGCTGAAATAGATGAATATTTCTACTCCTTTATATATTATTTGATTAACATCAATCCCCTGCGACTTATAATTATTCTTTTAAAAATGTAACAGAATACTAAATGTAAGAATTTCATCGTCCTTATGAGAATACGGGCCATCATTTTCATTATTTTATATTTATAGCCGATTGTAGACAGTTCTCAGACCTAGGTATAATAAAATTTGTAAAAATTAAAATAAATCACTAAGCGCAAGAAAGCGCGTTTATCTAAATCTTTAACTTTGTCCCGCGGCGTTACCCGCGGTACGACGATAACCGCGATTAGCACCGCGGGGTTCAGCTAGTATTAAAATATAGATATATAATATTTATAAAATAACACGTTTCAAATTTTGTATTGTCTGAAATAAAAGTTTTACTTTTTGTTAATTTTATTTTAACAATTATTGTCGAACCGCGGGTAACGCCGCGGGACAAAGCTAGTCTAAAAAAGTAGCCTAAGTTACTCCTTGGATCATCAGGTATCTGCCACTGAAAGTCCCGTCAACAAACAGACAGACAGACAAAAATTTAAAAAAATGTTAGTTTGGTACATGTATTTTGTATGCATACATATGCATTTATTAAAAAGTAATTATTTTAATATTACAAACAGACACTCCAATTTTATTTATTTGTATAGAAGCTGTATAGATTTATCATAAATGTTAAACAGGTATTATGCTCACTTTTCTATAGCTAGATATCCAAATGTTATGGCGTATATGCTTGCAGTAACGACACATAACTAAAGAAAGAAAATAAATGTACCTAGAAGTGTATGACGCCGTTTCAAAGTCATGGCGTGCAGATATTTGCGTGCCAACTTCATGCGGTTGATCGTGACAATCTGTGATAAAGGCTCTCGGGCGGGCCACATGCGGTGCTGCGTCGGGTGCGTTATCAGTGCGCGGCGTTATCACGCGCGGCTCGCTCGACCGTATCGACCCGTGGCCCGCCCCCGCCCCGCCCCGCCCCGTCCCCGCCCCTCCGCGGACGAGCGACGTCACTGCCAAGTGCCACGCACGGGGGCGCTCGATCCGCGCATCTGTCATCTCGGAAACGTGACGTCCCACAAAAACATCTGTGCGTTATGTCATTACTTACGTCAACTTGGAGTTAAGTGATAACGCGCTATTCCGTCTTCGTCTCGTATTGTTGTTTGTAATTGCGTCGGTGCGCGGGGTATACAACGACACACGAGGCAGACTGTCTGTCTCCTATTGCCTATAACGTGATGTTATAAGAGTGTGAACAAATTAATTCATCACAAAAAGGTTATAGTGAGCAAACCTTAATAAAGCAATAAAAGATAGACATATGCTGTCGTGGACTTTTTGGAACTTTTACACAGCGCACAGCGCACGCAATGGAAACTCTAAAAAAGGAATAATTTTCCCCCGGTTTTGCAATATTTTTATTAATATTCCACTCCTTTTGTTTGTAGCGTGATGATAAAAGTATAATCTACAGCAGGGGTCGGCAAGTAGTTTTGTGGGGTCCGGATACTATGGAAAAATTGTAACGAGGTCCAGAAAAAAGAAATGATAAAAATGAAATGCTACGTAATTATTTTTTGGTATCAAATCACATTTTGAGTTATCAAACACAAAGCCTAAATTTAATGTGAAACTACACCGATGGTCTTGAGACAGTTTTTTATGGTTTAGTTCTCGAGAGGAACAGTCAATTCCAAGTGTGTCTTCCAGATTAATCTTCTTCTTCTTAATTCTGTTAATCTCACATTTGATTTCTCAAAATCTTCATCTTTGAGAGAGATGTTTTATAATATGTATGTCGAACCAAACATAGTCACCTAATTTTAACTAGTTTTTACAATTTTCATAATTTTCTTGGATATATTTGGCCCCAAAATTCTGCAATGGATACCGTTTTATACATTTGCAAATACACCTCTTCTTGCAAATCAATTATCTCCAATTGGAGTGATGGTTTTGACAGATTAAACATCTTGGCAGCCATATCCGTCTGTTCAGCCGCTACATTAACTTCGAAACGATTTAAGAAATGAAGTTAACTTGCCCAACTCTGCTAAGTCTTGTAATCGTGTCGTAAAATCGTTCGTAAGATTGCCATGAAATTTCACAAACACTGCAATGTTGTTCACAATTGTCCTTTTTAAATTCAAGAATTGTCGGATAATTAATCAAATCTTGTTTAGCAATATCTTTATGAGTTTCTTTAATATATATATATATATATATAATATAATAGATGTTTTGAGGCATATCAGGCAGCGTAAAACAAAGTTGTTCAGTTCATTCCGCCAGAAACGTCCTATTTTCACTGTCCGCTTTTCGCTTTTTATATGAAAGTATGTACAAAAAGAGTTTGGTTCAGTGGTAGGTTCTTGTAAAATAAGTTAACTATGCAACTTAAAATAGAATAAGTACTAAGTAAGATTCTATTTGGCTTTAAAATATTTTATGAATCAATAAAGCTATAAGATACCTTGTCTACGTATTTTGATATGTACATGATATACAATGCATTAAAAGTTTTGGCGGTCCGCGGTTTCACCTTTCGCGGTCCGCCTGTTGCCGTTGAGTTATAGCCTTCCTCGATGACTGGGCGTCTAACAGTGTGTGCATTTTTGAACCATTGCTTCTTGAAATTAGCGCGTTCTACAAACCAAACAAACAAACTCAGCTTTATAATATTAGTGTAGACAAGTATTATATCCGACCCAAGCCGATGACTTTTAGCTGTAAAGTTTGACGGCTAAAACATCTGTAAAAGATTTACATACAAAAAAAAAAATACTAAATTAAACGCCTTCAAGGTTTAACTCGATTTCTCTTGGATGTCATCATCAGATCTTAGTGTCCTTATCATGGTACCACCGCTGGGATATGTCCTTTGCATTAAAAAAATAATCATCAAAATCGGTTCATAAAGGACGAAGTTATCCCAAACCACCTTAAAAAGAAAAAGCGGTCGAAATGAGAACCTCCTCCTTTTTTTGAAGTCGGTTAATTTATGACAATTTATGATGAAAATCGTCTTACATTGGCGTTTCTATTAACTATATCTCTATAGTTACAATAGGGACAATGCTAAGTTGTGTGATCCATAAATTTTAAGACTGAGTGTTCTTTGTGTCAGTTTCTTGAATATCTGTAAACTCCTTGCGACCCAGAAATATCGGCCATGCAAAGCTTATCCGCCAAATTTACAAGTTGAACGACACTTTGCTATAAAAGTTGAGGATAATAAGTTAAGACGTAATCAGATCTTACACGATTACATACAGAACAAAAGCCTGTTGCTAATAAAGGCAGAAATATTGTTGCGTTCCTTAATGTAGTACTTACGGAGATTCAGGAATAAGTTTTCATTTGTTTCCAAAACACAAAATTTTTGGAGACATTGGATTTTTGACAAAAATAAAGAAAACATGGGAGACTGATTTAAGAATGCCGATCGATCGATTGAAGCCAATTTCACTAGCAATGAGAGTTTGTTCTCATAATTTTAAGCTTCAAATTATATTCTAAACAGTTGGAATGTTTTTTTTAAAGACAACTTTCGCCTTAGAAATACACATCATCCTGAGTCGCGAGGAACTTTACAAACGGACACAAAGAACACCCAGACTCAGTACAACACTTTGTGGATGGCACAAAGTGTTGTACTGCGTGGGATTTGTATAAGATATTTGTTTAGTTTGGGCACAGGCGAGTTTCTCGTCAGGTAACGAGATTATGTTTATTGTTCCAGATTCTAAAAGACAAGTTGTTTTTTAATGTCTTACCGTCTCAAATATTCCTAAAAGAAGCTCTGATATTTGTTGTTAAGTTGTACTATTAGCTCAAAAAATAAAATCTATTTCTCGAGAGCGGCCTACCTTGGCAGTCGGGAGGAGCTCTAGGAACGCATCGGCGGCTCTGGAGTCCTCCCTGCCATACCTCATGGCTGGGGTACTTCCCGGGGCAGGACGCTGTCACGCCTCACACCGCTCTATGCAGCAAGAGGCGGAACACCGACCCGCCTTAGACGCCACCCGCGGCCGCACCGCGGTGTCACCTGTCCCGGGTCGTTTGCAGCGGTCACAAATCCAATTGTCGATTTTGTCGTTTTTATACCTACAGCTTCATAATTTTGACACTTTAGGCGCTAGTTAGAATATTTGCATCGCCAATTTCAAATGCAGAGATATCATCAGAGATTTGTTTAAAACCAATTCTCGGGTGGATGAATTTAATGTGATAAATTACAGTTTTTTTTTGTTAAGTTTTAATCGTCACGGAGATGCGCGGCCTATAGACAAAAGCCAGATCAGTCGAAAATCTGACACTGACGAAATCAACTCTCGGGCGCTACTCCCGCTAAAGATTATGACTAAGTTATGATTTATTGTGAATCACCCTCTGTTGCTTGCAGCTAACCTTCGACGATGCCTAGGGTACCTTGGCGAATGATAGTTGCTTGATTCACAATCACATGTTGATCCTGAGTCTCAATCTAAACACATAAGTTCTAGGGTATTCCGAGTCACGATCACTTCTTGCGGAATCGCGAGATGTTACATTATTTCGACGCGATTTCAAACCTCGTGTATATCACGACAGCATAAATGTCTCGGTGCTCAAACAAACAACGGGTAACTATTCTTTCAAATAATTACCTCCTCGAGTGCCAATTCTCAAAGTGTTTATGAAGAAAATCTAGAATCCAAGTCACTTGGCATTTCAGAAAAAACTATTCTTAAACAGTATACGTTTGTGAAATGAAGTATTAGAGTGCTGTGATATTTGCCACAGTCAAATGTCTCCTCCCCTTTCACCTCCTCTCCTAGAAGAAGTGCAGTATTTGAAGATTTCGAAAAGTAAGCGGTAGTAGTAAATACAACGAGTTTAGAGGGAAAACTAGGCTTTACTAGTTTACGTGTTATAGTCGCTATAAATTCCACGTTTTAAGCCGCCGAAACAGTTCGGCCCGCTTTCGCCTTTTTGGTGTAGTCGAGTGCAGACGTGTACATGAGTGTGACGCGAGTGTTTCGCAGGAGCGTGACGTGTACGGCAACGAGGTGGGCGTGTCGGCTCGGCGCGTGCCCGTGGCGTACCTGCTGGTGGACGTGCCGTGCGGCGTGGCGGCGCCGGGCGCGGCGGGCGCGCCCACCTTCAACCCGCGCTCCGCCTTCCCGCCCGCCAACCGCCCGCTGCAGCACCAGCTGCAGACGCTGCGCGCGCTGCACCAGCACGTGCAGAGCGAGGACAGCTTCCTGCAAGCCGCGGCCGACCTGCACGTGCTGCTGTTCCTGGCCACCAACGAGGCGCTGCCGCTGAGCCCCGAGGCGCTGGCGCCGCTGCTGGCGGCCGTGCGCGCGCAGGACGCGGCCGCGGCCGACGCCTGGCGCCAGGAGCCGCACAACGCCACGCTCGACCACCTGCTCTGCGCCGCGGCCGAGCACGAGCAGGACGACAGGTACCTGCGCCGCAGTGGCTGAGCACGTACGTAACTGAGCGATACGTGCACTGTGTATAACCGAGTGTGTCGTCCGCAGCATGGCGGGGGGCGCGACGGGGGCGGCGGCGGGGGCGGGCGCGGGGGCGGGCGAGGTGTGGACGTGTCCGCTCTGCACCTTCCACAACGCGCCGCACAACGACTCCTGCGAGATGTGCGCCATGCCCAGGTACCCACGCTCACACCTGCCCTGACCCTTCACTCATCATGGACGGCCTCTACTCCTCTTACACTACACACCTTGAAACGCGAGTACTGCCTGAATCTATACAAATAAATAAAATTGGAGTGTCTGTTTGTAATATTAAAATAACAGCTTTTTAATCAATGCATATGTATATATACACGATACATATACCAAAAATGTAGTTAAAAAAATTTTTGTCTGTCTGTCTGTCGGTCTGTCTGTCTGTTTGTTCCGGGTAATCTCTGGAACGGCTGGACGGATTTTGACGGGACTTTCACTGGCAGGTAGCTGATCATCCAGGGAGTAACTTAGGCTACTTTTTTTTAGACTAACTTTGTCCCGCGGCGTTACTCGCGGTACAAAAATAACCGCGGGTAACACCGCGGGGTTCAGCTAGTTTGTATATAAAATGCTTAAACGACAACGCCATATAGTAAATCAAATCTGTATATGTAATAACTAGCCCACCCACGCAACCTCATTTGCGTCTCCTATTGTCCGTAACGTGATAATCTTCCCCCGTTTTTGTAACATTCTTCATTGTTGCTCCGCTCCTGTAGGTCTTAGCGTGATGATATATAGCCTACAGCTTTCCTCGATAAATGGGCTATCTAACACTGAAATAATTTTTCAAATCGGACTAGAGGTTCCTGAGATTAGCTTGTTCAAACAAAAAAGTAAACAAACAAACTCTTCAGCTTTATACACTGACGGACTCATAAACTGCATCAAAGTAAAAAACGACTTTGAAATAAATATTTTAACCAAGTATGCAAACTTTCTACTCAGATTTACATTGAAATGTCTAGATTGGTTCGTTAACTTTAAAACAGTCTGTCCAATTTAGGTGATCACGCGCAAATCTTAAGCGAGCTTGTCTGTGAGCTACAGACAACTTTGGACCATTTGCTGGTCTAAAAGGGGTGATATCCGCTTCCTTTAACCTTCTTCTTATCGTTCGTGCACTAACGTTTACTCCACGCTCTTCATTAGGCTCTGTTTTGATGTTAACTGACGTGAGGAAACGATTTCGCAGGGAAGTTGTAAAAATAAATCGGTCATCACGACCGGTGGTTGCTCGAGTTCTGCCTGTAGCACGTCTCCTTTTGTAAGAACCTGTCTCCACAAACCTTCTGTATATTCTAGAAACCGTAGACTGGTTTAAATTTAAATTTCTACCAATCGTTCGTTGATCCAAGCCCTCCCGCACCAATGCTACAATTTGAGCAGCTTGTTCGGACGATGTATCCATATTATGGTTCAGAAACTCTCGATGAGTTAAAAAGCTAACCCAACAATTCTGCTGGTAACAATAATTCAATTGTTAAAAGAATAAAAAATCAATAAGAATCAATTTTAAAAATTTGCTATAAATAACACGCTAATCTGATTCAGTCAATAGTAGTATAGATTGAGTAAATATTTGTAAAGTACTTTTACTATAAAACGTTTCGGAAAGGAGTTTTCAAAACGTTAAATATAGGAATGAGTAATGAGTGTAATGACCGAGCGTATCCTGTGACCGGCACCTGTTTGTTTCAGAAGCAACGCGATGTAAGGCTGAGCCGAGGCGGGACGAGTGTTGCTACATTTAATTTATTTTTGTATGGAACTGCGCCGCGCTCCTTCGGGTGGACGAGTCGGTCTTATTACTTACTTACTGTAATAATAATAATAAAATGCAGCGATCCAAATACAACACGTTTATACATTTCTACGAAGGATATTAAATTTTTACTTGGATTATTAATTAGGTTACTTTATCTTTACATTTACGTGTGAATACGTGTACGCTGCGAGGAGGACGCGTGAGACATCCGCGTCGGCCGGGACTCGACTGACTGAGCTGAAGTGTACTCTTGTATAATATTATGTTTACAATTCCTATCAGATCGCTCCACCAGATTCTCTGGTGTGGTCATTTAACTTGGAAACGCACGGAGGACTGCGACAAGCAAGGATACTGTTTCCTGTATTGTCGCAGTCTTCCAAGGAAAGTACCGATCGCCAGATATAGGGCAAGAAATTTATGTACTTTGTGACAACTGTGTAAAAAAACCTAAGCACTCTGCACTCTGACCGGAGTACTGACTACTAACTTTTAGCGGACTAATGTATACCGTTATTTCTGCATAAAGTTAAAACATATGGCTCCGCTTGTTTGTATGGGCGAGTTCGTCGTCTTCTCCGTTGTTACAGAATATTGAGGCCCTTTTCTGCGGGTAGATGCTACGAGGGATCCAAATGTCTAAATGTCATATGGTACTGGATCTGTAATATTTGAGGCTCAGTAACGAAACATGTCATTAAGGTACTACGACTAGCTAATATCAGCATAATCATATTATAATAACATGATAATTCTACAGTCAAACAAATCTCTTTTTACTCTTACTTACGTTTCAATAACATACCGGCAGTTCCTATCGCAGTTGTCTATCTATTTTTGGGAAGACGGATAGTCAACTAGAGATAGGAACTCACATAGTAATCGGATTAACTTGTATTTCATTATCAGTTTCGAGTTACTCTCCGATAGGCGTAGCTAACTACAGTAACGACAATTGCTTATCTGTCAACATCGGCCAGTTACGCGCCACCCAGCAAGATAGAATTTCGAAAATAATTTACTTTTTGAGTAAATATAAAATAATGGAAGGTTTTAGCAGTGATTATAGCGACATGGAATTATTTGGATACTTTCGATGTGAACATAATGAATAGTGAATAAAGTAATAATAACCTGAAAAAATGTAATTATTAAAAAAGTACATAAAAAGAACTTAGTATTCTGAGGAGGTCGATGGCGCCGCGATCGTACGTTCTTAGTAAAGATCATGAATGTAAAGCTACCAATGCGCGGTTGGTACTCGGATGGGTGACCGAACATTTTTCAAAATCGATTTCCTCCGTGCTTCGGAAGGCACGTTAAGCTGGTGGTCCCGGCTGCTGTCAAATATCTGCTATGTTTGACAGCAGCCGTTGTTCCCAAGAAGTGATGAAGTCAGGCAGGCGGCCGTAAAAATCAAATGCCAAATCCTTTAAGCAGTTGTAGTAGTATACAACCCTAAAATAAATTAGGAGCTGATGATTCTTAGTGTTGAACTGTGAAGAAAATTTCTGGCGCCCTCAGAGCAGATTTTTTGTTTTCGTGCTCAGGCTTTACCTGATTTCTTAAGGTTAAACTGAAAAAAAACAACAGTACTTCCAAATGAAATCCACATAAAACTAAAAACACCAACACGTATGTGCAGTAAAACATTTTATCAAACAACACGAAAAAAAAATCCACAAAACAGATTCCCCTATTCCTCAAAATAAATATACGAGTACTCATACGCTGCTGCGAATGAGATAAGTTTATGTCTCTAAAAATTCTAAAAAGTTTAGCTCGTTCAAATTCTACTTGTTCTTGTTTTTTCTCTTGTATTCCTTTTACTTGTTTTCTTTATACCATCAAAAATTAATTTAAATTGTCACCTATTTTTCCTTCGTTATGATGATGGGTATAAAATTTGAAAAGACGGTATATTTTGCGTACGATTTCGATTACTCATGATTTTGTTAGAATTTCTGATATCTCTAAGAGTCCTATCTAAAGCCTCTAGACGAGCTCTATGAATCATTTATTTATTTATTTATTTGGACAACCAGTTGTTGTTACATTGAATCTTATGTACATAAAAACAGTAAATTAACTAAAAACTAGTTTAAATGCACAACATTTCAAGGTGTCACAGCATGCACCAATAGAAACAAGTGAAAAATATAAAATAGATAAAAATCAAATAATAACAACTAAAAGAAAGTAACAAATAGAAATTTAAAAAAAAATCGTCATAAAAAAAATATCAAGAAAGACTAAACTATTGATACTAAAACATGCTTCAACAATCTCAACACATTTGTTTTGAAAGCTGGAAGATTGTTGGCGAACTCATCTACCTCTCCGCAAATTCTGTTGTAGATCCTGGACAAACGGCATGCGGCTGAGAATTGTTTCAGATTGGTTCTGGCAAGTGGCTGATGCAACAATCCGGCATTCACGAGTGCTCGTCTGGGTACTCGACGTGGGCCTCGCAGGCAAAACGAATTTAAAAGTGATGGACAATCGAACCCGTTCCGTAATACTTTGTATAGCAACGTCATGTCGTGTAGCTGTCTGCGAACCGATAGGGCGATCATTCCAAAATGATTAAGTTTATCATTGTACGTGTTAAGTTGTTTATGAAGTTTACAAGAATAAATTAAGTGCCTAAGCAATCTTTTCTGTATGCGTTCAATTCTAAGTTGGTGTATGTTGTATTGTGATGACCAGACTATTAAACAATATTCAAGACAACTACGTACGTATGTGTTGAAAATGGATACTTTCGTGTCTGGATTACGGAAGTTTGCCGTTGCGAATAATAAATCCTAGCATTTTAGATGCTTTTTTCACGATGTTGTCAATATGTGGCAAAAAAGTTAATTTGCTGTCAAATTGAACACCCAAGTCTCTTACCTCAGCCCTGTCCTGTAGTATTGCCCCGTCAATGTGGTATTGTGTCTTTATTAAATTGCGGCTTCGCGTAAACGTGACACTGTAGCATTTACTGGTATTTAAAGTCATTATATTATTTATATTATTAGTACACCAGCTTGATACAGCGTCAAGGTCCCTCTGTAGTAATTGACAATCAAGTTCGTTGGTTATTGTTTTGCATAATTTTAAATCATCGGCAAAGAGGTACGCGCTACTATGTTTAATACAAATTACTATGTCGTTGAATAGCCACGGTCCTAAATGGGAGCCTTGAGGAACCCCAGAGATAGCTATGTAAGGTACAGATTGATAGCCCTTCACCACAACATATTGTGTCCTCTCAGACAAATAAGACTCAAACCATTTCAATAAAGAACCACAGACTCCGACTGAATCTAGCTTTTTTAACAGTACCTTGTGACTAACTCTGTCGAAGGCTTTGGCGAAGTCCATGTAGATTATACTAATTTGCCCACCTGCATCAACTACATTCACCAATTCATTGTGATACGCTACTAAATTTGTGCTCGTAGAACGAGATTGGATGAAACCATGCTGTTTATCAGTAAAATACTGTCTGGTATAATTATTTAAATCGGGATAAATTAAAGCTTCGAATGCTTTGGCAAATATAGATAGTATCGAAATAAGTCTGTAGTTCGAAATATTTTCCTTTTCGCCATTTTTATGAAACGGAACTACTTTCGCATTTTTCCACAAGGTCGGAAATATGCCCGTTAACAATGATCTATTTACTATTAAAAAAAAGGGAAGCTTAATTATAATGCACATTTTGAAATAAAATATGGTGGAATTCCGTCTGGCCCCGCACCTTTGTGTATATCTACTCGTTCGATTTTTTTTTATTTCTGTAAATAAATAGTACAACATTACATATTGTCTGAGTAAGTACAATGGGTTGAAGGAAATATACATAAAAGAAAACAGAACAAAATGTTTGAGCATGCAAATGTTGTTACAATAATGATTTTAAGCAAACATACAATTGTTATACAATCGCAAAGTGTAATCGTGGCACACAGGTTCCCAAACTGAGTTAATCTCGTATTCTGGGATCCTGTAGGTTCTCTTTATGATCCAAACTATATTGTGTTGCCATCTGCATTATTGTGGACTTTTTTTTTTTTTTTTTTTTACATTTTGAAATATTCATTTTTGTGTGTCACCATTTTTGTGATGCTTATGAAATAACGTCATTGAGCGTAATATGTATGTTTTCAATACTGCTCGTGTTTGTACCAAGTTCAATCGAGTGAGTGCTTTGGCCAGAAGAGTCGACAAAGGTTGAAGAAAAGTAAGACACAAAGAGATTGCATATACTTGGACCGTCGGAGGCACTAGTGTTATTTTTCAATGTCATCATAGTGTATTCATCCCATATTATTAAATCGACATCTTGCAAAACTTTTCCCAAAGGTCCATTTTTACGGATCGAGCACACGCTATCTTTCTGCAAAGAAACAGTCAAAGGTAGTTTAAAAGTTGAATCAGCGTTGCGTCCACCCGCTAGAAGAGTCGCTGCGATGCCCGATGATGCTATGGCCAAAGCTAATTTTCTTTGAGACCTAAATTTAGCTAATATTAAATTGGTAACGAACGTTTTTCCAATTCTTCCAGGTGCATCCAAAATAAATATCTTCCCTTCATTTAAACGAACACTGTTCAAAGCACAATTATTAGCTACCAGTTGGTCATTGACTAATTTAGGTTCGTTTTTAACCGACTTCAAAAAAAGGAGGAAGTTTCTCAACTCGACCGTATATATATATTTTTTAATGTGTATTCGCGGATAACATCGTCGTTTATGAACCGATTTTGATGATTCTTTTTTTAATGGAAATGAGATGCCCCGACGGTGGTACCATGATGAGGACATTAATATCTGATCATGGCATCCAACAGAAATCGGTCGAACCTTGAAGTCGGTTTTATTTTTGTTAATCAGAAATATAAACACTTAATTTATTTACATAATACGGTTTCCGCAATGCTTCTTCCAACGGATCCATATGAATATTTGAGTTATCCCTATTTCATGCTGAAATTCCAAAATCAGTTTTAGATTTATTACACATCTCATGAATAATAATTCATTGTTTATAGTATAATTATACTGTAATGTCATTTCCTGACAGATATTACGATTTCTATTTAAAATATCTTCACAGAAATCATTACGAAATTAACTCCATAATGCGAAAGGGTCAGATGACTGACAAAATATGAGGATGGTAGTAAATAATTCTCTTAACTTTGAGGCTGACTCTGATAAAACAGCGTCTGATAGAGTATTTTCCCAATGATGATCTCTTTCCAGTAAGCCTAAACTCTTGCAGGCGCCTTGATATTTGTGTGAAATAATACCATCGACGGTTCTAAGATCTTCAAATGACGTTGGACCGCGAACATGTTGCAGTAACATCATCAAATAAAAGCATTACGTTTGTGTCGGGTGCACGTGGTACACCTGGAAATCCTTCAACATCTTGCCCTAGTTTCCTTCTGGAAAATTTATTTCTTTCCCATGTGTAATATTGGGATAGTTCTTGAAACAAAATAATTTTAGCAAATACATCTCTTCTGCACAGATCGAAAAACGCTATAAGCGTAGTCGCAGGAGGATTTTTTATCCGATCTTGAAGATTTTCATTATTATGACAGTAAATTCTTTGGCCGTTTTCCAAATGAACTGCTAAATGAATAACTGCAGGGAAACGTTCATGAAGGGTGAATTGAAAAATTCTCCAAAACGCTTCTGATGAACTAATATAAAGATCATTTAAATATTTTTCTACTTCATCGTTAATATTTTCTAATGAAAATGTAGCTTGATAAGAACCTTTATTAATATACTAGCTGTTGCCCGCGGCTTTGCTCGCGTGGAAGTTGATTATATGTATTTAATTAAAACGTGTAAAAGTATGTTTCAGTAATTTAATCATGTTTTTAAACGTATTTATTTATTTTTGATCAATAGCCCATTTAAAAGAACTTTCATACAAACATTCGACCCATATTTCATCCCCTTTAGGAACAAAATTCGCATAAATGATGATAAAAGTATTAACCTATTTGTAATCAGAAACATAAAGACGAAAGTTTTTAGGCTGCCAAATAAAAAAATGGCGGACTTCCAAACTAACCAACATATGAAATGTCAATGCCTATTTCTCCCCTTAGGGGTAGAATATCTAGAAACGCTTAGATATGCATCTACTCGTTTTTAATTAGTAACCCAAAGGTAATATTTTATGTTTCTAACTCAAAAAATAATAGACTTCCATTCAATCTTGCAACCCCTATTTCACCCCCTTAGGGGTAGAATATCCCGAAACGCTTAAATACATATCTACTCATTTTTAATCAGTAGCCCAAAAACAAAGTTTCATGTTTCGAACTTCACAAATGACGGATTTCCAGACTAACCTATATGCGAAATGTCAACCCCTATTTCACCCCTTAGGGGTAGAATATCCAGAAACACTTTAACAGGTATCTACTTATTTTAAATCAGTAGCCCAAAAATATAGTTAAATGTTTCTAACTTAAGAAATTACGAACTTCCATACAAACTTTCAATCCCTATTACACCCCCTTAGGGGTAGAATATCCAAAAACGCTTCAATACGTCTCTACTTTTTTTAATCAGTAACACATTAATAAAGTTTCATGTTTCAAACTTAAAAAATGACGGACTTCCAGACTAACCTATGTACGAAATGACGACCCATATTTCACCCCTTGGGGATAAAATATCCAGAAACACTTACATACATATGTACTCATTTTTAATCAGTATCCCAAAAACAAAGTTTCATTTTTCGAACTTAAAAAAGACGGTTTTCCAGACTAACCTATATGCGAAATGTCAACTCCTATTTAACCCCTTAGGTATAGATTATCCAGAAACGCTTAAATAGGAATCTACTTATTTTTAATCAGTAGCCCAAAAATAGTTTCATTTTTCGAACTTTAAAAAATTACGAACTTCCATAAAAACTTTCAATCCCTATTTCACCCCCTTAGGGGTAGAATATCCAAAACCGCTTTAACAGGTATCTACTCATTTTAAATCAGTAGCCCAAAAATATAGTTTAATGTTTCTAACTTAAGAAATTACGAACTTCCATACAAACTTGCAATCCCTATTTCACCCTCTTAGGGGTAAAATATCTAAAAACGCTCAAATACGTCTTTACTTTTTTTTAATCAGCAGCACATAAATAAAGTTTTATGTTTCGTACTTCAAAAATGACGGAATTCCAGACTAACCTATGAACGAAATGTCAACCCCTATTTCACCCCTTAGGGATAGGATATTCAGAAACGCTGAAATACATATTTACTCATTTTTAATTAGCAACCCAAAAGTAAAGTTTCAGGTTTCTAACTTAAATATGGCGGATTTCCATAAAAAAATGTCAACCCCTATTTCACCCCCTTAGGGGTAAAATATGCAGAAACGCTTAATAGATATCTTGTCATTTTTAATCGGTAGCCCAAAATTAAAGTTTCATGGTACTAATTTAAAAAATAACAGACTTCCATACAAACTTTCAATCCCTATTTCACCCCCTTAGGGGTAGAATATCCAAAAACGCTCAAATACGTCTCTACACTTTTTTGATCAGCAGCACATAAATAAAGTTTCATGGGTCTAACTTAAAAAATGACAAACTTCTATACAAACTTCCAACCCCTATTTCACCCCTTAAGGATAGAATATCCAGAAACGCTTAAATACGTATCTACTCATTTTTAATCAGTAGCCCAAAAACAAAGTTTCATGTTTCGCACTTCAAAAATGACGTATTTCCAGACGTACCCATGTACGAAATGTCAACCCCTATTTCAGCCGTTAGGGGTATAATATTCAGAAACGCCGAAATAGGCATTTACTCATTTTTAATCAGTAGCCCAAAAGTAAAGTTTCAGGATTCTATCTTAAAAAATAGGAAACTTCCGTACAAACTTTCAACCCCTATTTCACCCCCTTAGGGGTAGAATATCCAAAAACGCTTAAATACGTATCTACTCACTTTTAATGAGTAGCCCAAAAATTAAGCTTCATGTGTGTTACTTCAAAAGTGGCGAACTTCTGTACAAATTTACAACCCCTATTTCACTCCCTTAGGGGTAGAATATCCAGAAACGCTTAAATATGTATTTACTCATTTTTAGTCAGTAGCCCAAATGTAACTTTTTATGTTTCTAACTTAAAAAATGACGGACTATCATACAAACTTTCAACCCCTATTTCACCCCTTTAGGGGTAGAATATCCAGAAACACTTAAATACGTGTCTTTTTATTTGAAATCAGTAGCCCAAACAAAAGGTCTCATGTTTCTAACTTAAAAAATTACGGACTTCCAGACTAACCTATAATCGAAATGTTAACCCCTATTTCACCCCTTAGGGGTAGAATATCCAAAAACGCTTAAATACGTATCTACTCATTTTTAATCAGTAGTCTAAAAGTAAAGTCCGCCTATGTACCTAAAGTGCATGATGTGTAATAAATAAATAAATAAATAAAGTTTCATGTTTCTAACTTAAGAAATGACGAACTTCCAAACAAACTTTCAACCCCTATTTCACCCCCTTAAGGGTACAATATCCAGAAACGCTTAAATACGTAGTTATTTATTTTTAATTAGTAGCCTAAAAATAAAGTTTCATGTTTCTAACTTCAAAAATAACGGATTTCCAGACTAACCCATATACGAAATGTCAACCCCTATTTCAGCCCTTAGGGGTAGAATATTCAAAAACGCTGAAAGACGTGTTTACTCATTTTTAATCAGCAGTCCAAAAATAAAGTTTCAGGTTTCTAACTTACAAAATGACGGACTTCCATACAAACTTTCAACCCCTATTTCACCCCCTTAGGGGTAGAATTTCCAAAATTCCTTTCTTAGTGGGTGTCTACTCCATAAAACGATCCTACTCACCAAATTTCATAGCCCTAACTATCATAGTTTACGCTCGGCGATGATGAATCAGTCAGTCAGTCAGTAAGGACTTGTTATTTTATAAGTATAGATTTACAAATATATTTAATAGCTTTTGCCATTCAAAGCTCTAAACAAAAGCTTGAGTTGGTCCAAATATATGTTTTTTTGTCAATAGGTCTATCATATTCTTTAGTTTTAAATGGAATACTCAGGAAACCAAATCATGTCGATCGTATGATTTTTGGCCGGGTAATAACTCATTTTTTATTTCTGTTCATACAGGATTACATGTGAATGTAACAAAGAGATCTGGTCTTCCAAACTTTCTGAGACAAGTCATGGCATCTTGACTTTTTTTGTTTATGTATCTTGGAGATCTTGTAAATGACGATGGCAATATAACAAGCTGACCAATATTAGAAGCGTCTACACTGCCATTCTTCCGCCCTCAACTTTTTTTATTTCTTTTTATGAAATAAGTCTCTCAGATATCATTTTTATAAGCCGCCATATCGACACAATATTGATTAAATAATCCTTTAAAATAATGTAAGATGTTGAAATCACCTATTCTCACCATGAGCATTAAGCATTAAGGCATAAAACTGCATACATGATAAAGTTTTAGATCTAGCAGCACTATTTTGTTGTGGAATGTTTATGCAATACTCGTCATTGCCAGATGGAAACAATAAGGGATATTGAAGTGGGTCGTAAGATCTGTGAAGCTCAGAAACTCGTTGAAGTTGACCATCTCTCGCATTCAACACAATGTCTCGGGGACCCTTATCCTCGATGATCGTTGACAGCTTTTACATCAGCATGAATTATGAGTTTTAAATCACTCACTGGTCTATTTTCGAGATGTATTTAAAACTTTGAATATACGTATTATTATCGTGAAGATATTTTTGCGCATCGATAAGTTCAATTTGTAAGGTTGGGATAAACTCCAGAGTTTATGCAAATATCTTTTGTGTGTGAATGTTCATTCGGCCGTAAGTTACCGATTAAATCATGAACTTGTCCGTGCACTTTAAATGTGGGCATAAAGTAACTTTATGCCCACCAGAAATTCGAGAGGGGAACTTTATTAAAGTTCCCCTCTCGAATTTCTTTGGCACCAAATGAAGTCATCTGAAAAAGTGTATTATATTGCCTTGAATGATTTAAGAAATGTTTTGATGAAGGGTGTGATCCTGATATCATTTCTTTTAAAACTGATGTTGGTTCAGGGATTTTAGGTATTTTTTTTTTTCCACCAGTGGGAGTCCGGGAAAGTATACCCGCCTTCCACTTAAATGCTCATAAACCTGTCTATATTTACAAATTGCTATTTTCGATAAATTGTATCTGAAGCTGCATTATTTATCTATATTTTCTCAAAAGAAAGTTTAATACATCATTAATAGATAATGAGTAATTAACGATTTTTACCAGTTATATTTGGCTATTATCTCCCGCCTGGGTGGGAGACCTGACCCCAAAGTAGGGAGCCTTTACCCGGGTTTAAAACTAGGTAAAATAATCACATAAATTGTAATTCTATAAAGAAATTTAATCACCAAGTATAGCACATAGTATTACGTACATACAGGACGCGGTTTTAAAGTAACGCGTTAGAATAATTATCTTCGTGAAAATTGCAAACTCTTGGCTGTCATCCATTCACTTGGATTGGAGTCACCCTGTGAGCCTGGTGGTTCACCAGCGACATAGGATTCGTTGTATTTAGCCCTAAGGAAAATGAAAATGGTGGATTAACATTTCCCAACGCGTTTACGGAAAAGCAAACGGTCACGAGACTGCCACGTTCAGCTGAAGTAACTTGTTCTACTAGACGCACATGCTCATTCGCTATTACTTTGGGACACCCTTGTAAATCGTAGACCCTGTTTCATCACAGTTATAGATGATGTGAGCTTTAAATTGGTATTTCCTTACCTCCCTTTTTAAGGTTTTTGAAGAAATCAGTTAGGTTTTTTTTAAAGCTTGTTGCTCTGAATAAACTGGTTGCTACTGGGGTTCCCGAAATTAGTTAGTTTAGGGTTTCTGCCATAAAATCCCTGACACAATCGTTTCCTGCTTAGTTGTTGGAAGTCCAAGACTTCGGAACCATTTTGGTATTCATTGTTGCATATTCATATGCCAGCTTCATAGCAGTCTAAGGCATAGATTAAGTCATAATTCATTTTGCTGGAACTTAGAAGACAGTTTGTTTTACACTGGCATCCTTGTTCATTTATATTAGTCGATTTCCACTTATGTCTTCAATAATTTGGTAAAGTATTTCGGTCCACTCCGTATTCCAAACCAAAACTTCTAATAGACTTTCCATTATCAATGTCACCTAAAGCATTTATTATAACTGTCAGATCTAAATTGCTTCTGTTTCTAGTTATTTCTATTTAAATGTATTTGGAAGCCATTTTGGATGATTACCTGGAAAAAAATAACAGATATGATTGAATAAAACCCTGATTGCGGAAGAGATTACCCTGGGTAAATTCTCCTCCCGACGACAGGCTAATCTCTCAGGGGAGTCAATAAAGTGTGGCAACGTATCAGTAGTATAACAGTATCTAACTCTACAAAGATTCTATGAGCAGTGGTTATTGTCTCCCACCTGCTAAACTTTCCCGGACTCCCTCAACACAGACCAGAAGGTTCAGTCTTCCATTTCTTCGCTTAGCAATGATTGCAAATTTTATCTATTCTACCAATATCAACATCATTTAGCACAAGACCTTGGACGTGCAATTAGGAAGTAGGAAACTTACCTTGAGGCTCCTTCAATTAGCTTCAGCTGGTACTGGTCGTACTATGCACTTCCAAGTCAATGATTGAGTTTATCTATTCACAATAACTAACACAAAATAATTGAAACACGACGTATGAAACGTATGAAATATATATTTGATTATTTCGTAGGAACGCGATAAGCAAAAGCAGAATTCAATAAGTTGTGCTGTCTGCGAGTTCTATTCATTGCTGATCTTGCATTTTGTTGACCTAAACGGTGGGAACGTTCAACACTTGATTCCCGTTCCCTATTCGCCAACGTTCGGGTATTCTGTGCAGCCAAACGTTGCGAACGTTTATTGTTTCCCGTTCGCGGTTTACTGAACTTAGGAAATTCTGTGAGGCCAAACGTTGCGAACGTTTATCGCTTGTTTCACGTTCGCGGTACGCTATTGATAGGGAATTTTGTGAGCCCAAACGTTGCGAACGTTCAGCGTTTGTTTCCCGTTCACTGTTTGCTATTGATCGGGAATTTTGTGAGGCCAAACGTTGCGAACATTGACTGCTTGTTTCACGTTATGCTATTGATCGGGAATTTTGTGAGGCCAAACGTTGCGAACGTTCATCGCTTGTTTCACGTTCACGGTATGCTATTGATCGGGAATTTTGAGAGGCCAAACGTTGCGAACGTTCAGCGTTTGTTTCCCGTTCACTGTTTGCTATTGATCGGGAATTTTGTGAGGCCAAACGTTGCGAACATTGACCGCTTGTTTCACGTTATGCTATTGATCGGGAATTTTGTGAGGCCAAACGTTGCGAACGTTCATCGCTTGTTTCACGTTCACGGTATGCTATTGATCGGGAATTTTGTGAGCCCAAACGTTGCGAACGTTCAGCGTTTGTTTCCCGTTCACTGTTTGCTATTGATCGGGAATTTTGTGAGCCCAAACGTTGCGAACATTGACCGCTTGTTTCACGTTCACGGTATGCTATTGATCGGGAATTTTGTGAGGCCAAATGTTGCGAACGTTCAGCGTTTGTTTCCCGTTCACTGTTTGCTATTGATCGGGAATTTTGTGAGGCCAAACGTTGCGAACGTTCAGCGTTTGTTTCACGTTCACTGTTTGCTATTGATCGGGAATTTTGTGAGGCCAAACGTTGCGAACGTTCAGCGTTTGTTTCACGTTCACTGTTTGCTATTGATCGGGAATTTTGTGAGGCCAAACGTTGCGAACGTTCAGCGTTTGTTTCACGTTCACTGTTTGCTATTGATCGGGAATTTTGTGAGGCCAAACGTTGCGAACGTTCAGCGTTTGTTTCACGTTCACGGTTTGCTATTGATCGGGAATTTTGTGAGGCCAAACGTTGAGAACATTCAGCAGTTGATTCCCGTTGTCGACTCGACGAAGTTCGAGTTGTTTGTGAAGCCAAACGTTGCATTCGTTCAACGCTTGTTTCGTTCAGCGATTGCTCGTTGAGTAGCCAACTCTGCCTATTTTCATCCATTTCTTTTAAATGATGATGATGATGAGTAATATCTACCGGCACAGCTCACTTGTATCTCAACCAGGGTGAAACTCTAGCTTAATTCTTCGCACTGCAGTTGGATAAATGTTTAGGGGTATTTAACACCCGATAACTCCATGACCGGAGGTATAATATAAACATTGTTAGTTACTTATTATTTTAAATTAAGGTAATCCATCAAATCTATTTATAGTTTCGCTGAATAGGCCTTTACGGTGCATAAATTAGAGAATGGACTGTATTTAAATATATATATTTGTCGACACGTAATACATAAAAAAGTGCCCGTAGCGTAGCGCGTCCGAGGGCCGAGTAGTTGAAGGAAGGAGGCGCGCGTAATAGTTTATTTAGTTATAAGTAGGTTTATTTATAAATTTAACTTATTCCTGTCCCTTAAATTTTTATACTCAATAATAACAAAACAAACATATGAAAGGTAAATATTTATTTAAAGTAAAAACGATACCATTGTATAACATATATTTATTATTATATACTTATGTTTTTATATGAAACAAATTATCCATCCATATACCAGTTTATATCATTATTTTAATATAAACATGGCACTACTGGTTGTCACCGATTAAATTTAAGAGAGCTCCGCACCGGTCCACGGCTCGACAAGAAGTGTGTCGGTCTAGCCGAAACATCCGTTTTTATAAGCGACGACAAACATGTATTTTAATCAACTACCGTCAATATAACACAATTTTCTGAATGTATTTAATTTTAAAACAATCTTATTATAAACATATATTTTGTATTTCGATATGTATATAAAGTATTTAGTTATAATAATAATTATATTATTATAACACGGCCATACTGACGGTGCTTCGTCCTCGAAGTACTTATAATTAGGTACTCTCACATATCAATCAATCAGGTGTTACCAATCAAAATTATATTCTATAATACTTACTGAAAGAGAAAAAAAAATTATACTTGGACAATGTTTTCATTTTCAAGTAATTTTTATTTTCATCTATTTGCATAGACATGGTGGTCCCCTTCAATTCGCTGTCATTGAGATAGGCCACCACCAAACAAATAGGCAACAGCGAATATCTGCCAACTACATAGACATGCCAGCCACATTCACCCGCTGCTGGTGAGATAGCTGACACCAAATAGAAGGCCGACCAGCGGATATAGTGTTAAATTGCCAACTACATAGACATGTCGATCACATTCACCCGCTGCTGGTGAGATAATCGACACCAAATAGAAGGCCGACCAGCGGTTTTTAACTCTTATTGCCAACTACATAGACATGCCAATCACATTCACCCGCTGCCGGTGAGATAATTGGCACCAAATAGAAGGCCGACCAGCGGTGCTCTTACTAATGAAAACATTGTACAGTAATACATAATTATGAATTACTTTAAATTTATCTATAAATAATACACAAATTTTGAATGGTACATAATCAGTATATTAATCGATCACTTATTAATTACACACTTAAAAGTTAGTACATAATCACTATATAATTTACGATTTATTAGAAAAATTTTCGTGTACCTATCTACATAGCATGTGCAATGGCAGTGTTTTAATCTCTTCGTTCTCCGGGCCAAAACCGTAATTTTTCTTTTGCCACAATAATATTTCTCACATTACCTTGGCCTTTGAGAGAGTAGCGATCATTGGGGAGGACCGAGATAATTTCGTAAGGACCTTTAAATCTAATTTTTAATTTATCATTACGCCTATGATCTTGACTAACATAGACCAAATCACCTATATTATAATTTCTATTATTCCTCCTAACGTAATCAAATCTTTTCTTAAATTTTTCTGCGACACTTGCTAGCCTCTCTTTCGCAAGTTCACGATCAGCTTGTACGTCAATATTGGGATGCAAGTCTTCATCGCTAATAACTTTGTTTAAGTGAGATTGCACTATGGGTATATTTGCTTCTACACCAATTAGTAATCGTAATGGGGAGAAACCGGTGGATTTTTGTACTGTGGTGTTTATTGACTGCTGTACCTTTGGTAACACGTTCGGCCACTCTGACGACTCACTACACATAGTACTCAACATATTGACTACGGTTGCTACGTAACGTTCGACCTGACCATTACCTCTAGGCGTACCTGTTGCTATCATGTGGTGTTCGACATTCAGTTCTCTAAAAAGGGATTGAATTTGATTTGAGCTGAAATTCGTACCACGATCTGTTACTATTAATGATGGTGTACCAAATAGTGTGACAGTCTCTCGAATGATTGGTACTAATTCCGTGGCGGTTAACGTTTTAAGAGGTTTCAGTAAACAAAATTTTGTGAAACCAACCAATAATAAAATATGCTTAAAACCTTCTGTGGATGTCGTAAAAGGCCCTGTACAGTCCAAATGTACGGTATGGAATGGTATAGCTACTTTATCTATCGGGTGTAATAGTCCTTGTTTAGGGCCAGAATGTCCCTTTTTCTCTAAACACGTTAAACAATGGTAAATATATTTCTTTATAAAAGCTGCCATCCCAGGAAACCAAAAATATTGTCGAATTTTATGTGCAACTTTATCGAACCCCACATGACAGTTTTCATCGTGAAATAGTTTCAAAATATTTAACCTACACCCTTTTGGTACAAACAACCTCGGCTCGGCATCAGGACCGGTTTTATAATGCAATAGATTATTTTTTTATTAAATATTGGTTACTATCTAAATTACCGGTTTGCAGTTGCGTAATTAGGTTCTGGGTTTCAAGATCGTTTGTCTGCGCAATTTTAAGACAAGATTCGGGACTTCCATTATCAGCTTCAATGAAATTAATTTGAGGAAGGCAGCGATGGCGTCCCTTAGGAAAGGGAATAGGATTGCGACTTAAAAAATCAACATGACCTATGTATTTACCCTTTTTGTACTGAATATCAAACTGGAAATCTTGCATAAAGGTCCACCATCGTGCTACTCTAGGTGATAAATCTTTCTTTGTCATTGTTGATTTAATTGCATTACAGTCAGTAACTATTGTAAATTTAATACCAAGAAGATATACTCGGAAATGTTTTAGAGCATTAAAGATTATATTATTATTAAGATGGCTAATGTTTCTAGATCATAAGAGCAATACTTTGATTCTGCCGGACTTGTCCGTTTACTATAATAAGCTACCACTTTGTTAACGTTATTTTCTTTTTGTAACAATATCGCGCCATAACCTATAGCACTAGCATCAGTATGCAACTCAGTTGGACGTCGAGGGTCAAATATCGTTAAGAGAGGTTTAGAAGTAAGATGATCAATAACATAATTTCGTGCTCTATCCTGTTCGGGACCCCATTCCCATTTTTGATCAGTTTTAGTTAGCTTTGTAATACAAGCGGTGCGCGAGGCAAAATCGGGGATAAATTTTCTAAAATAACTGGATAAACCCATAAATTGTCGGACTTGTTTGATATTAGTTGGTACCGGCGAATTTACTAAAGCATTTATTTTCGATTCACCTGGCCTAACACCTTCACGAGAAATTTGTCTACCTAAATATTCAATGTGATCTGTAAAAAATTTGCATTTTTTGAGATTGACTGTAAAACCAGAAGAACCAAGCAACGAAACTTTGTTCCAAGTAATTCAAGCCTTCTTCAATAGTATTAAAAGCAATCAAAATATCATCGATATAAATTAATAAAAATGGTAAATGGCCTACTGCTTTAGTTATGGCTCTTTGAAACACCGACGGCCCGTTACAGATGCCAAAGGGCATCTTGATAAACTCGTAGTGTCCATCTGGCGTTACAAAGGCCGTGTATTTAGAAGAATTGTTCGAGACTGGAATCTGATAAAATCCATTTTTCATATCGATTGATATATAGTACGTCGAATTACCCAACTTATCGATCTGGTCCTCAATAAGAGGGAGAGGGTATCTGTCTTTTTCTATTAATTTATTTAACGCTCTGTAATCTATGCACATCCTATCACTTCCATCCTTCTTTTTAACTAGAATCATTGGACTAGCAAAAGGAGAGTTACTTTCTTTAATTATATTCTTATTTAATAAATCTTGCACTATTTCTTTCACCTTTTCTCTCTCTATTGGTGCCAATCGATATGGCCTATAATAAACCAGTTCATCTTTCTTTAATTTTATTTCAAGTTCACCAGTCTTTACGTGGCCGACATTGTCCAAGACAGACGGGTATTTTTCAAAAATTGATTTTATTTGATCCTGTAATTCGTGATCTAAATGTTCTATCGCAGCCGAAAGCTCTAGCATAGAATTATTCTGTATTAAATTAACATTATAGTTAAATTGCGTAACATTCTTTCGCACTAAATGGGAGCCTAAATAATCAGTAACAAATTCAATATCAGGATGTCGAATTGCATTTCTGCCAATCAATAAATCATGGTTAAAATCATCATCTGCTACGACAAAAATATCCAGTTCGATACACAATTCCTCGAATTTAACTATAACTACGATTTTTGCATATACTTGTAAGCGACCTTCACCTATTCCGCAAAGAGATAAATAACATGGAATAAAGTGTACACCAAGACGCTTTGCTACCGATTCTTTGATTATGCTACAATTTGAACCAGTATCGACAAGGGAATTGATTAGGATATCGTTTATGTATACAGGAGTCAAGACTAATTTCGTTTGTCTAAAAAATTGACTTGATTTTCAGAATTAGGAGAAATATTTTTGGGTTTAAATCTGCAGAATAGGTCTATATGTCCGGGTTTTTTGCAGTAAGTACAAAATTTCCTTGTTGCTAAATCATAACGACTTGCATCAGGTTGTTCACGCGATTCTGAATTATTTGTTGGTTTGCTGATTTGGAAGTCCCTTTTGAAGCATTGCAGCTTCGAATGACCGGATTTTCCACAGTTAAAACATTTTATGTCATTAGTTCTTGAATCTAACTTGAAACGTTTGGAGGGATGTGAGTTAGAAGTGTCCTTAGTGCTACAATCTATTGGTCTCTTGTTTGTTTTTGCATATGACGTAAACAAGGTTATTAATTCCGAAGTACTTTTAACATTGCTATTAATCGAAGCCATTCTTACATTAATATCAGATATACTACCACAGACTAACTCAATTAATTGTAACTCTGTAAACGCTATTCTAGTATTCTTTAATAGCCTATTTTTTTCCCGTGCGTATTCGCAATAGGAATCTGCAGTTTCAGACGTATATAATACAGCCTTTTGAAGTTTTTCTGCCAGATTTTTCTCGGGATATAAAGCTGTTAGCTCTAACCGTAAGTTTTCCCATGAACGACCCTCAGATGGGTCCCATGTCTCGAACCATAATAAAGCGGACCCTTTAAGGGCCTTACCAGCCTTTGCGACGGTTGCGATGTTGCTCCATCCGAACTCCTTAGCCAGTGTTTCAATATTGTTGCACCATGATTCAGCACCAAGGTCACTTGTTGTTGGGTCAAACACCGGAAGAGCAACGTCGCTGTCTTTTGAGTGAGAGCTGGACACAGCATCTTTGATGACCTTCAAAAGTTCTTGTAAGACAGGTAGATCCATCTAAAAATTAAAAAGTAAATTTATTAATCAAACATCAAGTTAATTTCGTATCCCACTTCTGATAATAGTTTATTTACTTATAAGTAGGTTTATTTATAAATTTAACTTATTCCTGTCCCTTAAATTATTATACTCAATAATAACAAAACAAACATATGAAAGGTAAATATTTATTTAAAGTAAAAACGATACATTGTATAACATATATTTATTATTATATACTTATGTTTTTATATGAAACAAATTATCCATCCATATACCAGTTTATATCATTATTTTAATATAAACATTATAACTACAACATTATTTACTCAACATAGAATAGTTTTATACTTATCTTTAATTTGTGATTTTGTAAATATAATATCCGCACTGGCACTACTGGTTGTCACCGATTAAATTTAAGAGAGCTCCGCACCGGTCCACGGCTCGACAAGAAGTGTGTCGGTCTAGCCGAAACATCCGTTTTTATAAGCGACGACAAACATGTATTTTAATCAACTACCGTCAATATAACACAATTTTCTGAATGTATTTAATTTTAAAACAATCTTATTATAAACATATATTTTGTATTTCGATATGTATATAAAGTATTTAGTTATAATAATAATTATATTATTATAACACGCGCGCCGGCGAGCCGTGCTCCCCGCACCTCACGCCTTCCCTCCAGTGAATGGCTGGCTGTTGCCATGCGCCGACATACTCCCCGGGTTGAAGAGATGTCATCAAATATGGACTGGAAGAGGGCAGATGCAGTTGAAAGCACGACGAACGGTGCCTCTCTTCGTCTTGAGTTCTGCCACTCTCGTAACTCCGTCTACGCCAGGATAGGTCTTCGTGACCCGTCCTAGGGACCAGAGCAATGGTGGCACCGTTTTGTCCTTGATCAGTATCAAGGAGCCGGGACTGACCTCGCCTCTGGAATGAAACCACTTTGATTTGGTCTGTAGCAGAGAAGTGTACTCGTTATGAAATCTGTTCCAAAAGTGCTGCCGGATGAACTGGATTCTTCTCCATCGATCTAGTCGCGTGATATTCGTCTCAGTCACCTGTGGGTATGGAACAGCTAAGAGTGGTCGTCCAATTAGGAAGTGAGATGGAGTAAGCGCCGAAAAATCGTTAGGGTCTGATGAAAGTGGAGTGAGGGGACGCGAATTTAGAATTGCCTCTATATGAGTAAGACAGGTAGCCATCTCCTCAAATGTCAAATGGGTGAGATGCAGCAGTCTTTTTAAATGATGCTTGCAGGATTTAACTGCAGCTTCAGCCAAAGAATTAAAATGTGGGCTGTATGCGGGCGTAAAAGTAAATTCGATTCCCTCCTGCGTTATTTCAGATGCAATGTTTGATGATTCCATGAATTTATGCATGTCATTTGATGCACCCACGAAGCACGTTCCGGTATCGGACGTGATGCTTCGAGGTTTACCTCGACGCGCCACGAAACGATGTAGTGCAGCCATATAAGCCTCGGTGGTGAGGTCCGAGACGAGCTCCATATGTACGGCCTTGACCGCCGCGCACACAAATATGCACATGTACGATTTTGTAAGTTTGCAGCCGCGACCCTTACGATCGGCCACCAATACTGGACCCGCGTAGTCAACATAACAAGTAAGAAATGGGAACTCAAGATTAGTTCTCGAATGTGGCAGTTGACCCATTATCGGTTGAACGTTTTTTGCTTTGTGTCTAAAACATTTAAGGCATTTATTCACGACAAACCTCGACAAGTTGCGACCGCCTAGAGGCCAATAAGTTTGTCGAATATGTGACAAAAACAACTGTGGACCACAGTGTAAAAGTTTTAAGTGTTGCATTTGAAATAAATGTTTAGTGAAACTATGTAAGCGATAGGATGTTTAATGTTAAAATCATAGGGGGAGTTATCAAGCCTCCCGCCCACGCGGATGAGGTCATCACCATCCAGAAAAGGAGTCAGGGAAAGTAACCTACTCTTGCGTGGCAATTTTTTACTAGACTTTAAGCAATAATTTCTACAGGAAACATTTCGAGCTGTGAATGATGAATAATAAATTTTAACGAATTTTGTAATTCAGTCATTGAAAGATCGCCACGCAGTTTGATTTTATTTCTTAAATTATATATATCTATATATATATATAAATCTTTGTACATATGTAAATATCTTTTGTATTTTCGTTAGGCTAGAATAATGATTTAATAGGTTTTGTATTATTGATGAGTGAATGATTGTGTTTGAATTATGAGTGTTATGATTATGATTACTATCACTACTAATGATATGAGTCACTACTTCCGGCAAATCATGCTCCCCTGTGTTCGGCATCATAGGCCACTCATTTTCATCACGTAATAAAAAGGAGGGTCCGGACCACCATAGCGGTGTGTAGTTAATGAGATCAGCTCCAAGACCACGGGAAACAAGATCCGCCGGGTTGACCTTCGACGGTACGTAGCTCCAGGTATGGCCACATGTACTCTCTTAAATTTCGTTTACTCTATTTCTGACAAAAGGTTTTAATTGGTTGGGAGAAGTAGAGAGCCAACCTAGGACTATAGAAGAATCACACCAGAATCTACATTTATGAATGGGTATGATAAGCTTCTAAAAGATTGGCATTTAAAAAGGTTATGTGCTTGGGAGCAAAGTGGACATTTATTTACTTTATTATTGTAATTAATATATTTTTTATTTAAATTAGTTTGATAAAGAGGTGAATTATTTGTTTTAGAGTGATTACTATTTAAAGCCACAATAGTTTCGCTATGAAGAGAACTAATATTTGACTCATGCGATTCCAACCAGTCTGCCTTCCTGTTTAAAAAGGAACAAAATTCAATTTAAGTAGGACTATCCTTCAACTTAGTGTTGCTATACTCCTCCCAGTCACGACCAGTTGCAATGTCTAATTTCCTGGTATTAAATCGTCCCAATGCTGAGTGGGTCTTTCCAATATTGTGAGTGCTCTAATATTTTTATTGATTGTGTCTACAAGATTTCTAATTGAAACACTCGATGCACCATTTAATGACTCGATATCAAATAGTGCTTGTATGTGGTATTTGATTAATTTGCGGTTGTTATTAAACCGTTCACACAACAAGGTCCATGCTACTTGGTATTGGTCATCTTTAAATGTAATGCCTTTAATGATTGACGCAGCTTTACCTTGTAATGATAGTCGCAAGTAGTGGAATTTATCAATGTCATTGATACTAGGGTTATCATGAATCAATGATGTAAATGTGTCTCGAAATTCGAACCAGTATTGGAAGTCACCATCGAAATGTGGTAAGTTAATTTTGGGCAAACGAACAAAACTATTCCTATTGGAATTATGTGCACCTGATATAGGATCTCTGAAGCTCGCCTCCGAGTCCGCATCACCGGCTGAAGTACCGAGCAGTTCGCGAGTGACTGCCACCAGATTGAAGTACTGGCGGGCAAAGTCCTCGCGTTCGGTGAACACAGCACTCTCGTCCTCGGTAAGCAGTTCAATTTGTGTCTGTAAGTGATCAAATTCGTCATATAAGGAATTTCTTAAAACGCTCCGCTAAGTCCGAGCGCTGCAAGCTGGATATACCGGAAGTACTTTTAATTAAATTTAAATAATTCGAATAAATGGTAAGCTTTGATTTTGCTGAGCTACGTTTCTTAAAGAGTGTCTTAAGATCTGCAATTTTAAAGCTAAGAGGATAATAGGCACCTCGTATTAGAATATACTTAAGTTATTCTAATAGAAAAGAACAGCTGTGCGTAAACAAAAGGGATAGATGCGGGCAGGTAATAAAAATCAGTGTCAAGGTCAACCAACTAACACGTGATGTGCGACTGCTATGCGCGTGCCGTTTTATTTGCAACGAAATAAAGTTCCAAGCGGTATGAATGCACTATATAAGCTGTTTTAAATGTATAAACAGTGGAAATAGAATATATATGGCAGCAGAAGAAAATTAGAAGGTTCGAGAACGATTTTACGGCAGAAAAAGAAGCAGAAATATATCTAATAGAACGAACTCACTCAAATACTGTATTTATACTCCCAATTAATGACTGCAGCTTCTTCGTAGACGGTGAAGGCTGCAACGAGTACGACTTCTTCCAATCCGTGTGGCCGCGGGCAAAGTCCACACGACAACGACGCCGGATTTGACGTTCTTGTATCGGCGAAATATACACTTGCTGGCTTCAAATATCGCGAAGGATAACTGACTTTTCTCGAAGGACTACTGAATAGGCCTTTACGGTGCATAAACGAGAGAATGGACTGTATTTAAATATATATATTTGTCGACACGTAATACATAAAGAAGTGCCCGTAGCGTAGCGCGTCCGAGGGCCGAGTAGTTGAAGGAAGGAGGCGCGCGCGCCGGCGAGCTGTGCTCCCCGCACCTTACGCCTTCCCTCGAATGGCTGGCTGTTGCCATGCGCCGACATTCGCCATCTTAACAACAAAATCCCAGATACTCAGACACTATATTACTGATACTAACCATGAGATAACTATAAAATAAGAAAGAAAATCTTTAGAACTTAGTAAGTGGGTAAGTACGTCTACCCACCTCTTGGCAGCACCCGGAGTAACCCTCCAAGGTCACGGCGTGGCCCCCAGTCAGCAACGTGGATGTCCACGGATCCTGTTCAGTTTTTTAATGAGTTTGATAAAATTATTTTTAACAGTAAAGAAAACCAACTTATTCTTCACTTATCTAGTCCAATATGTCAACCAGTGGTACAGTGGTAGTTAACACACTCCAAACAATTCAATCCCTGATGGGAAAGGTAATCACAGCGTCACCACTCTGGTACACACTCCATCCTCCTCACTATCTATATAATATTATAAAGCTGAAGAGTTTGTTTGATTGTTTGAACGCGCTAATCTCAGAAAGTGTTGGTCCGATTAAAAAAAATCTTTCAGTGTTAGAAAAACCATTTATCGAGGCAATATATCATCACGCTAAGGTACATAGTTGAGCACGAACGAGCAATGTTTTAAAAACGGGAGAAAATGTTCACTCTACGGGCAATAGAAGACTCAAACGAGGTTGCATGGATCAGTTAGTCTATACAAATCATCGATCGTAGATACAAATAAATAAAATTGGAGTTTCTGTTTGTAATATTAAAATAACCGCTTTTTACTAAATGTTATGTAAAAAAAATTTTGTCTGTCTGTCTGTCTGTTTGTTCTGGGTAATCTCTGGAACGGCTGGACCGATTTCGACGGGACTTTCACTAGCAGGTAGCTGATGATCCAGGGAGTAACTTAGGCTGCTTTTTTTAGACTAGCTTCGCTCCGCGGCTTCACCCGCGGTACGACATTAAAAAAACGAACGCAGATCCGATTTAAAAAAAAATTCTTTCAGAGTTGGATAGTACAGTTATAGAGGAAGGCTATAGGCTATATATCATCACGCTAAGATTAATAGGTGCGAAGCACCAATGGAGAATGTTTAAAAAACGGGGGGAAATTATCACGCTACGGGCAATAGGAGACGCAAACGAGGTTGCGTGGGTCAGCTAGGTAGTATAATATACTTATCACCTCCATATTCTGCTTCATATAATCGTATTATAGATTACCTTGTACCTTTCGTCTTGTCATCCTTCAGGGCCTGAAGGATCGGAAGGAAGGAAGTTTTCACCTTTAGTTGTCTAAAGGCCTGAAGTTCAGGCCTTTAGACAACTAAAGGTGAAAACTAATACTCACAGCGGCTCTTGCGAGGATTCTCGTGTCAAATACAAATTTTGCTATTGAAGAAGTTCTTGCTTCAGCGGTCCACGGTAAGTATTCCCCACTTCGCAAGAACGTTCAGCTTCCTATGGTCTTCAAGGGCGGATCCAGGGGGGTTATGGGGGTCATGACTAGCCCTGGGCTGTGTCCATGACCTAAATTAAATTGTTAAACACAAAATTCTTCACATTTTTCAGTCACAATTTAGATTTTAATGGTACACAATATAGAATTTAATCATGGCTAAGAGTTTCTAGAAAAACGCACCGTTGTGGACTGTCAACCGTCTAAACGATGGGGATGAAACTATCGTCGCGTAGGACGATGGCGGAAAGAAGCGGCAAGGATCAGTGCGAACAATTCCTCGGCGCACTCCCCATAGTAAATGCGATAGCAGTTGCGTGGCGAGACCACATCTACGCAGCGCCAAAAAGTCCAGCCGATTTGAAACGATTTGAAACTTGGCAGTCGACGATTCAAGACGCTTTCCGTTGAATGCGGTCCAGATGTAGGAACTGGTACTAGGGTGCCTTTGAGAGATGAGAACAGTATTACATATGAGGCCCAACCTGCGCCTTATAAAGCAGAAGGCAGTGAGCCGGAGTGAAATACAGTCTTGATCTATTGAGCACGCCAAGCTTTTTCAAGGCTTCACAGAAAACCGGTGTGAAACAGCGTCTGCACTGTGTTTCACCGAGCGAGTGAGGATACCCAAACCCCTCCTCCCATAATTCTCTACATCCCCAAAAAGTCGGCAACGCACTTGTGACGCCTCTAGTGTTGCGTGTGTCCATGGGCGGCGGTATTTGCTTACCATCAGACGATACGTCTGCTCGTTTGCACCGTTTTACATAAAAAAAACCCTCCAAATGACGACGAAACTGGACTTCACTCGATATGTCTACACCAAGTATTTCAATATTGGCTGAGGAAGATAAGGAAGTGTCTTCATGAAGAAAACATACGACCAATTTTATAGGTAGTAGAGCCACGCTGATTTCAGCACGAACGGGCTGGCTCGACCGGGGCGGTATTACCCTCACACAGAAAATCAACGTAAAATGACAGCATTCGTGGTGTAGTGTTTCATAGGTGAGTGCGAGACCGGAGACCCAATGATGCAGAAGCATCACTAGACCGCCATAGTGTGGGTCACCATGCTGCTTTGTTGCATTTGCAATGAGTATGGTGACCACCACTCTTGGATTCTGCCTTTACTTTCCATCAGGCAGAGTAGAGTCATTTTGGAAGGCCCATACATAAAAAAATGGCAGTGTTTTAACGGTGATATTGTAGGTACTACATTTAAATTAAGCCTATCCCGATCTGAGACCTTTTCCAAAGAGTCTCAATTTCAAACACAAGTTTGTTTCGACTCTCAATGACGTTTTCCCGAAAAATATTATTCAATAGAGAGCATCGCCCGTACTGTCATTCGCATAACGATTAATGCCGTTAATTTGCTACATGTCTTTGATATGGAGGAGAAACGAAGTAGGCAATAGCACACAGCTTAGCACTCAGGGTCGACTACGACCTTTATGCTTCTGTTGGAGCGCCTACGTTAAATGTGGCAGCAACGTGTTAACGCTAATAATATTTAAGGCTCTTCCTATTAATAGGTAATCGATATATAATTTATTGTCAATTTTGAAGTTCATTATAAAAGGTCACAGCATACAGACCACACGCCTGCCTTTTATTTCAAGTCCTGATTTTCTTTATATGGTCCTTTACATGGTCCTTCGAGCCGGATAACCGTCAATCAGCTTTATTGTTGAAGAAAATCAATAAGTTAAGGAATATCGGCTGAAGATTAAACTTAATTGGAAAATATTCACGGGCGTTAACTACCGGCGAAGTGGTATAAGAAAGGAGTACTTTGTGGTGCTAACTTTAATGCATCAGGTATAATATATCGTAACCCAACACTCAATTCAGGTAATATAAGCGAACTGTGTCGAAGATATTATCAGGTTAGTGTATTATTACCAATTTTATTGTATCAATTAGTGTAGTTACATCGCATAGGTTTCTACCGTACAGTATATTGTAAATGTGAATAGTGCCTTTTAATCTTAATGAGTAGCGGTTAAGTTGCAAATCATACTTATTTGTAATAGGTATAGTAATTATTAATATTACGTTATTTCAACTTAATTGTATATGTTAAATTGTTATGATAAATTTGGTGTAAAATAATTATTCACATATAAGTAGGTACTTTCGTGTAGGTGTTAGATACAATTTGTTGAGTATTAGATATTATTTGGTATGTAATAATTAGCGATTGTTAACATTTATAATCGCATATACTTATACGTTACTCTTTCTTATATGTTTGTTAATATTTATTGAGTCATTTTATAAAACGATTTTGTACTTAGAATTCGCTTGTTCATTTATTGTTGGTGTTTAATGTGATTAGTTGGCATATACTCGTAGTATAGAATATTGTGGGTAGTAAAAAAGTTATACCACGATCGATATAGCCTTTTTGAATTGTGGGATTTTGTTCACGCTTTATTATTGTAAATTACAGGTTTAATTCACCCGTTTCCCAGAAACGAGGAAAGGGAGCTTGTAAAGAAGCGAGGGAGTTTTAAGGGCCGTCTAACTGCATTCATCAATTATCTAGATGCCCTAACCGATCCTAAGTCGATGAGTAGATGCGACATAACGGAGCTTCAGCTGCGAATTGGCAGAATTGAGTCGTTGTACGAACAATATGATGAGGTACAATTAAAATTAGAGTCTATAGTAGATGATATTAAATTATAATTATCTGAGCGTTCAGAGTTTGAATCCCTGTATTATAAGTCACTTTCTAGGGCTCAAAATCTGTTAAGTGATTTAAATAAAGATAGTGATTCTTTTCATAGTGGTAATAGTACCCGCGCTAGTTGTCATAAGCCAGTCAAGTTACCTACAATTCAGCTGCCTAAATTCAATGGTTCTTACAACAACTGGTTGGAGTTCCATGATACCTTCACGAGTCTGATCCACTCTAATGATGATATCGACCCAATAAATAAATTCCACTATTTACGTACGTCACTGGAGGGTTCCGCTGCTGTCGTTATACACTCGATTGAATTTTCGGCAAGTAATTATATTGTGGCATGGAATGTACTGTGCGAGTGCTTTGACAACAAGAGGTTGTTAATACATAATCATATTGCGGCTATATTCAACATTGATCCAATAACTAAAGAATCATCAGTAATTTTAAAGGGATTAATTGACCAATTGAATAAAAATCTACGTTCTTTAGAATCTTTAGGCGAACCCGTTAAGCACTGGGACACTCTTCTGATTTATATAATTACTCGCAAGCTAGACAGCAAAACGTTCCGTGAGTGGGAGGAATATAAGGGTCGGATTGATAAAGATAATAAGATCACCTTTGAAACATTCCTTCAATTCATACGCGCGCGCGCTGATTTAATCGAAACGTTAGAATTGTCGCGAAATAACTCGTCTCAGCCAAATATAAAGTTATGCCCTAAGGTTAAATCTATGGTGACTATGCAAGGAAACAATAGTTCTAACACTAATACTGTTATGAAGATTTGTCCTAAATGTAATGGTGACCATTATTTAAATAATTGTTCACAGTTTCTCGCGCTAAGCAGTGAAGCTCGTATTAAGTTGTTACCTACCTACAAAGTTTGTTATAATTGCTTTCGCCCGGGTCATTTTGCTAATCACTGTAAGAAGCCGGGTTGTAAACATTGTAAGCGCCGGCATAATACACTTATTCATGTAGTTGATTTTAAAAGTACAGCGAATACTACTCGTAATCAGGATAATCCGAAAAACATGTCTGATAGCTTGTTCCCCGTATTGCCGGTGCCGTCTGCGAGCATGGAGACAAGTAATATTGCGTTATCGGCTAACATCACATCCCTTTGTGATAATAATCAACATGATGTGTTGTTATCCACCGCGTTAGTCAAGTTACATGATCGTAGTGGTCGTGAACATGTGTTTCGCGCAGTGCTTGACAGCGGTAGTACATCTAGTTTTGTAACGCAACGATTATGTAAACAGCTAGACTTATGTACCAATAAGATAGATAGGTCGATATTTGGCATTAGTAACGTGACGTCACACGTAGGTAAAACATGTCGTATCAATATGACATCAATTAATAACTGTTTTAATGTTAAATTATTGTGTTTTGTTTTACCATCAATTACTACTGAGGTGCCATGTCGTACTATAAACATTTCGGACTTATGTATTCCGTCTCATGTCTGTCTAGCTGACCCTACTTTTTACAAGCCTGCTGATGTGGATCTATTACTTGGTGCCGATATTTTCTGGGACTTGTTGGGTACCCAGCGGATAAAGTTGGGTATTGGAAAACCAATCCTATTCGAAACCAGACTAGGCTGGATCGTCTCGGGTCCCATCAGTCGTAATTACGTCACCTTGCTATCTAATAATATAAGGTGTCATTTTGCTAAATTGAGTTCTACTGATTCTACGGATTTAGATCAAATTCGAACTGACTTGACTAAGTTTTGGCAGTTAGAAGAGATTAATAAGAAGGGTTCTCAGTATTCTCCTCTCTTTATTCACTGGAGCGTAGATTAAAATACAAAACTGAATTTAGTAAAATGTATCACACGTTTATGTCCGAGTATGAATTACTAGGGCATATGACTGAATGTAAACAATCAGCCTTGAACCCTTCTGGTTACTTCATACCACATCACGGGATATTACGTGAGCAGAGCAGTACCACGAAACTTCGCGTGGTCTTTAATGCGAGCTGTCCTACATCTTCTGGTGTTTCATCGAACGATATACAGATGGTTGGCCCAACCATTCAAGATGACCTTCTGTCTATACTTCTTCGGTTTAGACAGTACAAGTATGTCTTAGCCGGAGATATCCAGATGATGTACAGATGCGTGGACGTCCACCCATCTGATAGACACCTGCAGCAGGTTCTCTGGCGCGGTAAGGAATCAGATCAGGTCAAGTTTTATAAATTAAATACTGTCACTTACGGTATAGCAAGCGCACCATTTTTAGCTACACGATGTCTTTATCAGTTAGGTCTTGACTGTAAGAATGAGAAGGTTGCTGACGTCATCAAGCACGACTTCTACGTAGATGATCTCCTGACAGGGGGGGATCGATTAGATGACGTCAAATTTATTCGTGATGAGGTGACGAAGACACTTGCGTCGGCGTGTATGCCACTTCGTAAGTGGAAGTCTAACGAGCCTCAGTTGCTGTCTGCGATGGACCAGTCATCACTTGACCTAAATTTCGGGTCTACTAAGCCTGACAAACTGCAAGGCTTAGGCTGGTATGCATGTTCAGATGAGCTCGTATTTTCAATTAGTTCCACCATGTCTTCCACCAATCATACTAAACGTGACTTGTTGTCTGTCATTGCTAGAATCTTTGACCCTTTAGGATTGTTATCCCCCTTCATAATAAGCATGAAAATGTTATTACAACGAATGTGGCTTGATAAATTATCGTGGGATGACCCATTGTCTCCTGAAGTTAATGCAGAATGGCTAGCCATTGTGACAAACTTGCCTTGCGTGAATTCTTACCGAATTCCACGTATTGTCGTTTGTGAATCGTATACAGACTTAGAACTCCACATCTTTACAGATGCATCTGAACGTGCATATGGAGCTTGTGCCTATATACGCAGCGTCAATAATGAGGGTGACTGTATGGTCCGATTACTGATGGCAAAGAGTAGAGTAGCGCCAATCAAACCAACCACAATTCCTAGATTGGAATTGTGTGGCGCTGTGGTGGGAGCTCGTCTTTGCGAGAAGGTATTAAGCTCACTTAGAGTGAAGTTTAGTCGCGTGTGTTGTTGGACTGATTCCACTATAGTGTTGGGGTGGTTACAGATGTTGCCATCTAAACTTCAGCCATTTGTACGCAATCGCGTTGCTGAAATTTTAGAACAGGCAGGTCACTGTACCTGGCGACATGTCCCGACGAATAAAAACCCAGCAGACCTGATATCACGTGGCGTTGATGTTCGAAATCTGCACAGTTTGGACTTGTGGTGGTCTGGTCCTAGCTTTCTACTGCATAACCCATGTGATTGGCCTTCTTTGGTCAAAGGTTCAGACTCGGATACTCTTCCTGAAACTCGACCCAATGTGTCACTAGCTGTCTGTGTTGACCATTATGACGATGAGCAGTTGATCGATTTTAGTCGCTTTTCCAATTACTCTCGCTTAGTACGTTCCATGGCTTATGTGTTGCGATTCATTAGATTATGTCGAAAGCAATCGTCAAATTCTACTTTTCTATCAAGCGATGAATTAAAAAAGGCTTTAAACATTTTGATTAGACAAAGTCAGCGTCAATCATTCTTCGAATACAAATTACTTTTATCACAAAAAATGTTACCTAAAAAGAGCGTCCTTTTAAAGTTTAATGTCTATTTAGATAATGATAACATAATGCGTGTCGGAGGACGTCTCGACAATTCTGATTTTAATTATAATAAGCGGCACCCTATATTATTACAGTCCACTCACAATTTCACAAAATTATTATTTAATTCTGAGCATAAGAGGTTAATGCACGCAGGGCCACAACTATTGTTGGCTTCAATAAGAGAGTCCTATTGTCGAAATCTAGCTAAGGCCTGTTACCATAGATGCGTACTCTGTCATCGAATGAAGGGTGAGGTGGTTACTCCATTGATGGGTAATTTACCACGGCAGCGCCTTCTTCCAGGTGGTTTCCCCTTTGAAACCACAGGCGTCGATTATGCCGGCCCTATTCTATGTGCTAGTCGTTCAGGTCGCGGTTGTAGGCTCGTGAAGGTATACATAGCCATCTTCATTTGTTTTACAACCAAGGCTATTCATCTGGAGCTTGTAGGTGATTTGACTAGCAGCAGTTACTTACTATGTTTACATAGATTTATAGCGCGAAGAGGAAAGCCCGTGCACATGTATTCAGATAACGGTATACCTCATTTGTTGGTGCGTACAACGAACTTTCCAAATTCTTAAAGTCTAGCAGGGATTCCTTGGGTGCGAGTATGGCCAATGAGGGAATCAACTTTCATTTCATTCCTGCTTATACCCCTGATTTTAGCGCTCTTTGGGAAGCGGGTGTTAAATCTGTTAAGTATCATTTATACAGAGTGTTGGGCAATTGTCATTTAACCATCGAGCAACTTAGCACCACATTAGTACAAATCGAAGCAATTTTAAATTCACGCCCATTAACGCCACTATCTTCAGACCCTGCCGATTGCACTCCGCTGACACCAGGTCATTTTCTCGTCGGTCGTCCACTCACGTCCTTGCCGCAGCCAAATTTTGAAGAGCATTCCACTAACCCTCACAGTCGGTATAGGCGCATCGAACAGCTCCGCCAACATTTCTGGACAAGATGGAGCAAAGAATTTATAGCTGAGTTGCAGCAACGCGTCAAGTGGCGCTCCTGTAAAGATGGCTTGAAGATCGATACCTTAGTCGTCATAAAGGAGGACAGTCTTCCACCTCTGCAGTGGAGGTTGGGACGGGTTACGGCTGTCCATCCGGGATTCGACGGAATCGTTCGTGTCGCCGACATCAAGACCTCGACTGGCACCATACGGAGGGCTTTAAACAGGATATGTCCATTGCCGGTATCTTCGGAGTCTTATTGAAAGTGGTACTTTCAACGCCCGGGGGCATGTTGAAGCGCCTACGTTAAATGTGGCAGCAACGTGTTAACGCTAATAATATTTAAGGCTCTTCCTATTAATAGGTAATCGATATATAATTTATTGTCAATTTTGAAGTTCATTATAAAAGGTCACAGCATACAGACCACACGCCTGCCTTTTATTTCAAGTCCTGATTTTCTTTATATGGTCCTTTACAGCTTCTATCTGCTAAAAAGCTAGTGACCCATTCGTCTAATTTCACAGGAAGCCCATAGGAAGGGAGCTTCGAAAGAAGCGGTTTGTGCCAGATCCGATTGAAAGCCTTCGCAATGTCCAATGAGACTAAGCCAGAAGAGTAGGAGAGCTGAAAAAGATGCGTTAAGACCGGTGCCCGCTCTGGAGCGCACATCTTCAACACATTAGGGCCCCTCGACTTATGTATATATCTAGGGAAAGAAGTGATAAACGTATCGAGCGTTGCTAGAACTAGATATACAGCATACAGTTCTCGCACCGCGGTACGGTAGGTGGATCCTTTTCCCGACATCCAAAGTCGAGTTAGACGCAAAGAGTTTGGCCAAAAGATCGGCTTTCTCCTTTGCCATAGGCCAACAGAAATTATCTCCGATAGCCTTGGCAAGAGACCAGAACACCTGAGTTTCCGGAGGAAGACGCTCAAGCCTCTTGCTAATCCTAGCAACGCGCTCCGACTTCGCCCTGATAATGTCTCTCTTGTAGGGCCTGGAGGCAAATTTGTGCTCCTTTTTCAAGCTCTGCTTCTTGCGAGAAGCCTCTTTAGAAGATGAACTGAATCAGACTGACAGATGAACTGGGGCCACAGAGGATAGAATGAATAATGAGTCCCACTGAATGAGGGACTGTAGTGTAGCACAGTCTGCTGACTAATAGTAACAACATTAACACACGGCGGTTGCGTGCAAATCGCGATGGCGGCGAGCATGTGTGTCTGAGGAGTTAAGTGGAGCATCTACGAATACGTGGTAACCGTCGGTGGTCGTCGCTGACAAGGTCGCCTACACGGATCCGTAACATTGAAAAGTTCCTACCTTCAAGATTGCTGAGGTGTCGAAAATTGATATCGTCCCAAATGCACACGCACACTCCGGCGTTAGACATGAAGGAGTGTTCTACTCCGTACGTACCCAGGATAAGTGAGGTAAGAGTGTTCGCAGAAGATGATATCTCGGTCGCTCGACCAAGAGGATCAAGTCTGGCTATGCTGTCTCGAGGTGGTGATGGACAGCATTAAGATTACTATGCAATCCCCTGATGTTGCAAAGGCCCACGACCAGGTGGTTGGGGGTTCCATATAAATTCTGTTGTTAACCTGGGCACAATTGAGCGCACTTTTGTCCAGGAATACGAGGGACAGCTTAGACGTCAAACGCTCAAGTGCGGAAACAGCCCGGGGAAACTAAGTACATTATTACATTATAACACTTATATACAGGGTGTAACCAGACGTCTACCGAAAACGAAAGAGGTAGCTTAAGCACCCCAAACCCGTTAAAGTACCGTTAAACCGTCGACAGATCGTTAAAGTCGGTCACACTATGAGCGAACCAAAAAACATTGCATACGGTATTCCGCAGGGGTAAATTATAGGCCCCTTGCTATTTCTTATATATATTAATAATGTACACGAACAGGGATTAAAAGGGGACTTGAATTTATACGCGGATGACACTTCATTATTTTATTTTGGCCACCAGATAGACACTGTGATTGCAGATGCACAGAGTGACCTAGAACGTTTGAATGAGTGGTTTCTCAGTAATTTACTAACCATTAATACCTCTAAAACGAACTATACTATTTTCTCAGCTAAAAACAATAAATTTACCAATTTTCCATTCTTAACTATAAATAATGTTAAGATTAATCAAGTAAATCAAGAGAAATACTTAGGTCTGATTTTGGATAAACATCTTACATGGAAACTACTGAAAAATATAAAGAATAAATTTATCTCATTGTCAGGAATGTTGAGTAGCTTCGTACGTTGCATACCGCGTCAACTGCGACACATCATATATAATACACTTATAAAACCGCATATAGACTACCTAATAGAGGTTTGGGGTACAGCTGCTAAAAGCAACTTAACAACCTTACAAACAGCACAGAATAAATTAATTAAAAAAATATTTCATTACGATTTTCTCACGTCAACTCAAAAAATTTACAAGGAGACCAAAATCATGACTATTGTACAGACATACAAGTATTATAATTGTTTGCTTATAAGAAAAATACTAACTAATAATATACATACACAAATTAAACTAACTAAAAAAAAAGATGTGCATAGCATCGGTCTCAGAAGTAGGAATGACATATTTCTATTAAAGTCACGAACGAATTATGGCAAGAGATGCATTAATACGAAGGTGCTAAAATCTATAATCAGTTGCCTACTGCGATAAAAGAAACAAAAAATTTGCAAAACTTTAAAAAAATGTTGAAGTGTCACATTATAAATAATACAAGCATGAATTGAATACCCTTTTCTAACAATCATGGTCCTTATCACTTGCATAAATTTTAAATTTTAATATTATGTATTCATAAATTGTAATAAATAAATTAACCAATACTTCCACTAATAGTTTTCATGTACCTGAATATGTAACAATGATGAGTTGTCATTTTGTGCAAACCAATCTATCGCTTCTAGATTCATTAAATCTTTGTTCGGAATGCATGTATGTTTTTTGAATGTACCCTCACTATGTTTTTGAAATGTGATTGTTATGATTTTTGTTTTGTATAAATAACGGTTCTTGTTTTCTGTATCGCGGTTATTTAAGTGTTATATTTTTTGTATTTTCTCATGTAAGTGAATATGTATTTTTATTCTTTATGAGAAATAAACGATCTTAAACCTGAAAACCTATTAAAAAAACAAACAGTTGCCCTTAAAAAACATTGTAGTCGGAAAAAACAATGTGTCAAGATTTTTATTCATTTCAGAAGCCAGCAATGTATTGCGCGCACCGTGTAGCTTAATGAATGACTATTTATTACAATTAAGTACCTACGCGTCGGTACAGTTGCTTATGCTTACTAACGAAAGTAGGTAGTGACTTTATACTCTACGTACCTAATTCTGCGGTAGCCTCGGTCGAACCAGAAATGGCATCAACTGTTAGTTTTTAATTACCAGAGAAAACTAGGGGCTGACACAAAACGTGTGTACTTACATAAACTAACTAACTCCTTAAAATTTGTGAAGAATATTCGGTGGCACATGGGCTCTGGTACAACACCAAAAAGAGTGAATGACTCGTTTTTAAATCAGGTACCTTTACTCACAAGCAACTGCCGGAACTCACACTCTTGGGATCCCCTCTGGATCGGGTTCAGAGGATTAAGTACCTGGGCCACTGGGTCACAGACGATTTAAAAGACAATATGGATATAGATAGGGAACGCAGGTCGCTGGCTGTCCGTTGCAATATGCTGGCTCGCAGGTTTGCGCGCTGCACTGATAATGTAAAAATTATGCTGTTCAAAGCTTTCTGCCAATCATTTTACACGTGCAGTCTGTGGACTAAGTTTACGCAGAAGGCATACAGCGACCTGCGTGTCCAATATAACAATGCATTTAGGGTGCTTTTGGGGTTGCCATGGAGTTGTAGCGCGTCAGGTATGTTTGCTGAGTTTCAGGTCGATGGATTCGCCGCTATAATGCGAAAACGTTGTGCTTCCATGCTTGCGCGCCTGCGTTCCTCCTCCAACAGCATTCTAAATGTTTTTTCGGATAGGTGGGACTCCCCCCTCATGTCCAGGTGGTTATACATCCACACTAAATAATATTTTAATTAACTAACACTAGGTTAACTCATTCAATGTAACTAACAAAATATGGATGTATCAACATTGATAAGTCCGAAATAAATAATTTGAATTGAATTGAATAAAACACAATAATAGAAATGTCAACCAAGCAAAACAATAAAGTTATTAACGTTTTTAAAATCACAAAATACGTTCATATTGTAATAATTACGCACGTATCGCGTCACGTGTGTCTCGCTCAGCGCAGTCACAGCGGGCGCGCCGCGCGGGCGACGATTGATTAAATATTATTATTGCAACGACTTCAAACACATTTAGGTTTATGGTTAAATAGTTAAAATGCCTCATTATACTTGATTGTAATTATAGTAAAATCATAGTATTTAGGCAAAGTTTTGGGTAAACTGAGTAGCAGAGTGATACCTACCTACTTAACAAAGTTTTTCAATCACACATTCAATTTTATTTTACGAATCTGTTTTTTAAGGCTTTCTCGTTGTGATCAAATTGCGATTTTTAATTTTCGAGTTCGATACACCCGAGAAGTCAGCCTTCAAATTGACCAAACACAAAATACGTACCTACTAATGTTTTCCGATACTGATACCTACTGTTTTATTATTACTTACTTTTAAGTTTAAGTAATCAACTGGTAACTACTACAGAACTTAATTTACGTATTTCATACATACATAAGGCTTAATCAAGGTGAATGTATTTTTTCTAATAAGATATGTAATTGTTCTGTTTTTGATGTCTTATAACAATGTGACCAGTATTAATGTAGTTTTAACCAACTTCAAAAAAATGATACTATCAATTCGACTGTATTTTTTTATATCTGTTACTTTTTCGACTGGGTGAACCGATTTTGATGATTCTTTTTTTTATTTGAAAGCTGGTGCGTAGCGTGTGGTCAGTTCCAATTGCATCAACTAACCAAGCATCCAATGCATCAACTAATTTGACACTAAAGTGTCAAATTAGTTGATGCATTTTAACAAAAAAATCCGACTTCAAGGACTGAATCATATTGAAATTGGAACTGACCACACGCTACGCACCAGCTTTCAAATAAAAAAAAGAATCATCAAAATCGGTTCACCCAGTCGAAAAAGTAACAGATATAAAAAAATACAGTCGAATTGATAGTATCATTTTTTTGAAGTTGGTTAAAACTACATTAATACTGGTCACATTGTTATAAGACATCAAAAACAGAACAATTACATATCTTATTAGAAAAAATACATTCACCTTGATTATATTGCTATAGGTACAGACATAATTATAGATAGAGTATAAAAACTGATCATCAAACCAATTATATCACCTCTGAAAAAGTTCTATGTACTTATCTCAGGTAATATGTACATAAAATGGTAAAAAAATATCATGTTATAATAATACAAACAGGTAAATAAGCCTGCAGTTTCGAATTATATATAGGTCATATCAATCTTTTTACACACCCCATTAGATTAATATTGATTAGGCCACTTGGAAAAGGAATGCCATCATATGAGTACAAATGCCCAAAGAAGAGCATAAAATTATGTCTTTCCTCAAATACTAATGGGGTAATACTTCTGAGGAAGATATTCACTGGTATTAGTCATTAAGATTATTATTAGACATTAAGTAATACAGTTAAAATTTGTATAGAATTTCATCAAACTTACGCAAGAAAAGTGTAAATAAACTAAAATTAAAGTCGAAAAATTACATATCATAGTTGCCTGCACTGCTGATAATGAATCTTGACTTCCCGTTTAACAACAAGCGAGTGCTAAAATCTAGTAATAATGCCATATACAGCATTATAAAATATAATCTAAATATTTTCACACCTAGTGTGAGTACATCACTACAACTATCAATGCAGAAGAATCAACCACTAGATATAACACTAAAGTACATTATCCAACAGGCCCTTCTAATATAGCCTCCTTCGATTACTATTATGGTGTAATAACACACTATTTATTAAATTCACTTTTTAACCTTCACTTCATAAATCCACAGGAGTTGATCGGGAGACTGTTTACACTAAAACTGTATTGGATCAATTTAGTATTCCTCATTGACCACAGACGTTCGTTGCGATGGTTGAACAGTCCTATCCTTGTAAACAGTGTCAGTATCACAGACATGCACTTAACGAAGTCATAATTGCAACTGACTGACTGACTGGTCAAATGACCCCTCCCGCCCCGCGGCCGGAGCTTTGATGCGCCGCACCGCCGCGCCGCTGCGCTCGCGGTGGCGAAATCAACACTTGTAGTCGTGTATAAAATAAAGTTATGTACCTACCTAATACAATATTATACGCATCTACATAGACAATTGTTTACGCAGATGCACGCTTCATAAAGTTAGGGCCTTAAATTGTATTCATTGTTAATGGCCACCTACCTACTTTAATATTTTGCATTTTTTTAGAACTTAGGTTTCTAAGAAGTTCTGTTTGTACAATTAAGGTGGGCTGTGCTGTCTAGGTACTAGGTTACCACCTGGTGCCTGGACAGCATTATTAACTAGGCAGTATTAGTCTTATTTGTATTATCAGTAGGTACAGCGCAAATGAAGCGGGTCGAGGGGAGACCCGCGGTCAATGCACCGGGCTAGCGCACGGTACGTTGACCTCCCAGCCAGCTGAGTGATATTAAAATACATTACTGTTTTATTGTTTTTCTATTGTATGTATTTTGTTTTTTGGTTTTCTAAATGAGATAATTAGGTAGTTAGGGTCCTATTATGTTGTACTTAACCAGAAAAAAACAAAAAAGAACTTAGACCAGTTAACATATTTTTTGCGTTTTTTTTTCGCTAAACCTATTCAGTATCATGGTCTGAATGCAACCTCCAAGTTTTCAGGAGCAGTCTTTTTACACCCTGTATATATTATCCAACAATACATCTATAGGTTAGTCTAGATGTCCGGTCATTTTTGAAGTTCGAAACATGAAACTTTGTTTTTGGACTACTGCTTAAAAATGAGCAAATTCGTATTGAAGCATTTTTGGATAATTCAACCCTTAGGGATGAAATAAGGGTTGCAAGATTGTATGGAAGTTCGTCATTTTTCAAGTAAGAACCATGAAACTTTATTCATATGCTACTGATTAAAAATGAGTAGATACCTATTTAAGCGTTTCAGGATGTTCTACCCCTACGGGATAAAAAAGGCGTTGACATTTCGTAAACTAACCTATAGTTTGGAAGTCCGTAATTTTTTAATTTAACAGCCTGAAACTTTCGTCTTTAGGTTTCTGATTACAAATACATGACTACTTCTACCAACATTTATGGAAATTCTGTTCCTAAAGGGGTCAAAATAAGGGTCAAGTGTTTGTATGAAAGTTGTTTTAAATGGGCTATTGATCAAAAGTAAATAAATACGTTTAAAATTATTCATACATACTTTTACACAGTTTTAATTAAACACATATAATCAACTTCCATGCGAGCAAAGCCGTGGGCAACAGCTATTAATTATAAACATCTTTCAACAAGAAACCAAAATACCCCAGCGCCATCTATGAGGGCATTAAGATCCACATGAATGGATGGGTGGTAATGACCCCTCAAATGGGCCCTCTGTCAAGATGCACACCGGATTATATGCATTTGCCTATTTAAGCCATCCTCAGCGGTTATAGCATATTTTCCTAAGATCTAGTTATGATGCATAATATCGGTACATTTTCACTTTTTTTCCGAGTGCACTACACTTACACTATATTCTGAAATGCGATAATGTCATCACACACTATAAAAGATTTACGACTCGGGACACTTTTATAATAATAATAATAATAATCATTTTATTTTCTTCCAAATACATAAAAAGAAAAGAAACCTCCTGTATAACATATTTCGTTAGATGGCAAAGGGTGTAGATTCAGCGGATGTTAAGAGCCTACAGCAAGCCATAGTGACTCTTAACGCTGGTTTACAATCCACCCCTTTATATACACTTGACGATCGATTACACTTTATTCTATTCTAGCGGGTACATAAAACACGCACATGAACAATTATAATAAGGTTAAAAAAAAAAAAACAAAACATAACTACATTTTAAAAATCTTAACACTACAAGGACCAAGGATAGAAATATTAATAATAATAAGACCAAATACACATCCGGTGTCCGAAAAATATGTAACAAAAAAAAAAAAAACAGAAATAATTATAAACAAGTAAAAGTAAATAGTAAATATAATTTTTTAATGGTTTTCACGCGGCAATATCATCCTCCCCGCTACTACGCGTCTCTCGGCTGCCCCACCTGTCGACCGCTGTTCCACCACCGCTGGGGACTCGTACAAGGACGAGCGCGCCGAAGGCGCGATTCTCTTTCTGCTGGCGTCTACCACGCTCGGCTGGGCCGCCCGGCCCCTAACGCCCGCCGGAGCCCAGCACCACTCTTCCTGCTGGCGTCTACCACGCTCGGCTGGGCCGCCCGGCCCCTAACGCCCGCCGGAGCCCAGCACCACTCTTCCTGCTGGCGTCTACCACGCTCGGCTGGGCCGCCCGGCTCCTAACGCCGGAGCCCAGCACCACTCTTCCTGCTGGCGTCTACCACGCTCGGCTGGGCCGCCCGGCCCCTAACGCCCGCCGGAGCCCAGCACCACTCTTCCTGCTGGCGTCTACCACGCTCGGCTGGGCCGCCCGGCTCCTAACGCCGGAGCCCAGCACCACTCTTCCTGCTGGCGTCTACCACGCTCGGCTGGGCCGCCCGGCTCCTAACGCCGGAGCCCAGCACCACTCTTCCTGCTGGCGTCTACCACGCCCGGCGGCTGGGCCGCTGCTACGGGGCCCGGCCTCTAAAGCCGTGAACCAACTACTAAAATGAGTGCCTCTCTCATGTCTCGGAGGTACCAACGCTGATCGAACCTCTCAGAATAAAGCCTAAAGCCACTACGTGACATAGTTAAAATTTACCTATTTGTATTTACTATAAATCAGATATTTGGGAGGAAAATAAAGCGAGTGAATGGATTTTGTAAAAATATTTATTTAATATGTACAATTCAGCATACAAGCGACGCCGTGACGGCCGGCTAGTCTCACACACGAGTCACACATACATGGCAGTCACGCGTCGCGACTCGTCTGGGCGGGCACAGAGATATTCTTGTACTTCGCCTAACACTAAATTTTGTATGTCCAACTCTCAGTGAGGAGAGGGAGCAAAGCTCGTTATCACAATAATTCCATTACGAAAACAATGTAATTAGATTGGAATCGTATTCTATATTATATAATTAACTAATCACGTAGCTGCCTCGCCCCGCGAGCTACTCGTGTCGGGCGCATGCGGCGAAGAGCTCGGTAGTCGGGCTCGGTACTACCGCGCGCGGGACAGTAACAGGTACAGTTACACACATGATACAACAAGCGGCTGTTTTCACCTTCAAGTGGATTTTTAATAAAACGTTCTTAACTTTTGATATTAAAACATTTTTGGGGATGTTTTTAGGCCTCATTGTTCTTAAATGTGTAGTTTAAAAAAAAAATACTATTAATTTAGAAAATATAGATAGTTGGACGACTTTACATCGCGTCCATTACCTAAACGGTCACAATCATCGAAGCGATTTCTTTCGTGGAGCGTGACCGTCGTCTATCGAAACCCAGGCACCGCATCTTTTTCATTTAAGTATCGACGGGAGCCCGGGGCAGCCGCCGGAGGACGCCGCACTCGCGCCGGCGACTAAACGAGGAGCCCGCGGGACTCACACCACTCTTCGAACGACAGCATAAGACTTCCTATACAAATATTTACAATACGACGTTATGTTTTTTTAGATTTTTATTTTTTGGCATGCAGTCGGCGCGGCCGCCGCAGGTCCGGCGCAGCTAGGGCTCGGCGAGGGCGGGGCCGGGGGCGAGGGCGGGGGCGGCGGCGGGGGCCGGCGCGGGGGCCGGGCCGGGGGCCGCGCGCATGGGCGGGAAGTGCTTGGGGTCGCGCAGGTCGAAGGCGCCGCGCGCCGGCGCCGCCTCCAGCGCCGCGCCCAGCTCCGCCGCGCGCTCCGACTCTGCGACAGCGCCGCGCTCAGTGCTCCGCCCACCACTCCACACTCACCACTCACCACAACACCACCACACCACACACCACCACACCAACACCTCGCGCCGACGCCGCGAGCTCCACCGAGGTGGACGCTCTCCGGCGCCGAACGCTAAGGCGCTCGTAGTCGTCGAACACGTCAAAATTTACGTATCACTCGAAAAAGTAAATTTCGCGCCGAGGATCTTAACGATTTCTGTTATGATGTTGATGATGCCGAAACTGCCGCGAGTCTCGTGTACCCGACATAAAATTATTGCACGACTGTGAGACTCGAATCGACCGAGCGATAGAGTCGTTTTCACGTGTTCGACGACCCGCATATAAAAATTCAATTCACGACTCGATCTCTACGTCTGAAGAAAATTCGCCTTCGACCCGACGGACCCACAAAATCCGACTCTACGTTTAATATACACTCTAGTGCCACTCGGATGACTATTGTTGCGATTTACGACTCCTCTTTGTACCGCACTACTGAGGCAGTGGTCCGACCGCCGGCGAGAATACGACTAACTATCGGCGACTTTATCTCTCAAGAAACGCGCAATAAATAATCATTCCATTTAAACTGCCAGCGACCACTCGCTTTTCTAGTTTTGTCGCTAAATACAGGAGGTTTCAAAGATAATCTCGCTAAACGGATATATGCAATAAAATACTAATTCATAGTGTTTTGGAACTTGGAACTTCTTCAGACTTCTTTCTCTTCTATATAATATTCTTTTTAATCCTTCTACTCCACTTTACCTTAAATTGCGGTTTACCTTTCTACATGATTCACATACCAAATCGTTGAGATCGTCAGAAAACCTGAAACTGAAAATGCCAGGACACTACGAAATTCTTAGACCATTCCTTTTCTGTGCAAGCGGTGCGACTGTGGAACGCCCTACCAGTAGTAATCACATGTGCACAAACACTTACAGCCTTTAAGAGGCTGGTAAAAGAGCACTACTTGGGAGACATCCATCCATAATTAACTGTTATTACAGTCAATTAGGTCACAATATTTAAGTTATCTAGTAAGTAAAGTATGTGTGTAACATCTATGAAATTCGCTTATAATAATATTTGCATATATATTTGTATTTATTTCTCATCAACACTATGTGTCACTCTCCTTTCTTTTTTTTTTCTTCTTTTTTTTTATATTTTTAGTTATACATATTTCCACTACTTTATTTATCTTTTTCCAAACTACTCTATAATACACCAGACACTACCCTATACATCCTGAATTTATTTCCATCCCATGGTTGCCTGGAAGAGATTGCCCTTTTGGCGATAAGGCCGCCAATTGTACTGACCTAGCATAGCATTATCTGGTGTACAATAAAGCGATATATTATTATTATTGGAACAACCTTTAAAGTTTACATAGAACTGAGCGAGGGCGAGTGACGCGAATAATCGCTCATCGCACTTGCACTCGCTCACCTATAGCTCACCGACGAAACTATCGAAACTACACACTCGCTTCCCGCTAATCGCCAACTCGTTTATAGTTTCTAGTTATACTCGTCACTCGTTCATCGTCGGTAGTCGGACCACTGCCTAAAACTAAATAAACAAAATTCTCGCAAAAGAGTTCCAACATATCGATCGCAAGTGCATGTGCTTTGCTCCGATTTCAAAACTATGGTAATTAATCAAAAGTTGAAAATTGTTCAATCAATAAAAGCGTAATGGATGACGGACAGAGTTACCTACTTTCGTATTTATAATATAAATGACAAAATCAAGTACCGTGCTGAACAGTTTTGCATCCTGAACATTATTTACGCACTCAAACAGTAGAATATAAAAGTAAAAGGGAGTAACAATGGGGGTGTCGTTAAACGCGGTATAAGAGCAGTCATACGGCTCCGTATTCAACGGTATTTCACTGTAACGCTTATTTATGCACTGTGAAATATTTTTCGGCTTTCAATATTTTCGTTGCAGCAGTAACACTTCTAAAGTGGTCCTCATCGGGTCACGACTACAAATACAAAGTAAACTTTCTTCAGGCGTACGATACTTCAATCAGGAGCACGGCGGTCGTATTCCATAGAACATCGGCCGTCGTGTAGTTGGCAGGCGGACGAGCGGACGAACAAACGGAAGGACGAACAAACACGGATAGGCAGGCAGAAGACACTCACCTCCCGGGCGAGCTCGCCGCCGGGCCTCGCGCCGCTCGCCGCGCCCGCCAACTCAGCGGGGTGGGGGGCCCCCCGGAGCCCGGCGCGGGCCGCTGGGGCCCGGCCGGCCTCGGGCGCCGAGTAGAGGAGGGGGTGGGGTCCCCCGGGGCCCGGCGCAGGCCACTGGGGCCCAGCCGGCCCGGGCGCCACGTAGGGAGGGTCTGGGGGGAGGGATAGGGCAGTACCTGTCATCCGCGTGGGGTCCCGGCCTCGTAGCGCGCCCGCGTAACTGTTGCTAGTGGACAGCTCCGCGGCTGGCGGGAGGAACATCGTTAGCGAGCGGCACTCGCCCTAACGCGACGTCCGTGCGAGGGCCGAGCCCTTCTCTAACTCATATATATTAGCTGTTCAATATTATAAGGGAATCGGCCGGTTCCCTCGATAAGTCTTGTTGCCGTCAAATAATGACGGTGATTAAAAAAGTTTGTATTGATGTATTTCAAGTCTAAAACGGTTAGAAATAAACACGTAAGTATGTTTATTTGCATAAAATTAATTAATTCGGTTAAAACGAATAAACACGACAGCGATAATAAAAAGAACCGCGACCGCGGCATATCAAAATATTCATATATCTACGTCTATTACGGAGACGTATAAGCCGCGCCTGTGGGTCGTAGCGTTAGTATTTTAAATTAATGTTTTGTACAACAAAACTTTCCTAATCACCGGACTAAAATATATGTTGTGTAATCGTAGAAAAGCAAATACTAGTTTAATTTTAAGTTAAATTTTTTAAGCGTTTAGATTTCTGTGAAAATAGAAAGTCGTCATGGCGGAAACGAATGTTTTATCCTCTCGCAGGCGGTCATCGTCGCTCGTGAAGCACCTCCAGACGAGCGCTGCGGGCGGGGTCAGCGGGGTGGGGTCAGCGGGGTGGGGTCGGCGAGGCGGGGTCAGCGCGGCGACTCGCCTCGGTCGGCGACGACAAAACTTATCGATGGACGGCCGCGGGGTATAATCGAACGTCGCGTTTAACGAGTGGCTATAATACATAGATACATAAGTGATGATATGATACATAGACGTACTCGGCCTGCGCATAAATATATACACAGATAGTCGATATGATGGTCGATGGGGCGTCGATGGGGCGTCGGGAGCCCTCGAGCGCGAGACAGCGCGGGAGATGAGGAGGCGTGAGGGGTGAGTGCGGGGTGTGGGGTGTGGGGTGTGGGGTGCGGGCGGAGGAAGCGTGTGCGGCCGGGGCGGAGCCCGCCGGCCGAGGGCGACCGGGGGCGCCGCCGGGCCGAGTTAGTGTGTGGCGAGAGGGGGCGGGGTCGGGGGCGGGTGTGGGGGCGGGGAGTGCGTGCGCGGGGAGGGGGTACCTTCTTGCGGCTCGGCGGCGCGCGGCTCCAGCAGCGAGTGCGTGCGCAGCAGCGTGCAGTCGCCGCCCTCGGCCGCGTCCAGCGCGTACACGTACAGCGCGCCCGCGGACGTCGCCACCAGCAGCCGCGCCGACCGCGCCGACCGCGCCACGCTGCACCGTACACAATACACAATACACAATGCACAATACACAATACACACGACCCTTCATTTTGTTACTCAATATTTTACACATATTTTTACCCGACTACGGCAAAGCCAAAAGAGGGTTATGATTTTGACAGGCTATATATGTATGTATGTATGTATGTATGTTCATTTGTTCCCTCCTAGCTCTTTAACTAGTCATTAGATTTGGACAAATGAGGTGTCTCTAGAAGCGTCATGATCGTCTTCTGGTTATCTATACAAATAAATAAAATTGGAGTGTCTGTTTGTAATATTAAAATAACCGCTTTTTACTAAATGCATATGTATGTATACACGGTACATATACCAAAACTGTAGTTAAAAAAATTTTTGTCTGTCTGTCTGTCTGTTTGTTCCGGGTAATCTCTGGAACGGCTGGACGGATTTTGACGGGACTTTCACTGGCAGGTGATGATCCGGGGAGTAACTTAGGCTACTTTTTTTAGACTAACTTTGTCGCGCGGCGTTACTCGCGGTACAACAATAACCGCGGGTAACACCGCGGGGTTCAGCTAGTAGGCTATATGACGTGTCACTGAATCTAATATGGCGCCCTCTAGCCGACATAACGTACTGTATTAAAAAATAAATTTGAGATAAATATGCCGTGTTTGGTATCATTGGAAAGGGCGTTACTTGTACATTTCAAAAATACATATATTACTAGCTTTTGTTCGTGACTTTGTCCGTATTTATTCGATAAGTGTGATATTTCTATGATATGCTTTTTTGTTCCCTCATTCTTTCTAAACTAGTCAGAATAAGACAAATGAGGTATCGTTAGAAGTGTCTTGATTGTCCGCTGCTTAGAGGTTATATGACGCGTCACTGAATTGAATGTGGCGCCCTCTAGCCGACATAAAGAACTGTATTAAAAACTAAATTTGGAATAAATTTGCCGTGTTTGGTATCATTGGAAAGGACATTACTTGTATATATTATTAGCATTTGTTCGTGACTTTGTCCGTATTTATTCAATAAGTGTGATATTTCTATGGTACCTATTTAAAATAAACTTTGCACAACAATAAGTATTATAGAGGCACCAAAACGTTTTAAATAAAAAAAAGTAAAAACTAAAACCCAACTGCGACAAAAAACGACGCTTAAAAAGTATGAAACAAGTTTCAAAAACCGTAGTCACGCGTTGTTAAAGTGTTGTGGACTATGGTTCATTACACTACATGAACTACGGCTTTTGAAACTTAGTAATGTTCCATTTGGCTTTTGAAACTTGTTTCATACTTTATAAGCGTCGTTTTTTGTCGCAGTTGGGTTTTAGTTTTTACTTTTTTTTTTTAATTAAAACATTTTATAACTGCATCTTAACTAATACCATAACACTTTTATCAATGAAAACTTCTATTCGTTTGTAGCATTTTTTTCGAAACTAGGTTGTAGTCGACTTTACATCTGTTACTTTACAGCTGAAATCAGATTTTTCACATGCAGCGGCTGCTATCGGATTTCCAGAATCAGAGTAAAGGGTGATATCAAAGTTCTGTATATACTTGTAATGATTGCCGAAGATATTCATATGACTACAGATATAACTTATTTATATATAAAAAAAAGTAAAAACTAAAACCCAACTACGACAAAAAACGACGCTTAAAAAGTATTAAACAAGTTTCAAAAGCCGTAGTCACGCGTTGTAAAAGTTTTGTGGACTATGGTACATTACACGACATGAACTACGGCTTTTGAAAGTTAGGAATGTTCCATAGTCCATAACACTTTAACAACGCGTGACTACGGCTTTTGAAACTTGTTTAATACTTTTTAAGCGTCGTTTTTTGTCGTAGTTGGGTTTTATTACTAGTCGGTCTGTACGAAAGAGATCTCTATTAGATAACTAGCTGCCCCGCCAAACGTCGTTTTGCCATATTTTTTTTTTAAGGATGGGTGACTCTTACCATTTAGGGGGATGAAAAATAGATGTTGTTCGATTCTCAGACCTACTCAATATACTCACAAAAGGCAGTGATATGGCGGTTTTTGGATTGCAATCCTCGAATACCAACGATGAAATTTCACGCTATCAAGTTGGTCGTTATGTGAACTGTAATGAAGCGATTTGGCGTATATTCGCATTTCCTATTCACGAACGTCATCCTACTGTTATGCATTTGGCGGTGCATCTGGAGAATGGTCAACGAGTATATTTCACGGCTTCGAATGCTACGCAACGTGCTGAAACACCTCCAGCAACTACATTAACCAGTTTTTTTGCAATCTGCCAAAGCTTTTTTTTTTTTTTTTTTTAACGTGTGGAAACCCCCTCGGGCCGTCACCCCGCCGGGGTTTGCGGCGGGGCGGTGTGTCGGAATCGAACCGACTAAAACCACACGGTGTGCCACTCTGCGCCTGAGACGGGAGGGATCCGGAAACTGCTGTTATTAACACATCCGGAACAATCTGCCAAAGCTAAACTAACCAAAACTGTGCAACGGTACGCGTTTGGTGGTTAGAAAATTGATGAACAATGTAATTTACGCTACGATAATGATCGGAAAATTCAAAGGTGAGGAAGTTCTTATTCCGAGGATCCCGATGATCCCAACCGATATGCCGTTTGAATTTAAAAGACTTCAATTTCCGATACGTCTTGCATTTGCCATGACCATCAACAAATCACAAGGCCAATCCTTAAAAGTTTGAGGTTTAAATCTAGAACATTCATGTTTTTCCCATGGTCAATTATACGTGGCATGTTCACGGGTCGGAAGACCATCTGCGTTGTTTGTTTTTGCGCCTGATAATAAAACAAAAAATGTCGTGTATCACAAGGTACTTAAGTGAAGAGCAACCTACCTATTAAGTGAACCTAACCTAAAATACAGAAATAATAATGAATGACTAATTTAGGTATTTAATTTTTTTGTATTTTTTCCAATAAAAAAAACACAATCTGCTTATTTATTGCCATTAACGCGGAACAAAGTTCGCCGGGTCAGCTAGTATTAGATATAATCAATACGGGACTTCTCAAGAGAGTTATAAATTACCGTGGCAGAACTACGCTACCGTAGGACAGCCACGCTTCGGCATGAACGGGCCGGCTCGACCGAAGTGAAACCACGGCCTCACAGAAAACCGGTGTGAAATAGCGCTTGCGCTGTGTTTGAGTGAGTGAGGATACCAGAGGTCCATAAACCCAACCCCTCCCCACATCCCTTTCCCCATCCCCCAAAGGTTAGCAACGCACTTGTGACACCTCTGGTGTTGCGGGTGTCCATGGGCGGCGGTAATTGCTCAGGTGATACGTCTGCTCGTTTGCCCCCTATACCATAAAAAAAAAACTAAATTCGCACAAGCTCTTGGTAGGTTTTTAATCTTACGGAAAAATTATAAGAGGGATGGATAGTGAACTTTGCCATGAGTGAGCGAGACAGAGAGTGACGCCACTTTTACCAAATAAATAAAATTGAAATGTCTGTTTATAATTTTAAAATAATCGCTTTTCAATAAATGCTTCTCAGTAAATACGGTACACGAATAATTTTTTTATCAATTGTGTGAAGCATTTTATATTTTCAATGGATTCACTATAAACTTTGTATGTAGATTTCTCAATTGATATAAGTAAGGACAGACATTTTATTTCTTTAGTAGATTAAAAAAAACAAATAAAAATTTATGAAATAATAAAATACATTGGCGTTTATAAATAACGTTGATCATGAATTTAAGCAAATTAAAATGAGATAATTGCGAGTTGATAAGGTCGAGAACTGCTTGCACGTATTGATTAAAATAGTTATCACATTTAGATGACAAAAAAGTGTAAGTAATTTAAGTCGATTGCAACGAAATCTCCTAAACATAGGGGATAATAGTAGGTATTTATGCAATTGAAAATCATTTTTTTAAGTTAAGTTTAACAATATTATTATATTGTTAAAGGAGAATGGCAGATCCTGTACCGCTAGTGACATGTCATAGCTGGTCTTGATATTTGCGTTGTTTATACAGTAAATCATCAGAAATGTTTTTATGTAACTTTCATATTTTTTGTTCATAGCAAAGAGTAAATAAGTCCTTCTGAAAAAATGTTATAAATGCTTAACTGAACGTTTGAGTTAACGTCAACAAAACATATTCGTTCTTTTCTATACTTGCCATGCATAAAATGTAAAAAACATAAAATCGATAATCAAAATTAAATCGATACCTAGTCATTAATGAGATCACTACTGTTATTAACATTTGAAAACAATATTTTTTTTTATTAAAAATATTGACTGTACAGATTAAGAGATAAGTAAAAGAAAAAATATTAGAAATCAATCATTTTAGTTATAGGTTCATTTTGTTTTGTAAGTAAACTAACGATTAGAATAATCGATTCCATTAAGTGAATATGTCATGCATCTGATTTGACCGGGCAACATTTTATTGACGAAATACGAAAATCGTAAACAAATGTCAATGGCTTGTTGGCTATTTTATTTTTGTTGTTTTGGTTTCAAAGAGCTAAAGCTTATTACGCGTTTATTAATTCGATTCGTCTCAGACATATCTTTTCCCGGAACTGAAACGGAAAAACTGAAATATCTTTTGAATGTCAGCAGCTAAAAATCTGGTCATTTAAACTGAAGTCGTTGATAACATGACTAACCTAATAAATATAATAAAAATCTCAACCATGAGAAGTCGTAAGCGGTACAAAAGTCCCATACAAACCTGCCACTGATTGTTTGTTAAACTGTTTTTGAGCTTATTTTGAGCGCCATCTAGATTTATTTGAACTTTTCTAGTTTTTTACGGAGTACAGCATTGGCCAAGGGAGGGTCGGTCTATAGTATATTGCGTCATTCGTTATATTTTAGTTATTAAGTCTATTGCAGCAGATAGTGTTTTAGACATTGTTCTAAATTCAAGTTAGTCGTTTGAGAGAATTTGATTTGTTTTCAAGATTTTTTGGAGACTGCTTCCGAGTCGAATAATGTGCCAGTCGATAGGATATACTGTAGTACGGGTACGTGCGGTACTGGTACGCGCGGCGAGGGCAGGCACTCACTTGGTGATGGCGGCCACGGCGCGGTGGCCGGTGAGCGGCAGGCGCGCCGAGGCGAAGGCGCGGCCCTGCGCCAGCACGTCGGCCACCTGCGCCGGCAGGTAGCCCGCGCCGGCCGACACGGCGGAGGACAGCCAGCCCATCCACGTGGCGGGCGCGTCCTCGTCGGCCGGCGGCGCCGCCTCGTCGGGCGCCTGCGCCGCGTCCTGCAGCCGGAACACGTGCACCGTCTCCGTGTTGGACGTGGCGGCCAGGAAGGTCCCGCACGCGCTGAAGGCCAGGCACGCGATGGACACGCAGCGCTTGACGCCGCGCCGGAACTCGTACAGGCGCGTGCGCTCGGGCACGGCGAACACGCGGATGACCGTGCCGCGCTCCGACGCCGTGGCCAGGCGCCGCCCGCACATGGACCACGCCAGCGCCGCCAGCGGGCTGTCGTGCGCGCTGATCACGCACTTCGCGTTCTGCGAACAGACCGCGCACCGTCACCGCCGCTCTGACCCTCGCCCCGCCCCGCCCCGCCCCGCCTTTCCTCCCCTCACTCACCAGGTGCACGGCGTCGAAGATCTGCACCTCTCCCACGGCGCTGGAGCCCGGGTAGGCCACGTAGCAGTGGTCCACGCACGGGGACAGCGCGCAGAGGCCGCGGGGGTTCGGCGGCGTATCGCGGATGGTGTGCAGGATCTTCATGTCGCGAATGTTGTGGATGTGTAGCGACTCTTCCAGGCACACGATCAACCTCTGCGACACGTATCATGTTTAACGTCGATATAAACCTTAGGTATACACTATGACAACTTCATAAATTTATATTTTTAAATAGATCATTAAACGCTTCTTGAAATCACGCTCGATTACCACTTGAAGGTTTCACGTAGATACTCTTAGACAACGTCCCCTCACTCTCGATGATAGAGCAATGAATGAATGAGTTAATGACAAGTAAATCTAATGTTACGCCTTTCTAAATGTTCGTAGTCTCGTAGAGCATATAAATTATCGAGGCTCGAGCATGTACATATGAAGGCGACGTGTACTCACGGAGCGGTTCAGCTTCACTGCCAAGATTGTGTTACTGTAACTGTAGTTGCAGATTTCTGTGCCCTTTTTGTAGTGGCATACGATCAGTTTTCTGAAAAATAACAATATTACTTTGTATAGCCACCATCTAAGTTATCATAAAAGAATGGTCATTGTGTCAATCACGCAAAAACTACTGAATGGCTCTTAATAATTGATGTATAATTCGTATACTGCATCATCAGTTCAAAACACTCTTTTTACATCTTTTGAGATTATGCTTTGTACGTAGTACAGTCAACCTCGAAAGGTAGCATACATTACTAAGTTTGCGCCTGCGGCCAGCGCCAGTGAGTGCGAGACCGGAGGCCCAATGATGCAGAAGCATCACTAGGCCGCCATGGTGTGGGTCATCATGCTGCATTGTTGCATTCGCAATGAGTATGGTGACCATCACTATTGGATTCTGCTTATGCTTTCCATCAGGCAGAGTAGAATCATTTTGGCAGGCATACATAAAAAAACCGCCAGATTTGACATTTAAGATAAATTTCTATAACAATTGTTACTCTGTTTGTTTCAACTAATCTTTGGTAAGTTTAGACCGATCTTGACGTTGAAGAACACTCAGTCATTATGACACTCTGTTCTCTTCGTGATGGCAACTGGAATGAGGAGATCTAAACGCGAGCCAAAGTCACCGACATTGCATGGAAATTATGTCATACATACATATTATATGAAAGTGGGTTGGGCACATTGTTCACAGAAATTATTTAACAACTGATATAAATACACACTTTCTTGTTTTGGTAAATACCTACATCTTTATATATATAATTCTTCTGTGAGTGTGTATGTCACTGAACTACTCTCAAACGACTGGACCGATTTTGATGAAATTTTTTGTGTGTGTTCAAGGGGATCTGGGAATGGTTTAGATTCACAATTTTGTCCGCTGGACAATGTTTTTTTAATTTATTAGTAGTTATGGCAAAACGACGTTTGCCGGGACAGCTAGTATCTATATATATATATAAATGAATCGCCGAAATATATGTAAGCTCGTAACTTCCTGAACCAAATTAAATAAATGTTTTTTTATGTGTTGGTTATTGTTAGGACAACGTTTGTGTACAAGAAAAATAAAAAAGGAAAGAAAAAGGAAAACCCTGTTTTTTGTCCGCGACTGTGACGGGGGAAGCTGAGAATATATAAGCGGTACGAAGTTTGCCGAGTCAGCTAGTTATACATAGAAAACACCTAATTAAAATAAAATAAAATAAATATTTGTGTGTACGTGTGTGTGTATTGTGTGTGTTTGTATTGTGATTTTTTTTGCGCAATCAATTGCTTTCCCTTTCCCTTGCAGTCATTTTTGCTTTTTGATTTTGTAATTTTTGTATTTGTTGCAATTTGATAATGTTCATGCTGTAATCTCCCATAATTGAGGAAGCACAAGACATAAGATTTATTATTTGTAATAAAACTAGCATGTAAGGTGTATTCCTTGTCGGAGGTCCATAATAAATAAATAAATAAATAAATAAAATAAATAAACTCCGATACAAATTTTTGCAGATGATTCAAACATCTGGTCCGACCCAGGAATCGAACCTGAGACCTCAAGCACGGCAGTCGCATACGCTACCACTGCGCCACCGAAGCATTTTGCTTCATGTGGAGGATGTGTTTTACTCTAATTTAATAATGAGCCATTTAGCGACACATCAAAACCATATTCCAGCCTGTAAATAATAGAAATAAAATAAAAAATAAAAGCTGCTTTTAAAAATAACTCCAACATGTAGTTGGAGACCATGTACTAAATATTTTATAGGGTTTGTGATAGTATTCGAATGATTTAATTTGTGCCGCCAAAATTTATTACAACAAGAATACAGTCAGTCCTTAATAATTCCTAAAACCAATTTACATGCGTAAGAAGTAGCTGGCACAACTAATATAATAATATGTATAAGTAATAAAATGAAATGACTCGTGTGTGCCCTTGCAGACTTTATCAATAGGCATTATTTATTATCGCTGTGCGGCACAATTAGGAACGTATGATTTCCGGCTTGGGACGGTGATGACGATGTGCGCCAGTAATCCCAAGCTACGCGTCGTCGCTCGATGATCGGAGCGCGATAGGTTCACGTTCACGGTCTCACATCTCTCGGGTACACTTACACAAATAGACGTGGACGGCACGTAAGGGCGAGCGATGCTAATATTAGTAAATCGTTTGACGACGTTGTCGCAAGGCGCTGCTACAGTGTTAGAGGTCACGGTGGCACAGGGTCGCAGCGGCCGCGACCGACCGCCGCGCTAGCTGCTCGGCCACTCGCTGTCTTTCATTGAACGTCTGATGGTCATTCAGGAGGCTACTTTTGTTAATTTGTTGTCCAGTACGTTTGGACGTTTGTATGCTCGAGTTGGCGCAAATATTTTACAAATGTATGCGTTACCTTCAGCTAATACATATACTTACAATGCATTTAAACGCGATATCTGGATTAATGTGTCAACAGTAGTGAAGTGAACACGTTCTAACGTACACCTTTGTTATTTATATGCCCCCTTTATACGCCGCTTTCTACTGCGCCAAGTGTTGTGGGGTCACATCCCACACGAGACAACACTTTGTGTGATCCACAAATTGTTGTTCTGAGCCTAGGTGTTCTTTGTGTACGTTTGTATGTTTGTTTTTTACACACATAAAACGAACGCGTTACAGGATGCATATTCCTAATGCGGTAGGCGTGTTTAAAAATATATTTATATTTTACCGTGGCTGGGAGAGCCACACTTCGGCATGAATGGGCCGGCTCGACCGGAGTGATACCACGGCCTCACAGAAAACCAGTGTGAAATAGCGCTTGCGCTGTGTTTCACCCAGTGGGGGAGGATACCGGAGGCCCATACCCTAACGCCTTCCCCCAAACCCCAAAGGCATCAGCCATCTGGTGTTGCATGGGCGGACGGTCCATAGGCGGCGGTAATCGCTTACCAAAAGGCTATAAAAAAAACTCTTCAGGGCTCGCGTGCCTGTTCCGTGTTTTTTTTAACAACTATTTTCTTTTACCCATGCAGCCATGGTGAATGGTAGTAAAAGTTTGAAATAATAGATGATCATAGAAGGTTTCGGCCTTTTAGAATTAAGAGTTGGTAAATCCGAGGGTTAACCCTAGTTCGTCCATTAACAATAACATTATATGACGCGACGGCGACGCAGTGTTAGCGCAGGTACGGGCGGGCACGAGTTAGGCGAGCGGTGCAAGTGCAAAAGTCACGCGACCCTCCGCTTCGATGCTGATCACACACGAGATCTCACCTTGATGAATACATAAGCGTGCGACACATAATTCATTCGCTACTATTCTCTACAAGTACTTAAATGATGATTAATGCCGCAATGGATGACTTTTCATTAATTTTTGTAACGTTTTCAACTGTTTTATATACAATGCTACTCCCTGGATCTACTATTATAACATTAGGAAGTTATCAATTCGTCAGTTTTTTTATATATATACTTTGTTTTTTTTTACATTAATAAACTTAAACACCCATAAAACCTTACCTTTGTAGGTTTATCTTGGGTGTGAGTGTACATTCCTCATTTCATTTATTTAATACAAACCAAATATGTTTAATAAAATCTACAGGCGTGGTATAAACAAGTAATCAGATTTACAAAATATACGTAATTATGTCTCGGGAAAGGACTTAGGATAGTTTATAAACTCGCCGCATTGTGGATGGTTACATTAGACATTTTTCTACTATATATTTGCGCTTATTCACTGCCAATTTCAAAAACAGGCATTGAACTTCTGCAATGTATGAATTAATTGTAGTATATTAATATAAATTCACTGAGCCTATTGCCGCTTAATGCTGGATAAAAGCCTCCCGCAGGCAGAGTAGCATGACCCGGTCTTGGGCAGTCCGCATCCCTCATTCGCATTTGCATCCCAACAAAAAATTAACCATTTTGATTGATGTTAAACTACTGCTGAGATATTTGTTGTTTTCCAGTTACTTATTGTTATTATCTAATGTTTACTGAGTAACATGATCTATTATTTTTTTGGTAATCTGTAAACAATGATGTTGGTTACATGTTCATAAATTTTGTGTACACATTGTTTCTAGTTATAATTAAACATGTATCTGCTTTTTGTTCCAATAAATAAAATAAAAATAAAATAAACTACTTTTTTGGTTACTCCTTGACAATATGCACTACACTACAAATACTTCAATTTAAAGTCTCCAGTTGTACTTGTGTCCTATTTCAAAATTATCAAATATAATTAGTGATATAATTAAAAACGCATTACACATCCTCAACAGTTGTCATTAGTAGTAAATAACATGTTATGTAAAATCAACTATTAAACTATATTCTAAACTCATTTGATTTAACATGGTTATACTTAGTCTTGCAACAGGTTAGGCTTTTTATTTACATTCCGTTAAACTATAGAATATATAGATATTGTAAATGTTGTTGTAAATGAAGCTTACCTTGTGGCGGATACGGTGACAACAGCCACCAAAGAGCTGCTAAAGAGTCGGTCGACGAGGCAAGTTTCCAGGCCAGAGCGACTGGCGTAGATTTCCTCGATGCCATCATCAGGGGTGAGTGAAAACAGGTGGTACCCAGTGCTACTGCCCGCCACTAGAGACCTACACACACATATTACTCGGCTTTAATACAACCAACATTTGAGCGTCATCCCTAACAAACACAGTATGGGACCTCAAGTTAAATTGAGGTAAATCAAAGATGAAAGAAATTTGAAATGTTTAATAATATTTACTGATTGTTTATGATATTGCATGAAAAGATGTTTCTATCATATTGATGTGGTATTGATTAACTATAACCATAATTATGTGGTTACTATTAATACGGTACTAATGATACATAATAAGTAAGTTTAATAGCAATATACTTTTCATCATGACTGAACACTTATTTAACAATAAGAGATAAAAACTATGAAGCAATTCCAAACTGGTTTTACTTTCAAAATGTGGTGCAATAAAAGTTGAAATCAAAGTATTGGAAGAACCTAATGTTCTTTTGAGTTAACATTGTGTAATAAAGAGGTTGAATTATCACATTGTTAGTGTGTGACCTAGGAAATGGTATCAATTCTATGCATACATATAAAGACATATATATAAATAGTTTTAGGAGCACTTTTTTTATTCCTTCAAGTAACTTTACAACATTATGCTTGAGGTTTAGTGAAGAATACAAGTTGACTTTGACCATTTGATATTGTTTGCCTGCTCTGTCATAAAAAAAAAGAAATGATACTTTACAACCACCTCAGAAGAACAAAAGATACACATGATTTCAATGAAGTGTGGCAGTTTCAAATGGATCTAACTAGACAAAAGACTTAGCTTTCATACCATATGGTATTTTACACTGAACCTCACCAGAACAAAAGACAACAATGGTTTCTAATGCCATGTGGTACCTATATCCCACTAGACTTCAACAGAACAAAAATACACAGCATGGTTATAAACCATGTGTTATTTCTAGTAGTTTAAAAAAACTTGTATTTTATGCCATGTGCCCATCCCCATGCCCTCACTAGAACAAAAACAAACAATGGGTTCGAATGCCATGTGGTAGGTACCTCATAAGAATAAGAACTAAAAGGGCTTAATGAAGTCTGAATTTTTAATGATGTTTTTATATATTATTAGTAGGTACAAAAACGAATCTAGAAACAAAGGTTACTACTTAAAGGGTAAACTACTTAGCTTTGTTTTTTTAACAAAAGAATATGTACAAACAGTAAATAAATAGCGTTATTATGCCTCAAAATCCAATTGTAACTTTAAGAATTCAGTATGGAACATTGAAATGTACCTATGTGTGGTGTTAGTTTAATACATATGATTAAAAAAAAAAATTTAAAGGATTCAGTATAATTAAGCTGTTGACAATCTTTGTGCATCAAACATTAGAACAACCAAGACAGCTTGCACTAAACTTTGTTGCTAGTATAGTCTGTATTAGGCAAGCCTTAGAAGATCATTTTTTGTATCCTTAGACGCCATGTTTGTTTACACATATCGAATGCTTTGGGAGAAGACATTACGAAACAGCTGGCGATGACGTATTGCATCATCGCACCACTGACGAAACGCACTTGTAATACTATCGACGTTCATTTCAGGACATTGTGCACTTGGCTGTAACAACTCACAATGAACTAAGGAAGTCTAACTCAACAATATTAACTTCGCATATCTCTCACGAAAATTTACTTACGTGCAATCCTGGTTAAACTGCACATATATGGAGCCTGCATTTGAGCCCTCAGAGTTCTGACCTCCCAAACTCATTTGAACGATCGAAGAGTACCGATTGTCCTAAAAACTAAGCTCTTAAATAGCACACAATCACGGCAGTAACTCTCTAAACGAATACAAAACAGTCACTCACGAAAATAAGTAAATACTTGAAACTAATTGTTCGTCACAAGAAGTAGAATTTTGACACAAAGAACGACCTTGCTGCTAAAAACAAGCCCCCTCCCGCACACTGCATTCGTTTACTGCTATAAACTACAATTAAACACAAACAGTCTAGTATTGCCAGCTGTAAAGATGTTTTTTTTACTATTACATTTCTTTAAATGCGCAATATGTTGACAAACTGTATCAGCCAAAATAATAAAATGATGGTTGACCATGTTTAAAGTTAGAGAAAATTAAAAGTGAATTAAATAAACGTCTAAACTGCTTAGGTACCTATATGGTGCGAACTTATTTTCGTAACTAAATCTTTTTCAGATCAAATCAGACTGCCTCGTTGGTCTCGCGGTCGGCGTGAGCGACTGCTGATCATGAGGTCTCGGGTTCGATTCCCGGGTCGGACCAAATGTTTGTATGATCTACAAATATTTGTTTCGGAGTTTGGGTGTGTTCTATTTATAATATGTATGTATTTACAAAAAAAAAGTATATATGTATTTGTATCACTTGTCTAGTACCCCATAACACAAGCTCTGCTTATCTTGGGACTAGATGGCGTTGTGTGTTTAGATGTCCGAAATATTTATTTATTATTTATTTATTTAACAGTTTTTACACATCGGACATTGCAACTGAAAGACGCTGGCATTTCCTAAGACTCACTAAAATGAAATCTTTATGTTTAAAATTAGGTTAGGTACAAGAACACTTTGCAAGTAAAACTTATTTGAGCTGATGAGTTTAATCTTTTCTAACTGGACGATCCCTGAGAAGAAAGGACGAAACGAACTCGCAGCCCATCGTCCCTGTTAAAGACCAGACAATCTTCTCAAAATATAAAGGTATTCTATCAATAAATAATAAAAAAACATATTGTGGTTTTAGTCACAACTATCATAATTTAGTAAAAATATTACTTATTATAAATTACCTTCACATCAAAAAAGGAATGAATTTAAACATTGAAATGTACCATAGTCCATAACACTTTAAAAACGCGTAACTACGGCTTTTGAAACTTGTTTCATGCTGTTTCAGCGTCGTTTTTTGTGGTAGTTGGGTTTTAGTTTATACTTTTTTTTTGTTTAAATTGTTTTGGTGCCTCTATAATATTAATTTCTTTACAAAGTATATTTTAAATAGGTACCACAGAAATATCACAATTATGGAATAAATACGGACAAAGTCACGAGAAAATGCTAATAATATATATATTTTTGAAATGTACAAATAACGTCCTTTCGTATATCAAACACGGCATATTTCTCTTAATTTTTTTTATACAGTACTTTACGTCTGCTGGACGGCGCTACATTAGATTCAGTGACACGTCACATAGCCTATAACCAGCAGACGATCATGACGCTTCTAACGACACCTCATTTGTCCAGTTCTAAAGTCCAGTTCTAGTTAAGGAGTTATGAGGGAACAAATGAACTATACATACATATCCTTTCAAAATCATAACCCTCTTTTGGCTTTGCCGTAGTCGGGTAAAAATAAACAGCATGAGCTGAATGTAGCACAGCCCAGGCCTTAGATATAACTCGAGTGAGCAGGGCGGCAGCACGGGACTCTTTCCTTCCGACTGACGCAGATGCTTTCCGGGCACAGTTGCTTCGGGAAGTACCTGCAATCGGTCGCCAGGAGGGAACTGAGTCCCGCCTGCCACCACTGCGACTGCAGTGAGGACTCGACACAGCACACGCTGGCGGTTTGCCCCGCATGGGCGTCGCAGCGTCGGGCCCTCACTGCAGCCATCGGAGGAGATCTCTCGCTACCGGCCGTCATACGCTCCATGGCCGGTAGCGACAGCCGTTTTACCACGGTCGCCACCTTCTGCGAAGATGTCATCTCTCAGAAGGAGGCGGCAGGAAGGCCCGGGAGGACGACCTCCTCTCGGACCCGATCCGCCGCCGGCGAACCGGGCAGCGGAGGCGCGCTCACCAGTGTCTCATGCCACCCTGTGTCAGGCCGTGGATGGTCGGGATGGGTTTTCCCTTCCATCCGCTTTAGTTAGTTAGCCGCCCGCTAGGAGGCGACGTTACGTGTGTGCCGTACGTCGCCTAAATTGAGAGGTTGAGGAGGAGGGTGCCCGCTTCAGTGCGGGCTGGCGCCGGGAGGGGTCCGGAGGTCGTAACGCAGCAGTTCCCGGATCTCTCCCTTCTCAGGCGCAGAGTGGCACACCGTGTGGTGTTAGTCGGTTCGATTCCGAAACACACACCGCCCCGCCCCCAAAGGGGGTTTCCACACGTTAAAAAAAAAGGCCTTAGATATATCTACAGGGGCAGCCGAACGGGCGGAAAGCCTGATCGGAGTAGAGAGAGATACTGCGTTTGTGTAGTGTCCGTCTCTATTACACAAGCTTCTCATTGGTTGGTGTACTTCACATCAGTCATGCAAATTGGTATGTGCAACACACCAATACAAAACACCACAGAGTACAATGATATTGTAGTAAATTCCCTTGACGCTGGCAAAATCATCGATATCCGATGGAGCCACTGAATTAGAAGAACAAGAAGAAGACACTGTACTCTGTGCAGATAATAATCGATTCACAGAGTATATTGTTAATACAGAAAATTTAATTAATTATTATTTTAATTGATATTTTAATTAATTTTTAATAAAAAAAATTTATCGTCTAAATAATATTTTTATTTATTTACTTATTTATTTATTTAAACTTGATGCACAATTTGCACAAAGGCGGACTTATATTTTAAATAAATAACAGCTAAACATATTAGTTATATATAAATTCATGACAAACAAGATTTACTAAAAATTAAGAGACTTTTTTGTCTATAACCAAAGAATCGAAAAACTACCACTTCAGAAAAACATTCTCGCTCTATAATAACGTAACTAATTTCAGGAGTAGAGCGATATAATAGTAGTTCGGCTGCTAGACCATGTTTAGGATTTGGTATCATAATTTTCGATGGTGGTGCAGTCTGTGTAACTGAGATTGAACTAATATTTATAATGCTACCAAGTTAAGAATCTTTAATAGCACATGGGTTTTCAAGTAACTACTGATCATCGTAAATTAATACTGTTATATGTTTGACATTTACTGTCAGTTACCCTAGTACTTGTTGTACGAAGATTGAGTACCCTGAGTCGAGTTTAGTCAATCATATGGCCAACCATGAATCCATGACAGAAAATATCATTATTTTCATGTTTTGCAGACAGGTTGTGTAAATTCTAACCTAAAATATCCATAATTAAATTCTTTATCGTCTCATTTGCAAGTGTAAGTCGTAGCGTTAAGTAGTATTTTCAAGTAAATATTACAAATGGGTCGCAAAATACCTGCGAAAAAACACCGTGGGGTTAAAGACCCCCTTCTGCAACAAGCTAAGCGATTAGAAAGGTTTGTTTTAAAGTAATGTCAATAACTTGTGTGGCAACTTGACTGTTATTAAAACTAATCATCAGTTTAAAAGGAAAAATAAATGCACCGCCAAAAGATCCAGATGAGCAGCCAATGCCCCGTTCTATCATAAGACTCTTTGGGCTACCAGATCCCAGTAAAAGGAATACCGCCAAGAAAAATACACATAGTAAAACACGCCCGTTGCCGCACCGCAAAGGTTTGTTGTTGGCCATTTAACGCGTTTCAAATGTATCGGCTGTGGTGTTCAAATGTTTCTACATGCAATGTTTCAGATGAGGGTGTTAGATGTTCAAGTGACAATCCAATATCTCATCTCAACAAGTTACCTGGTGAATCAGGGCGGGGTTTCTCTCTTCGCATCAACAGTGCCATCAAGGCTCTACATAGTGCCGATGAACACTTGGATTACCCTGTAGGTATTATTTTTGTTGACTAATCAAACTTAAAACTGTATTAGGATTATCCAGAAATAATTGGATCTGGCTTAAATGCACTCATTTTTCAATTCCTATGATATCAGGGTACTTGTAATGTAATTATAATTGTGAACAGTTTTGATTAGACAATCAAAACAATTGTTACAAGATGTAATCAAGATAAACAAATTGATCAATGTGCTGCCATGCCATATGGCCATGCATATAGGATAGCGGTGTTCATGACTATTCCATCTAATCTAAAAGATACAGTATGATGTTTCATATTTTTGAACACAAAATAACTTTCAATTGTAAATGCATAACTCACATAATCCCGGTAACATATTCTCTAAAACCATGGTATTGTGAAGATATTTTTATATTATCCCAACTTGTATTATTCTTTAGATATAACTAAATTTAAATATTAATCTTTAAATCAAAGCAAAAAAAGAAATATATACACAATAGATATTTCATTTCAAATTTACATAGTTAGGCCTTTTGCCACAGTGTTTTGACTTATCATATTGACTTTTATGTAAGTAACCGACTGAAGATTCGATTTTGGTCAGTTTCGGAAGGTTGGTTATTTGGAGGTGCTTCAAGTACAAACAAGTACAATTTTAACAAAAATAAAACCGACTTCAAGCTTCAACTCGATTTCTCTTGGATGCCATGATCAGATATTAATGTTCTTATCATGGTACCACCGTCGGGACATCTCCTTTCCATTAAAAAAAGAATCATCAAAATCGGTTGTTAAATGACGAAGTTATCTGCGAACATACATAAAAAAAAAAATATAAACGGTTGAATTGAGAAACCTCCTCCTTTTTTTGAAGTTGTTACACCCATTACACATTACACCCGCCCAATGACATCAATATGGCGGGGGTGGGTATCTATCAATATTCTAATACTTTACCATTAATTATGAATTACGAGTGAGCCAAGAAGTTCGCTGACCGAAGATTTTACGAAATATGCCTAAGTTTCAAAAGCCGTAGTCCATGTAGTGTAATGTACCATAGTCCATAACACTTTAACAACGCGTGACTACGGCTTTTGAAACTTGTTTCATACTTTTTAAGCGTCGTTTTTTGTCGTAGTTGGGTTTTAGTTTTTACTTTTTTTTTTTTTTTAAATGTTTTGGTGCCTGTATAATACGTATTGTTGTGCAAAGTATATTTTAAATAGGTACCATAGAAATATCACACTTATCGAATAAATACGGACAAAGTCACGAACAAATGCTAATAATATACGTATTTTTGAAATGTACAAGTAACGCCCTTTCCAATGATACCAAACACGGCATATTTATCTGAAATACTTTTTTAATACAGTACTTTATGTCGGCTAGAGGGCGCCACATTAGATTCAGTGACACGTCATGTAGCCTATAACCAGAAGACGATCATGACGCTTCTAGAGACACCTCATTTGTCCAAATCTAATGAGTAGTTTAGGAGCTAGGAGGGAACAGCTTTTTAATCAATGCATATGTGTGTATACACGATACATATACCAAAAATGTGGTTAAATTTTTTTTGTCTGTCTGTCTGTTTGTTCCGGGTAATCTCTAGAACGGCTGGACGGATTTGGACGGGACTTAGGCTACTTTTTTAGACTAACTTTGTCCCGCGGCGTTACTCGCGGTACAACAATAACCGCGGGGTTCAGCTAGTATATATATAAAAATGAATCGCCAAAATGTATGTTAATGTATGTATGTAAATAATTATTTTTTTCTGTGTTCGTTATTCTTTGTACAAGGTTTGTCTACAAGAAAAATTCAAAGATAATGGGAAAAGTTTTTTTGTCTGTGACTGTACACTGCCTGTAGGAAGCTGAGACAGATGTGTAAATATGGTGGTACGAAGTTCGCCGGGTCAGCTAGTTATTTATAACTCAAGAACGGCTGAACCAATTTGGCGGAAAATTGATGGTGAGGTAGTTTAGAACCATTAGACAGATATAGGATGCTTTTTACGTAGGTTTTTTTCATTTAGTTTGCGCCGCAGTTGTTGTTGTAACGCGGAGTCCGCAGGCAACACCGCGGCGCTCAGCTAGTGTATAAATAAGAATGCATCCAATTCAACATAATTTTGTATTCAGAATTAATCTTGTCTAAGTTATGTGTCTCGTTTCTGGATAGCTAAATAATACACCTGAGCCGATACGTGCGTAACGAAACAAGAGTGGAGTGGAGGTTGATTTTTAAATCGAGAAATACCTTTGCTTCTATTATGTCATCAAACGTGTGTCGCTTACAGCACGACCTCGAAGCGGAAGACTACAAGGGCCAGCGTATGGCCGAGCAGCGCGAACGACGAGCGAAGAAACGTCGGCGCGCCGAGAAGGCCGCCAAGAAAAACGGAGAGGGAGAGAATACAGAAGAGCACCTGACGAGGACACAAAAACTTGCACTCAAAAATAAGGCTAAAAAGATGAAAGCTCTGGAGGTGACACTTGTTTTTTTATTTGTGCGGCAAGTAATTGACGATGTGAGAGTGACCTCGCGCTCGCGACGTTTGCAGGCGGGGGCGGAGCGCGCCGAGCTGCGCTACGAGCGCGTGGCCTTCGGTGACGTCACGCACGCGCCGCCCGCGCTGCACTTCAAGGCCGGCGCCCGGGTACGTCGCCATCTTCACTCGTGTCACACATTCGTGTGCACTGTGCTCTGTGCACTGTGCACTGTGCACTGTGCACCGTAACTGTGCGTGCACTGTGTGTGCGAGTGAGCGAACACGATTTCATATAATCCACCTTCCACTGCTATACCTACTACAAATTCTGCTTTAAAAAGAAAATAATTATATTATTAATAACATAGGAATCGTAGTCGCACTGTTTACAAATATAAATATGGTATTAGGATCGATCGTGCGAAGTGTATAGGAAACGATCGCAGCGCTTGCCGTGGCAGAAATGTACAACAAAATAGGCGTAGTGGAACATGTCAGTTGACAATTACTTTAAAATGGGTCATTATTGTTGTTGTATTGTAAACTGCAAAAATAGCTACAGCAATAGTCAGTGTACATTTTATGTTTTTCATAAAGCGGCCTGGAAATTAGATTAAAGATTTAAATGTATATAATAAAGCATGGACATATTAAAGCAGTGATATGTTTGCTCTTTCCGCTCTAGTTATAAACGCAACTGCAGTTTACTCCAGTGACGACCCGAGCGTTATTTATCCCTAATAAATTAATTAAAATGTTAATAGATATACATACTTATCTACAGCAAAAAACTAAAATATGTGTTCTTTTCAGGTTAGGAGAGTACTAAAGTTGAAACTTGTTTTATAGAGTGTTAAGGTCACTGATGTTTGCTGAATTATGTTGGCTCGTATTAAATAACTATTGTCATTAGTTCTTAGTTCTTCTACATTCCTTATATATTCTGCTAAAACCAATTTATTTCCTTTTAGCATAGTTTAGCGCCGGAAACATATTTTGTATTTTACATTGTCAAAACCAATTTTTTTCAATAACATCCATTTTTTATATTACTGTTTGTAACAAATGCCTTTAGAAGTACTATTTATTATCTGTCCAAATATTATTAATTTACTTTATTTTACATAAAATAGTACGAAATTGTCATTCACTATTTTACTAACGCCCCGTGAGTTGCGTTTTGCGAGATGGCGCTACTGTCGTGCACGTTCCCAATAATAGGAACTCCTAGTCGCTCGCACGATGCCGATGTAACTTTTTTGTGTGCAGTTTGTTAAAGGAACTTCGATCGTGGGGCTGAAGACTATTTGGAACGCATTTCATAGACTAGGTACTTTTGGAAACAGACAATATTTAGACATCGGAAGTAGTAAAATTCATCGTCTTTTAACACGTCACTGCTTCTTAGTAATACCGCAACGTGAAGATCACGTATGATCTTAACGTTCTTTGCTCCTCGTTGATATAAATATTAACGGAACAAAAGTTGAAACGAAACGTCCGCGAGTTTAGGTAAATCGGGACAGTTGTGATGATGAGGTGTCTTTTGATCGGTTCCAGCCGGGGCGGCGCGAGCTGCTGCTGAGCGGCATGCTGCGGGGGGGCGGTGCGGGGGGCACTGGGGCCGGTGCGGGGGGCGCGGGGGGCGCTGCGGACTGCGCCCGGCGCGAGCGCGCGCGGCTCGACGCGGTGGCGGCCTACCGCGCGCTCAAGGCCAGCAAACAGAAAAATAAATAACACCCACCCATACGTCTCTTTCCTTTAGCCTCCTCGGCCAGTCCGCTCCTACGTTTGTCCCTAACAGTGAAATATACGATGAAAACTGTTTTGTTAAGACATCGCGTGTGTTGCGTCGATGTGTACCGTGTGACGTGTCACCCGCTGGCACCTTTTTTTAACCGATCACCCAATGGCAAGTGGCCACAAAAATAGTGAAAAAAAAAGTCGTGGGACACGAGATAGGAACGAAGTTCCTTATCATAAAATATAAAAGACGAAACGAAAATAACTGGCTGCTTTCTATGAGAGAGTATTCATGTCTTTTCAAATAATCCCGTCATAAATATTTAATATATTTTAGTTTGTATCCTTGTCAATAGATGGCGTGTGATGGCGTAGTATCGCCCCGAAGGGGGTAAATTAGGGGATGAAAGTTTGTATAAAACTTTTATTCCTTTGATGAATTTGCTTATTTTTTATTTAAATAAATTGGTGTTGAAGTAGTATAATGCGTATTTTAGTAGGTATTTCTTAAAATGTCGACGATAAAATAAATTAGAGGATGAGAGTTTGTATAAAACTTTTTATTCCTTTGATGAATTAAATTGCTTCTGTAAAAATATAGTGGGGTACAAGTAGTTAGAACTTAGATTTTTTTAAAGTTCCTTTTAAAACCTCTAAAGTGTTAAAATAGGGAATCGAAAGATTCTATGACGTTTACTTGGTTAGGAAGTTGTACATATGAAATTTTTGACTTGTGCTCTTGTTTGAAAATAATAAAATAATACGTTTTATTCTTTTTTGGAAAATTTACCCACCAAAGGTGTTAAATTGAGGATGAAATTTGTATGGAAGTACATCTGCCCTAATACATAATAGTAATATGTGATAATTGCTGACATCTTTATATATATAATTCTTCTGTGAGTGTGTATGTCACTGAACTACTCTCAAACGACTGGACCGATTTTGATGAAATTTTTTGTGTGTGTTCAAGGGGATCTGGGAATGGTTTTGATTCACAATTTTGTCCGCTGGACAATGTTTTTTTAATTAATTTTTAATTTATTAGTAGCTATGGCAAAACGACGTTTGCCGGGACAGCTAGTATATATATAATAAACAATAAATATATTGTCTCGATATGAGAAAATACTGGGTAAAAGACTTAAGGGACTATAATAAAATAATGGGTGGAGTAACAGTATTGTTAGCAGGCAGTTGCATTTTCGCTAAACATTATCAATCATTCCTAAAGGTACTCGTGCTGACGAGATCAAAGCGTACCTCAAAAGATCTCACTTATGGTCCTTAGGGAGTGTAATAAAATTAGTTCTCTCATATTCTTCTTCGGCCTAGCGTTTTCCCTGCTTAGTGCTGGGGTCCGCTTTCCTACTTAGCCTTCTCCACTTTGCCCGATCTTCGGCATCCTTAGGTGTGAGATCGTTCCCTTCCATGTCCGCTTTGACGACGTCCAGCCAACGCTTTTTAGGCCTGCCGCGTGATCTAGGGCCTTGGACAGTGAGGTCGAGGCATCTATTTCCTACATAGTCGGACGGCCTGCGTCTTACATGGCCATACCATCGGAGTCGACTTTCCTGCAGCTTGTCCGCTACGTCACGGACTCCGAGGCTGCCACGGATATGTTCGTTACGTATGCGATCTAGTCGCGTAACGCCACACATCCACCGCAGCATCTTCATCTCCGCTACGTGAAGCTGCTGGACATGTCTTCCGAGGACAGGCCAGGTCTCGCTGCCGTATAGTAGGACTGGTCGGATGATGCTCTTGTATACAAGGCCCTTTAGCTTCACCGGTATCCTGCGGTCGCAGAGGACGCCGGTTACTTCTCGCCATTTTGTCCAAGCAGCGCTTATTCGGGCTTGGACGTCGTGATCGAGTTCACCGGACTCGTGCAACACGGACCCAAGGTATTTGAATTTACTCGTTTTCAAGACCAATTCATCTCCTACCTTTATGGGATCGGGGTCCGTGCTGCTGCCGCATGCCATGTACTCGGTCTTCGCAACATTTAGCTTCAGCCCACCGTTCTCTAGCGCATCCTTCCACTGATTCACCCTATGCTCCAGTTTCTGTTTGTCCTCATCCGTCAGCGCAATGTCGTCAGCGTACATCATAAGCCACGGAGATGGTTCGTGAACTTTCGCCGAAACCACGTCTAGCTTAACTAATAATATAAGAGTACATCTGAGAGGTGACGTATCTGCTGTTGAATTTGCTAATCTTCTATTAAAAATTGGGAATGGAGATTTGCCTTTAAAAGATGGTTTGTTTGCCATCCCAGTAGGAGAACTTTTAGTGCAACTTCAGGATAAATCTGCGGAACGGTTGTGTGAGCGCGCCATTCTCACCCCTAGAAATGACCAAACCGCGGTAATATGAGCTCCTGTTGATTTCATTTTAAAGAAATGAAATGGTTTACGATTCCATAGTCTGTAATGAACCCAAATGATGCCGTGCATTGCCAAGTTGAATTCTTAAATTTTCTAAAACCATCTGGTCTTCCATATCACAAACTCAAATTAAAAATAGGCACACCAAATATGTTGTTAAGTAATTTAAAAACGCCAAAACTTTGTAATGGAACCAGGCTTCAAATCAAATTCTTACATCGGAACGTATTAGCAGCTACTATATTAAATGGGTGCGCTAGGGCAGAGACAATCTTTATACCCCGCATCCCTATGATACCCAACGACTTTCCGACGACTGGACTGGACTATTCCGATAATCACGTCGAATCACGTTGATCTGTGGGTACAGGTGAGAATATTAAATGATACAATTTCTTCAACATAAATATGCAATAAGCATTTAATTACAAACAGGTATTAATAGGGTTATCAATCCTAATATATAATAATATAACAAATCCTAATATATAAAAAAAAATATACAGCACTGAAACATACTTAAGTTATCAATCTAAGACTATCCTACTACATAAGTCAGTATCCAACAAAGGGGTTTTCTTCCCTCCAAACAGTTATCCTGTCCGGCACGACTTAGTTGATGTTTCACACGGCGAAATTATTGCCTAATCACTGGCACAGTAGGCATGATTGTTTGGGGTGGGTGCCCCATCCGATAACTCCACATACGTTGGCAACACAAACACAACAGTAGGTACTTGCTACTTAGGTACATGAATAGAGTTATTTTTTTCTTTAATGGTAAACTATCAAAAGAAACAAATGATAGCTTTGCAATCCTGCCACTGACTAAACTAATAATTTTGTTTTTCTTTATGAGGCAACGATTTGTAAGAGAAATAATTATGATTCATCGCGATCTGATTTCGGTCGAATACTTCACTGAACGGCACAGAAGACTTCGGTCTCCGGCAGCCCCCCGCCTCACACGCAGATTGGTCCAAAGGTACCTTTCAGGGTGGGATGAGTCTCCACAAACTCACATTTAAAACATGTGAAGCAATCGTGACACGTGTGAATACATTACGGAGCACTGCTGCATTTTTCGTGTGGCCAGACGGCCTCCACCGCCAGGAAATAGTAAAGAAATCTCTTACTTGAATGACGGCCACACCCTCAGCGTGCCTGGCGAACAATTCCTGATGTTTGTTTCAGATGTTAAACAGGAAAACTCTCTGCTTATTCATATTCATTCATTCCTGCGTCGATGCTGTCATCCACACTATCATCCGTACTGCTAACGCGCGTTAACAACTACCTGAATAACGCATGTTAGCATGTGTACTCCTAGAACGAAATGACATGTAGTTTTAAACGCGCGTTGAGCGCTCGTCATCTGAACATGGGCTTATTCTCCTTCAGCTACCTGCCAGTGAAAGTCCCGTCAAAATCGGTCCAGCCGTTCCAGAGATTACCCGGAACAAACAGACAGACCGACAGACAGACAGACAAAAAATTTTTTAACTACAGTTTTGCTATATGTACCTTGTATACATACATATGCATTTAGTTATTTTAATATTACAAACAGACACTCCAATTTTATTTATTTGTATAGATTAAATAAAAAAATCCATATATAAACATAATTTGTACACTTTTTTTTCCAATATTTAATTACAAAACATCACAAGACAAGTCAGCGCCTTCAAGATCCAACATCAAAAAATGTCTCCCTGCAACAACTCAATCGCATCTTCTACGAGTTCTACGACTCTAACGCTTCACAAATCTTCCCATAGATGTCGGTTATCATAACTTTTAATAAAAAAAAATTAAAAAATGCCACGTTCCACAACGTCGCATTTGGTTTTGAGGATTAAATAAAAAAAATAGACATGAGTTTATTTGTAACGCTATCACGCCTACAACACTCAAGCGGTTTTAAAAATACTTTCCACTAGTAAGAACATTACATTATCAGGGAGTAACATGACTCATTTTTTACTGCGATATCCGAGATAGATACATTATAATGTACCTACCATTTGTTTGAATAAATTTAAATAAAGTTAAGTAATAGGTAAAAAATAGTTCCTATTGTATCTAACACATGCTGTGAAAATAAATAAACATTTTGTACAACTGTACCTTGTCGATGTCGGGCTTAGCTCGCCTTTTGTCTCTTTTAATATGAATTGTATTAAGGTAAGAAAGGCATTCGGACTCGCCCTTGAAGAGGGCCCTATTTTAGTGGAAGTTAGTCGGAAACGTTGATCGAAGCGTAAGAAAACCGTATTAAAAGTGGTTTTGTGTACAGCATGCAGCTATATTACATCGTTCGAAGATGTTTCATGGAGGACTTCACACCTGTGTTGCTCTGCAATCCTATGACGTCATAGTTGTATGGACTGGCACGGCCCTGGGCCTGTAGTGCACGTCAACTACAAACACAAGTGTCAGGCTCTTGGGCCTTTGGACTGCAATTTTAATTCTACTTATCGCCTAGCTGTAGAATTAAGAGCACTTTTAAGAACCAAACCTTGGAAAACGAAGCGCCTGAGTTGCTAGTTTTTACCCAACTACGGCAAACTCAAAGGAGGGTTATGTTTATGCCACTATGTATGTATGTATGTATGTATGTGTCCCCTCATAGCTCCTAAATGAGTACAAATGAGTATCGCTTGAAGCGTCTTGATCGTCCGCTGGTTTATAGGCCAGTTATACTCCACCTGCGCGGGCCTTTTGTGGTTGGCCCGCCTAGAGCTATAAATATATTGTGAACTAACTGAATCCCGCGGTGTTACCCGCGGTTATCGTCGTACCGCGAGTAACACCGCGGGACAAAGTTAGTCTAAAAAAAGTAGCCTAAGACACTCCCCGTTCCAGAGATTACCCGAAACAAACAGACAGACAGAAAAAAATTATTTTAACTACATTTTTGTTATATGGATCGTGTATACATACATATGCAGTGATTAAAAAGCTGTTATTTTAATATAACAAACAGACACTCCAATTTTATTTATTTGTATTGATTGTGAACCATTTTAAAGATGGCTATCGTAGAAATTGCGAGCGCACTGAGTAGGTAGGTAAACCGAGAGGTAGAACTAGGAAGTGATCGATTGTGTCCATCATCCTACACTCACTCTACACTCATCAGGAAGTTACAACACCACGGAATAAAGAATAATGCTCTAAATATTTTAACGTCGTATTTGAATGAAAGAGTTCAAAAGGTTGATATTAATCTATAATCTATACAAATAAATAAAATTGAGTGTCTGTTTGTAAAATTAAATTAACCGCTTTTTACTAAATACATATGTATGTATACATATACCAAAAATGTAGTTAATTTTTTTTTGTCTGTCTGTCTGTTTGTTTGGGTAATCTCTGGAACGGCTGGACGAATTTTGACGGAACTTTCACTGGCAGGTAGCTTATCATCCAGGGAGTAACTTAGGCTACTTTTTTTAGACTAACTTTGTCCCGCGGCGCTTCTCGCGGTGCGACGATAACCGTGGGGTTCAGCTAGTAGTAAAATATCTTCGGGATCTCCAGTAACAATGGGCGTCCCACAGGGTTCTATTCTAGGTCCATTTCTTTTTCTCATATATATAAATGATTATGTAAGTGACAATCATGAGATTGTATTGTTTGCGGATGACACATCTTTAATTTTAAAGTTAGTCGCCAACTTGACAGTTTTAATGAAGTCAACAATGCACTCTCGAAAGTGGATTATTGGTTTAATACAAATAACCTTCACCTTAATGAGAAGAAAACTAAATTCATTAAATTCTCTACACCAAACGTTAGGCAAGTTAAAACCAATGTTCGATTGAATGGACTAGAGTTGGATCCTGTGGAATCTACTGTATTCTTAGGTATCACTATTGATGCTAAGTTACAATGGGGTCCCTAAATAGAAAAACTATCCGGTAGACTAAGCTCGGCGGCTTTTGCTGTGAAAAGGATTCGACATTTTGCTGATGTTGATACATCTAGAATAGTTTACTTCAGTTACTTTCACAGCATAATTACTTACGGTATCCTACTCTGGGGTAACTGTGCAGATGTTAATGCCATGTTTGTTCTACAAAAACGCGCTGTACGAGCCATTTATCAATTAGGCCCTCGAGTTTCTCTTCGTTCCAAAAGAGATAAATATTTTCTTAAAATCAGTGATGTTCATTCGGTAAATACGAGAAACAAACATAATATTGGTATCATTGGAAAGGACGTTACTTGTACATTTCAAAAATACTATCAAAATACTATCAAAAATACTAAAATATTACTAGCTGTTTTGCCATAACTACTAATAAATTAAAAATTAATTAAAAACACATTGTCCAGCGGACAAAATTGTGAATCTAAACCATTCCCAGATCCCCTTGAACACACACAAAAAATTTCATCAAAATCGGTCCAGTCGTTTGAGAGTAGTTCAGTGACATACACACTCACAGAAGAATTATATATATAAAGATAAGCATTTACTCGTGACTTTGCCCGTATTTATTCTACAATTATGATATTATAATGACACCAAAACATTTTAAATAAAAAAGTAAAAGCTAAAACCCAACGAATTATTATTAACGAATAATAATCTGTTTTAGCGGTTATTAAAGACGACATGAATTCACGTGAGATACCTATAATAAGAAGTGTTTCACGCTTGCCTTGGCGCGCTCCAACGCGTAACTAATAGTGTTAATAGAAACGTGACAACACATTGAGAGAATTCTTAAACTTTACTGATTCCCCCTGACAGTACAATTAAAAGAAATATGGGTATTATCCTCATTTCGATTCCGGTTTAGTTGCTTCGCTTGACAGCAAGTTATATTAAATTTTTTGTGGCCATAGGGTTGTAAGCCCGTTAACGTTCGATCGAGGGTTGGTATTAATTGTTTACATCCAAAACTCGTTTTTATTAATTATTTCTTTCAACACAATTCAAAACCAGTGTTGCGTAAAGATGAGTCATAGTCATGCATGAGGTGAAACAAGCACGCCGCCTCGCCGACGCACTGGCGCACTGGCGCACTGGCGCACTGCGCAGGTAAAGCGCCCGCGTCGCGCCGCGCCGCGACCTCACTTAGGCGCAGGTATGTAACTAGATAAAAAAAAATTACCCGACTACGGCAAAGCCAAAGGAGGGTTATGATTTTGACAGGCTATGTATGTATGTATGTATGTATGTTCATTTGTTCCCTCCTAGATCCTAAACTACTCATTAGATTTGGACAAATGACTTGTCTCTAGAAGCGCCATGATCGTCTTCTGGTTATAGGCTATATGACGTGTCACTGAATCTAATGTGGCGCCCTCTAGCCGACATAAAGTACTGTATTAAAAAATAAATTTGAGATAAATATGCCGTGTTTGGTATCATTGCAAAGGGCGTTACTTATAAATTTCAAAAATACGTATATTATTAGCATTTGTTCGTGACTTTGTCTGTATTTATTCGATAAGTGTGATATTTCTATGGTACCTATTTAAAATAAACTTTGCACAACAATAAGTATTATAGAGGCACCAAAACATTGTAAATAAAAAAAGTTAAAACTAAAACCCAACTACGACAAAAAACGACGCTTAAAAAGTATGAAACAAGTTTCAAAAGCCGTAGTCACGCGTTGTTAAAGTGTATGGACTGTGGTACATTACACTACATGGACTACGGCTTTTGAAACTTAGGAATGTTCCATCATCAAGATATTACAGTTTTAAAATGCACGAATCGTGTCGTCGGTGGGTTGGTGCATCTCAAATCCACCTCATTGTTCAGTTCTAATAAGTAGGAGGTAGGATGAGGTGCTATGACGGAACAGATGAACATACACATACATAGCTTGTCAAAATCATAACCCTCCTTTTGCTTTACCGTAGTCGGGTAATAAAGCAGATTTCAATGCAATTTTCAGTGATGATTTAAGAGGAAGGCGTAACTGTCCCAAAATTCAACGAATTGAAGGATAGATCTGACAATGTCGACTTAGGAAAAAAAACATCTTTTAAAAAACTGACTTCAAAAACAAAAAAATATAAAATAACTTAATAAAGATTTAATTAAATACATCTTATATGCAAACCTTTAACATTGATGAAACACTATTATTTGTATATATGCTACCTACTCATAGATTTGAAGTCGGTGCCTATGTTCTAACCTTACCTGTCAGATCACCTTTAACAACTTGAAAGAATACAACTAAGGCTCTATTCGTGTATTTGGTTCAACTATAGATACGTATGAAGTTGAGAGAACTTCCATAATCAGTTCACCTAAATACAAGTAACGGTAACTTAAATACACATGGCATTTAAAGATTTATCTTCCAACTCCTAACCGTTAAGGAGTTGTATCTTCCATCGTCAGCTCATCCTCATGAAATGATGACTACCAGGTGTAAATACTGCAATAGCTTTAGAAAATATATATGTGGATACTATATGTGGAAACTTTAGCTATATGTGGAAACTTTAGAATAAGTTTTTTAATTTGTATGCTGTGTGTATCAAATAAAGTTTATTATTATTATTATTATTAAAATATATGAAAAACATAGTACGTGCCTAACAAATTTGAGGGTTTCCTTCGATTTCTTTGGGATCCCATAACCAGATCCTGATATAGTGGCAATGGGAGCACATGGGGAGCATGCCCTTCCGGAAACAAAAAAAAATTAAATTGACGGAGTAATCAGTACATACATAAAAAAACAAAACATAACAATCAAATTGAGAAGTTTTTGGAAGTCGGTTATAAAGAAAAATCATGTATACCTATTACCTAATGATCTATACAAATAAATAAAATTAGAGTGTCTTTTGGTAATATTAAAATAACCGATTTTCACTAAATGCATATGTATGTATTCACGGGACATATACTAAAAATGTAGTAAAAATTTTTTGTCTATCTGTCTGTTTATTCCGGGTAATCTCTGGAACGGCAGGACCGATTTTGACGGGACTTTCATTGGCAGGTAGCTGATGATTCAGGGAGTAACTTAGGCTACTTTTTTTAGACTAAATTTGTCCTGCGGCGTTATTCGCGGTGCGATGATAACCGCAAGTAACACCGCGGGGTTCAGCTAGTATACCAATAAAAAAAAAGTAAACACCTAAAACCCAACTACGATAAAAAACGACGCTGAAAAAGCAGGATACACGTTTCAAAAGCCGTAGTCACGCATTGTTAAAGTGTTATGGACTATCGTACATTACACTACATGGTTTTGACCCGCGGTACATCACGCATAAACGCGGATAACACCGCGGGGTTCAGCTAGAAATATCTCAATAACAGACATCTCAATAGCAGACGATATACAGACAGACGAGCAGACTTTATTTATTTATTTATAATCATATGATACTTTTAAAGCGAAGTCATGCATATGTTAATGCCGCCGCACCGCGCTGGCTTAAAAATCGATCATTTGCTGTGATGTCAATAAAGTATTAAATTAGGTAGGTACACGTGAAATTGTTTTTATCATTTCTTTTGAAATGTTAAACATTTTTCATGAACCAATACTTTTTAATACCTGACCATCTTTATTAGACCTTGTTTAATATTAGCACACTTTTTTTGTAACTTATTTTTCAGATTATTGAACCGATTTGTACCATTTTGGAATATTGATAGAAAGGGTAAAAACCTTAAAAAAATTAAGAGGAAAATTCTTCGAGAAGGGATTTGTATTCATAAGTATTTGGAAATCCCAGTGTACGGCTTATCTGCCGTACACAAGTGCACATGTAAGCCGCTGAGTTCCTTACGATTGTTATCTCCTTACTAAATGTAAAATACTTGTGAAATATTACCGTTAATATGCTGTGTCAAGATAAACACATGTATATGACTTAACAAATAAATGCGATCTTTGTTCGTCATTGATATACAAAATAATACTTCAGTTTTTTTTGCGACACAAATAAAAACAAACAAATGTTAGTAGGTACTGGAAAGGCATGCCGTTTAGACTCCAGTGACCAGTGTGTTTGTTGAGAGTGACCAGTGTCTGTCTGTCTGTCAGTCTGTCTGTTTGTTCCGGGTAATCTCTGGAATGGCTGTACGGATTTTGACGGGGCTTTAACTGGCAGGTAGCTGATGATCCAGGAAGTAACTTAGGCTACTTTTTTTAGAATAACTTTGTCCCGCGGCGTTACACGCGGTACGACAATAATCGCGGGTAACACTGCGGGGTTCAGCTAGTCCATTTATACAGTGTTCTTTTATAAAATGGGCCATTTGAATATAATATGTAAAAAGTCAACAGCGCAAAAACGTATGTATTTACAAAAGGGAAAACATAAAGAGAGATAGCGGAAACACGATCTGTGGAAGCAACTTTCTTCGGTAGTATAGTGGTCAGTATCCCCGCCTGTCACGCGGGAGACCGGGGTTCGATTCCCCGCCGTAGTAGAGCCACGCTGATTTCAGCACGGTTGGGCCAGTTCGACCAGGGCGGTACTGCCCTCGCATAGAAAATCAACGTAAAATGGCAGCGATCATGCTGTCGTGTTTCGTTGGTGATTGCGAGATCGGAGGCCCAATGATAGCAGAATCACTATCCCGCTATGGTGTGGGTCGCCAAGCTGCATAGTTGCAGCATTCGCAGTATGGTGACCACCACTCTTGGATTCTGCTTATGCTTTCCATCAGGCAGGGCCAAACATAAAAAAAAGAAACTTGTTATTTCCTGGCTGATTAATCGGTGCTGATGGAGTATGGAGTGCCGCTACTTTGGCAGGTATAACACCTGTTCTGTGCGTGTAACTGTTTCAGCGGCGTAACAGACTGGCTGCGTTGGAAGAATAGTGGCATTGCAGCGGCGCGAGTAGATACCTGAGAGGCTAAAACTTTTAGGTAAAACTGGTGCAAATCGGGTATGTAAACAGAATTAAAGTCTGTGATTGCGCATTACCTAGAAGCCACTTCAGTTCTCATTTCGCTACCGTAGTCTGTACGTCATATCATCACTTAACGAGGTCGACAAATGTTTTTACTCCTTCAAGGCTTTCATTGTGCAGTTTATATTTATAACTTTCATTATTACGATGACATCATTCCGAAACACCTCTATAAACCCTTTGAGAAGTTTATTTTTAGAATTCTAAATGTGTGTAATAGGCATATCAGACGATACTGAGTATATCGTGTCACTTAAGTAACTGACAGTCAAGCTCTAGTTATGATGTGTATGACGTGATGTGATGTGTATTATCTATATATTATGTAGATCCGCCAGATTACACGTTTTTGAGGAAACGGCTCAATAATTCCCATGTTACAATCTTCTAGTGATTGTTCCTATTATCCTATCTGATGTGAACATGCCTTCTACCTTCGTCTTTTAGCCAATTCAACTTCTTTAGTTTCCATGCTCGAAATCCATACTTTTTTTTCACACACGAATAGAAAACACGCAAATTCCGAAACAAATATTTGCAGAACATACAAACATCCGCATACGCTACGACTGCGCCACATAGACAGTTGAGCTTAGTGATAAGCATGTCATTGTACCTATAGATACCTATAGGTACAATGACATGCTGTACTGTCAATACAATACTGTATTGTCAGTATCGCCTCAGGACACTGAGTTTGGGAACAAGCGGACCAGTAGTAGTTGCTACTGTCTACATCGTATGACGAAACAATTAGGAAGCAAGCGATGATCTTCAAATACCTGAATTCAGTGTGTATTCTTGAAACATAGCTAAATAGTATCTTAACCGAAATTGTAAAATGGTGTACCTAGGTACTGTAACTTTACATTGCTTCTTGTTTACACACGAATATATTGATTTTTAAACAGTTTTATTTAGATTGACCTGGTAGTTGTTTTGGTCATATCTTTTAATTGAAATTTGAGCCCCTTCCTGTTGACAGATTGATCTGAAATTTGGTACACACCCTCAGTTCTTATGACAATACAATTAAATGAATTCAGTTTACAAATTGATTAGAATTAGAAAGGGCTTGAATAGTAGAACACAGATGAGAAGTACTATGTAATGAAATTAAAAACTAAAAAACTTTTTATGAAAAAAAAAAACCGACTTCCAAAAAACAAAACTCCCTGCCGAAAAACACTAAAAAGCTCAAAATAAACTGGCTCTTCATAAATTGCAATGTGCCAATTCTTGTCTATATATAACTCTTTATTCATTTAAATAGTATTATTATTATGTGTGCTAGGTACCTAAAATCTGTTTGAAGTCGGTGCCAAGCCAAATGTAATAGTAGGAACACACTCGCTATATTTCGAGACAACCATAGGCAGCCCGCGCGGGTTGTTTTGTTCTACACGAAGAGCTGCTATCCGGCAGCGGCGAGTGCGATACCTTAGTACCTAACATTACATTTTGGCTTGGCACCGACTTCAATCAGATTTTAGGTACCTAGCACACATAATAATAATACTATTTAAATGAATAAAGAGTTAGGTATAGACAAGAATTGGCACATTGCAATTTATGAAGAGCCAGTTTATTTTGAGCTTTTTAGTGTTTTTTGGCAGGGAGTTTTGTTTTTTGGAAGTCGGTTTTTTTTTTATAAAAAGTTTTTATTTTTACATTTTTAGTGTAAATAATCATAGGTAAGTAGTGAGTTAAACTAATTATTTAATACAAATCGCGAGAGCCAACCTACGTAAGTGACCACTTACAAACGTTACTCCCGCTGATGCGAATAACTGTAGGAGTTGGAAGCACGTATTAAAACTGAGCTTAAGCAACAAGCCAACAACTCATATTGAGATGAACAATTTATGTTGTATGAGGCAATGGGAATCGTGTCAAAGTTGAAATGACCTGCACCTTGCCGTGATCGAATAGGAGCAAGCGAATCTATACTCTATACTAATATATAAAGCTGAAGAGTTTGTTTGTTTGAACGCGCTAATCTCAGAAACTACTGGTCCGATTTGGAAAATTCTTTCAGTGTTAGATAGCCCATTTATAGAGGAAGGCTATAGTCTATACATCATCACGCTTAGACCAATAGGAGCGGAGCACCAATGAAGAATGTTACGAAAAGGGGGAAAATTATTACGCTACGAGAAATAGAAGACGCAAACGAGGTTGCGTGGGTCAGCTAGTCTATACAAATATATAAAATTGGAGTGTCTGTTTGTAATCTTAAAAAAAACGCTTTTTACTAAATACATATGTATGTATACACGGTACCGTGTCTGTCGGTCCGTCTGTCTGTTTGTTTGTTTGATTCAGCTAGTTACTAATAAAAAGCAAAGACATTGAGGGCACTACCTTAAACAAAGTCGTGATTAATTTTCGAAAAGATAAACACTGCGATAAGTTGCGTTAGCAAGGGTGCTTACGCTATTCAAACATCTAGTTAATATGTCATCATTTGGAGATGTTGGCCCAAGAAAATCTGATACTATTATTTTCATAGTACTTGAAGGTACAATAGACTAACAAATTTTAACGATTCATAGAATACTAAAAACTGCCTCGGTGGCGTAGTGGTAACGTTTGCTGCTGTGCTTAAGGTCTCCGGTTCGATTCCCGGGTCGGCCCAAATATTTGTATGATCTGTAAATAGTTGTTTCGTTCATCAGCTCATCTGAATAGCTTGAAAGTGTACAACTACAGGTTTATACACACGTATGAAAGTGAAAGAATTATCCTCTAACCCCTAACCATTGAGGAATTGTACCTTCCATTATCAGCTCACCTAAATAAATTAAAAGAATACGACTACCACGCAATAATATAGGTAACACGCAAACATTTGATATTTAAAGAATTATTCTCCAACTTCTAACTGTTAAGGAAATGTATCTTCCATCATCGGCTCATCATCATGAAATGATGACAAACATATGCAAATATTGAAATACCTTTGAAAATATGTGATAAACATTATGTTTTCATCAATATAATTGAATAACGTCGAAACACAATGTGGCTACTCTAAATCGTTGAGAAGTTCCCTTAACTGTTCTTCGTCTTCATTATTAGACCGCTAATGATAGTTACAACTATTCTAGGTGTGAAGTTCTCATCAATACAAATTAAACAAGCCCAAACACAAGGCAACTGCTATAAATCGTAGAGGAGTTCCCTCGACTATCTTTCGGCTCCATCATCAGATCGACTCCAGACCTCCATTAAATTGTAGTGCTTTCAAATACTTTATTAAAAAAATTACAAATGCACTAGTCGCCCCTACAAATTTCGATGGTTCCCCTCGATTTCTCTGGGATGCCATAATCAGATCCTAGTTTCCTTATCATGGTACCACCGTCGGGATATCTCCTTTCCAACGAAAGAAAAATCATCAAAATCGGTTCATAAACGACGAAGTTATGCCCGAACACACATAAAAAAAATATATATATATATATATATACGGTCGAATTGAGAAACCTCCTCCTTTTTTTGAAGTCGGTTAAAAAGTAGAAAATAAAGAACATGTATTTTTTTTTTTAATTTAAATGGTTTTATTGAAAATTATGGAAACACGATCGTGTTATTCTGATGTATCCTACTAATATTATAAATGCGAAAGTTTGTAAGGATGGATGGATGTTTGGATGTTTGTTACTCTTTCACGCAAAAACTACTGAACGGATTTGGATGAAACTTTACAGTAATATAGCTTATACATCAGAATAACACATAGGCTACTATTTGCCGCGATTACTGACATATACAACAACTAGTAAGCTATATTACTGTAAAGTTTCATCCAAATCCGTTTAGTAGTTTTTGCGTGAAAGACTAACAACATTTATCCAGCCATCCATACGTACAAACTTCCGCGTTTATAATATTAGTATACACTAGCTGAACCCCGCGGTGTTACCCGCGGTTATCGTCGTACCGCGAGTAACGCCGCGGGACAAACTTAGTCTAAAAAAAGTAGCCTAAGTTACTCCCTGGATCATCGCTACCTGCCAGTGAAAGTCCGTCCAGCCGTTCCAGATATTACCCGGAATAAACAGACAGACAGACAATTTTTTTTTTAACTACATTTTTGGTATATGTGATGTTCTCCTAGCCAATTACGGCCACGGCGGCCAGTCTCAACAGATACCAACCAACTACGCAGGAGATATTATAGTGCACAAGTGTGTGCGCAAACACAGATGCACTCTCTGTTCCGTCACTCTCATATTGGTATATGTACCGTGTATACATTCATATGCATTTAGTAAAAAGCCGTTATTTTAATATTACAAACAGACACTCCAATTTTATTTATTTGTATAGATTGTTGTAATGTAATTGATTCTTCAACGTACTCCATCACACCAACAGCCTTTACTAGTTCACCGCTGGTCAAAGGGCTCTCCTCAGATAGGAGTTTCAAGTTTCCTTCTAACTGCAGTGCTGCTGCTGTTGTCCTGCATCATTTGCTTTTTAGTCGCCTCCAGCGACGATCCCGGGATCAAATGTACACATTCCGTATTCTTCGAACGGATCTTGAACTAAGAGTTAGGTTATCTTCCATGAAAATAAAAACACTAGAAAGCTACAAGTTAAATTAACTGAATCGTACCTATATACGAGTAAATTAGCTTTTGAAGAATCACCAACGACAACCTCATCAAGTAAAACTACTGCAATAATTATATAATTTGTTTTTAAATATCAAGTACATGCTTTTGAACGCTTACTTTATTCTTAGTTTAGTTTGTCTAATTCCATTTCAGTACTTTTTTCCCTAAGGTTAGCTCTATAGCTACCTGTATTTATGGTAATATACAAGCAACTTCTTGTACATTATATTTAATCACCGAATGTTTTATAAATACTGTGACGTGTGTCGTGGCTCTCCACGCGTCGTGTGGCAGCCATCAACATGTCACCCGGATCAAATCGAGATGATCAGTAGTCTCGATAGCGTCAGTTCTTATCAATCAGAGTGATTGATGAAGCTCGTTTCTTCCTCGTGTGGATTTACATTATTGTCTAAGAAAAACATGACGTATCAGTTTACGTTTGCAATGGGTTTTACTGATTACGTGACAAATATTATATATTCGTCTAAGTTCCTAGGTTTGCTAAAGAAAATTTTATTGTTAAATATGAATCCTCTGATGCAACCCCGTAGAGTAAATGGCGGCCGTTGTTTATAAGCATGACAATTGAGGAACAAACAAGCGATTAGTATCAGTGTCACGCTGCATACTATGGTCACGACTGACGACATGCCCCTGCAAGCGGTGCGCCGTTTGGCGCCGCTAGGGCCACGTGATGCCGCTTCGGACGTGACTCTCCCCGTGCTCTGCGCTAAGGACACAGAAAAGCGCTGGAATAATTTGCCACCACCACTTCGTAACCAAGTTATTTTTGACAGTAATTGTGGTGTTAAATACGTTCTTCTTGCCATAGTTTTTTTGTAAAATATGTTCTACCATCGCATATATATATCTTATGTGTTAAATGTATGCTTTTAATTCTCAGTTAAGTGTTTTGATTGTTAAAACTGTGCACGCGTCCGTGAAGTGTTATATCAACTCACTATAAGGTCACTTAGTCAAATTCTTTCACTGTTTTTGTACAATTTGTTTTATTTTATGTTTGTTGGTTGTTTCGTCTTGTTCAAGGTCTTATTATTCTTATTTTTATTGTTTGTTTTGTGATGAGACCAATAAATCTATTTCTATCTTTCTAAAAGTTCGAAAAGAAAGTCCGCGAAAGCATTTATCTATTTATTGGGGTTGGCTTGATATAACCTTTTTAATGGTAAATTTGTTCACGCCACGGGCAGCCGCTGAAAAGGTTGCGTTGCTCATCTATTTTATCATATCGTTGCTTACTAGCTTTTGCCCGTGGCTTCGCTGGCGTGTATATCCGCTATCACGGTAAAAATAATGTCTTTGACGTCGGCTGTGTCCTTATTCAAGATCTCCCAGTATCTTCATACCAAATTTCTTAAAAAAATAGTTCAGCAGTTTAAGCATGAAGAGGTGTCATACTTGCAGAAATACAGACTTTCGCATGTATAATGGTAGTATCTATTAATAGGTTATATCGAACATATAAGCGTCTTATTACATTTGTCATCAGACTTATTGAGTAGCCTCATTAACATTATATATAAAATAACCTTGTTTACAAAATAAAGGGCGCGCACATTAACAAATCTAAGTCAGGGCGCACACTAGTCACTTTATGACTGCGCGCACTTGATGTTGACTTCCAAAAAGGAGGAGGTTCTATGTTCCATTATACGTTTTTTTATGTATGTTCACCGATTACATCGTCAATTGTGGACCGATTTTGAAAATTCTTTTTGTATTCTAAAGGATATGCTCCCGAGATGGTTCCATTGCCACCATATCAGGATCTATTGATGAAATTTCGTATATTTTTTTAAGTTACACCGGTAGTTTGTAGATGCAGATCATCATCATTTTATGATGATGATCTGATGATGTAAGGTACAACTCCTTAGGAGTTGGAGGATAAATCTTTAAATATCATATGTACGTATGTTACCTTTAGTCGTATTCTTTTAAGTTATTTAGGTAAGCTGATGATGGAAGGTACAACTCCTCAACGGTTAAAAGTTGGAGGATAGTTCTTTCAATTTTTTATACTTACAGTTGTATACTTGCAAGTAATTTAGGTGAGCTGATGATAGAAGGTTATACTCTTCAACAGTTAGGGATTAGAAGATGATTTTAATATTATACGTACGTATAGATCTTAATTTGTATTCTTTCAGCTATTCATATGAGCTGATGATAGAAAATAAAACGATTGGGAGTTAGAGGGTGATTCTTTAAGTACCATATATAGAAATAGGGTCTTAGTTGTATTCTTTCAAGTTATTTAGGTGACAGGTAAGTTTATGATATTTATATATATCATAAACTTACCTGTCACCTAGATGATACTTTACGATCCAGAGCTAGTAACTAGTCGTCAATAGGAAAGAAAAGACATGGAAAGCTAACGTTTGAATTAGGAACCTACACTATATCTATACACCTAATTTGTCTTAGTAGGTTCATCTATGGCTATACTTATAAATTAACGTGTCCTGACTGACCGATTGACTCGTTCATCATCGCTGAGTATAAACTATTAAAGTTAGCTTTATGAAATTTGGTGAGTACACTCACTTGTAATTGTTCGTTCGTATTCTTTTTGGCTTTGGCTTCTTTTAGGTACCCAGCACACATTATAATACCACTATATAAACGAATAAATAATTAATTATACTCGTAGACAAGAATTGACACATAGCAATTTATGAAGAGTCAGTTTATTTTAGGCTTTTTAATGTTTTTAGGAAGTCGGCTTTTTTTTCATTGTGTTGAACAGGTCATATCAATGGAATAAATGTTATTGTATATATGCGATTTGCAATGAATCAATCAGAGAACCTTGCTTTTGTTCTTCAAATGTGGTTTTCAGCCTTCAAAGGAGTAGGTACCAATTTGGTGAGCCTATTAATCAGAGGTTTGACATAGAATTGGCTTAATCATGGTTCTCCTCGTGCTATAAACAAGCGCAACCCAAAAAGGCTGAATAATTGGCACGTGAGAACTGAGACATGACGCAAGGCTAATTTTGCTTTTTTATGGTTTACCATTTTAAGGTTCCACGTGGCCACCTCTCCTCTCGATAGTGGACCTTTCGTTCGCTACCCCTGCTGTTGCCGCACGAGTAAGGAACTGGTGTGTCCTGGAAGAGGTCGAGACGCTCTCGGATCATCTCTATATCCGATTCGAGCTCTCCCGGTCCCAGGGCCCCAGTAGGGGTCACACGGCGCGGCGCTCTTCCCGTTTTCCGCGGTGGGCTGTCGCCAAGCTCGATAGGGACCTACTAGAGGAGGCGGCCATTATTCACTCTTGGCTGTCTCCGCAGGCCCCGACCGCGGAGGTCGGCGTGGACGTTGGGGCTGGCCGTTTTCGCGATGCGATTACGCAGGTTTGTGATACGGCCATGCCCCGCATCCAAGGTCGTCGGCCTCCTCGGAAGGAGGTCTACTGGTGGTCCCAGGAGTTGGCGGACCTCCGTGCGGCTTGTACTCGTGCCCGGAGGTCTTACACCCGTAGCCGGCGACGTCACCGCGGAGACGGTGGCGGGGACCAGCTTCATGAGGAGTACCGCGAGACGCGGAAAACTCTGAAGCTGGCCATTGGCCGCGCCAAAGACGTAAAAAGAAAGGAGATGCTGGAGAGTCTCGACCGTGACCCCTGGGGTCGCCCATATCGTGCGGTGCGGCAGAAGCTCCGCACGGCGGGCCCCCCCCTTAACGAGACTCTCCAGCCCAGCTTCCTGCAGGAAGTGGTCGAGGGCCTTTTCCCGCAGCGGACGGAGCACGCTCCCCCGTCGATGGCCTATCCGGTCAGAGACGACGGGGGCGATATTCCGCCCGTTAGGGAATCGGAGGTTGGGGCGGCTGTTCTGCGGATCCGTTCCAAGAACACCGCCCCCGGGCCGGACGGGGTTCCAGCCCGAGTGATGGCCCGAGCCCTCGACCATATGTCGGACCGCCTCAGGGAAGTGTTGGACGCTAGCCTGGCGTCCGGACGCTTCCCTGAGTGCTGGAAATGCGGGAAGCTGGTCCTTCTAAAGAAGCCGGGACGGTCTGCCGATTTGGTCGCGGCCTATAGGCCCATCGTTTTGCTGGACGAGGCGGGCAAGTTGTTTGAGAGGATACTCTCTGCCCGCATCGTCCGGCACCTCAGCGAGGTGGGCCCCGACCTGTCGGACGCCCAATTCGGGTTCCGAGAAGGGCGTTCGACGGTCGATGCCGTGATGCGCCTTAGGGCCGTGACCGAAGAGGCAGTGACCTGTGGCGGCGTGGTGTTGGCGGTGTCCCTGGACATCGCCAACGCCTTTAATAGTCTGCCATTCAGCTGCATCAGGGAAGCACTCCAATACCATGGGGTGCCAGAGTACCTGAGGCGGCTGGTGGCAGACTATTTGCAGGAGCGTACCGTCGTGTACGAGGACCGAGAGGGCGCCTTGAGACGGCGACCCATGTCGTGCGGCGTTCCGCAGGGGTCAGTCCTAGGACCACTCCTGTGGAACGTGGGATACGACTGGGTCCTACGAGGTCGTCTCCCCTCCGGGCTGGGCGTAATTTGTTACGCCGATGACACATTGGTCACAGCCCGGGGGGCGAACTTCCAGGAGGCGGCGCGCCTGGCCACCATTGGTGTTTCTCTGGTGGTCGGGCGCATCGAGGCGCTGGGCTTACGGGTGGCCCTGGACAAGACGGAGGCCCTATTGTTCCACGGGCCCCGTCGTGGGCCGCCCCCCGGCGCCTCCATAGTCGTCAACTCGGTCCTCGTACCGGTTCGGGCCCAGATGAGGTATCTGGGCCTGATCCTCGACGGTAGGTGGCTCTTCGACGAGCACTTCTGACAGCTTGGTCCCAAGCTGGTCGACGCTGCCTCTGCCCTTGGGCGACTTTTGCCCAACTTGGGTGGAGCCAGCGTCGCAACGCGACACCTCTACAAGGGGGTGGTCCGGTCGATGGCGCTGTATGGGGCACCGGTGTGGGTGGCGGCTCTGACCGCCCTCAATAAGGCCCGCCTCTGGCGGCCTCAGAGGGTATTGGCGGTCAGAGCCATACGCGGATACCGCACGGTGTCCACCGAGGCGGCGTGCGCCTTGGCCGGAACACCTCCGTGGGATTTGGAGGCGGAAGTGCTCGCCGAAGTTTATCGACGGGTGGCTGAATTCCGGGCGGAGAGAGGCATTCGCCCTCCGCCCGAAGAGGTACGCGAGTGGCGTGAAGCCGCCCGTCGAGCCACGATGGCTCGCTGGTCGTTCCGGCTGGAGACTCCACGCGCTGGCTTTGCCGCCGTGGAGGCTCTCCAGCCGGTCATCCGCGAGTGGGCAGGGCGGCAGCACGGGACCCTTTCTTTCCGACTGACGCAGGTTCTTTCCGGGCACGGATGCTTCGGAAAGTACCTGCACTCGGTCGCCAGGAGGGAATGGAGTCCCGCCTGCCACCACTGCGACTGCAGTGAGGACTCGGCCCAACATACGCTGGCGATTTGCCCCGCATGGGCGTCGCAGCGTCGGGCCCTCACTGCAGTAATCGGAGGAGATCTGTCGCTACCGGCGGTCATATGCTCCATGGCCGGTAGCGACAGCAGTTTTACCGCGGTCGCAGCCTTCTGCGAAGACGTAATTTCGCAGAAGGAGGCGGCGGAGAAGGCCCGGGAGGATGATATCCACTCGGACCCGATCCGTCGCCGGCGAACCGGGCGGCGGAGGCGCGCCTATCAGCGCCTCATGCCGCCCTGAGTGTGGCCGCGGATGGTCGGGATGGGTTTTCCCCACCATCCGCTTTAGTGGCCGCCCGCGAGGGGGCGACGTTACGCGTGTGCCGTACGTCGCCTAATTAGAGAGGTTACCAGCAGACGGTGCCCGCTTCAGTGCGGGCAGGCGCTGGGAGGGGTCCGGATGTGTTAATAACAGCAGTTCCCGGATCCCTCCCGTCTCAGGCGCAGAGTGGCACACCGTGTGGTTTTAGTCGGTTCGATTCCGACACACCGCCCCGCCGCAAACCCCGGCGGGGTGACGGCCCGAGGGGGTTTCCACACGTTAAAAAAAAAAAAAAAAAAAAAATGCCCACCTCTCCTCGCATGGCAGACACTTATCATGCTATAAACATGCGTTAAGCTTATTTAAATGTTAATTTTACAATAATTTCCTGTTACAATTCAAGGTATAATAGATAATTCATGTAAGTCTAACTAATGAAGCAGAATATTTTATTACTATAACTACATAGTCATGGAAAATACTCTGTCTTTTAGCCATTTTAGGACTCCGTAGTACACGTCACAGAACCCTCATAGTTTCATCATGTCCGTCTGTCCGTTCGTCCGTCCATTCATTAGTCCTCGGTTTACCTTCTAAAAGGTTAGCGCTCGAAATATAAACCTTTACATGAATGTGTGTATTTGCCACGTCGGGTTTTTTGGGGTCTCATCTAGACGTAAAGTTTGGTTATTTTTTCGGTTCAGATCATTATATCATTAAATAACTCTTTTAAAAAAGGCTCAACCTTTTTTAAAACTTGAGTCGAACCTTCGAAAATGAATAATAAATATAACAGTTATATAAAAATCGTCCGGTCCGTAGCAAACTGTTACAAGGCCAACGACTTCCATTGATCTTCTTGTGCAAAGCATATAGGACTCTTAGTACTGAGGCTTTACCGGTGTTGGCGGGTGTTCTTCCGGTCGATCTCGAGGTGCAAAGACGTGCAGCCATGTACTATTCCATGCCATGTAATAAAATGGTTTCAACAACAGTCCAATGTCTATAACGACCTAATGGATGAATGGTAACAACAATGGGACGAATCATCTAAGGGATGCCACCTCTACCAGTTCTTTCCATCTGTTCGCGAACGGTTGTCGAGGACATGGCTCGAGGTGGATCACTGTGTCGTTCAATTTCTTACAGACCACGGTAATTTTAAGAGCAAAGTACTCTCAGTTAAATTAGTCGATTCACCGTGGAGTCAATGCTCAACACCTGATACTGTGTACATGATGAGCCGACTGCACACACAGCTGTTGTACACAACAGCTGTGAACAGTCGGCTTATCATGTCCTCTGGGAGTGTACTCTTTGGTACAATGAACGTAACACAATGCTAAATAGCTTACAAATGACATCTGGGGCGGTATACTATGGGGATCTTGTGTCAACTGCGGTGAATTTCCGTTCGTTTAGGCGATTCTGCCATACATACTATAGTAATCAAATATAGCTCACTTAGGACCCATAATATTTTATCCTTGGTGCTTCCCGGTTTAAAAAAGGTGTCTGCCTATTTCGACTTCATTTTATCTCCCGCTTTGCTAAGGAGGGAAGTAGACTTATCATATTTCAAACTCGTGCTGTTTTTTCTTCTGATTAATTTCGTGGCGGGTTCGAGGACAGTTAATTTTTTCCTGGGACTTCCCGAGCATCATAACTCGGTGTGTTCGTGGGTCACCGCTGTTGATCCTGGTGTACAGGACTTACAGTGGTGGGCGTGTGGGCGGGATTATTTGCTACAAAAAAAAGTGAACATGACAAAGTGTTAGGTTTTATGTAACTTGTCATGTTTTTGTTTATTTATTTATTTATTTGTTTGTTTGGGTCAAATCTAGTAATTGAAATTTGACCCCTTTCCTGTTGACAGATTGATCTGAAATTTGTTACAGGCCTTTAATTCTAGTCACAACACAATTAAATAAATTCTGTTTAATTGTAAATCCAAGATGGCCGCCGCTACAAAATGGCGGTTTACAAATTTTGTCACGACTAGGTAGTGTGTTTTACTAGTGAAGCCCTTTTATTTGATAGCCATATTGAGGTCAATATGGCTATCAAATGAAAGGGCTTCACTAGTAAAACACAATTCGCTATGAAAAATTTAAATCCAAGATGGCCTATATTAAATAAATAATAATAAATAAATAAATATTTTGGACATCAAAAACACACAACGCCATCTAGTCCCAAGCTGAGCAGAGCTTGTGTTATGAGTACTAGACAACTGATATAAATACTTATATACTTTTTTTTTGTAAATACATACATATTATACATAGAAAACACCCAAACTCCGAAACAAATATTTGCAGATCATACAAACATTTGGTCCGACCCGGGAATCGAACCCGAGACCTCAAGCACAGCAATCGCATACGCAACCACTACGCCACCGAGGCAGTTGTCATTATCACGACTATCACTATATGGATATCAAATGAAAGGGTTTGACTAGTAGAACACAGATGAGAAGTGCTATGTAGTGAAATTATGAACTAGAAATTTGAAAATAAAGAATAAGAAAAAAAAATCGTTGCACCCATGTTTCCATCCAGTCAACTTAGATTACGCTACGTCCAACGGTTTTATTTTTATGTCCGATTAATGAGGGATGAGGCCTTAGATTAATGAGGGAGAGGAGTGTGATGACTGGAACCTGAGACCTATTATTTTTTAGCTTTTAGTACATTATTTTCAATTAAACCATTTAAATCAAAAAAGCTTTATACTTATTTTTTTATGTAACAAGCATTTTTTAGTACTCCTATTGTATGAGTCCACGTGTAAACAACACTCGTCAGCTTTACATTCAGGACTCAAGTGGTGTGTAATGATGAAGGCGAGCGCTCAGCCTCGGTGCTGCGTCGACACTGCCACACTGCCACACTGCCAGAGCGCCAGTTGCCAAGTTGGTGACTTCAAACACAAAGTTCAAAGTACACGCGCTTCAATTGAACTTTGTGTAACAGATACATTACATTCTTTAATAGATTTGCGTCGATCTGGCTTAATAATAATAGTAACGTAACGTTCTACATACATACATCTATCTATCTATACTAATATATAAAGCTGAAGAGTTTGTTTGTTTGTTTGTTTGTTTGTTTGTTTGTTTGAACACGCTAATCTCAGGAACCGCTGGTCCGATTTGAAAAATTCTTTCGGTGTTGGATAGTCCATTTATCGAGGAAGGCTATAGGGTATATATCATCACGCTACTACTAATAGGAGCGGAGCAACAATGAAGAATGTTTCAAAAACGAGGGAAATTTTCACGCTACGGGCAATATAAGGCGCAAACGAGGTTGCGTGGGTCAGCTAGTACTAATATATAAAGGTGAAGAGTTTGTTTGTTTGTTTGTTTGTTTGTTTGTTTGAACACGTTAATCTCAGGAACCGCTGGTCCGATTTGAAAAATTCTTTCAGTGGTAGATAGCCCATTTATCGAGGAAGGCTATAGGCTATATATCATCACGCTAAGACCAATAGGAGCGGAGCACCAATGAAAAATGTTTCGAAAACGGGGGAAAATTATACGCTACGGGCAATAGGACGCAAACGAGGTTGCGTGGGTCGGCTAGTACTCTATACAAATAAAAAAAGTAAAAACTAAAACCCAACTACGACAAAAAATGACGATTAAAAAGTATGAAACAAGTTTCAAAAGCCGTAGTCACGCGTTGTTAAAGTGTTATGGACTATGGAACATTCCTAAGTTTCAAAAGCCGTAGTCCATGTAGTGTAATGTACCATAGTCCATAACACTTTAACAACGCGTGACTACGGCTTTTGAAACTTGTTTCATATTTTTTAATCGTCATTTTTTGTCGTAGTTGGGTTTTAGTTTTTACTTTTTTTTATTTAAAATGTTTTGGTGCCTCTATAATACTTATTGTTGTGCAAAGTTTATTTTAAATAGGTACCATAGAAATATCATACTTATCGAATAAATACGGACAAAGTCACAAACAAATGCTAATAATATATATATTTTTGAAATGTACAAGTAACGCCCTTTCCAATGATACCAAACACGGCACATTTATCTCAAATTTAGTTTTTAATATAGTACTTTATATCGGCTAGAGGGCGCCACATTCGATTCAGTGACACATCATATAACTTCTAAGCAGCGGACAATCAAGACACTTCTAACGATACCTCATTTGTTTTATTCTGACTAGTTTAGAAAGAATGAGGGAACAAATAAGCATACCATAGAAATATCACACTTATCGAATAAATACAGACAAAGTCACGAACAAATGCTAATAATATATGTATTTTTCAAATGTACAAATAACGCCCTTTCCAATGATACCAAACACGGCATATTTATCTCAAATTTATTTTTTTAGACAGTACTTTATGTCGGCTAGAGGGCGCCACATTAGATTCAGTGACACGTTATATAGCCTATAACCAGAAGACGATCATGACGCTTCTAGAGACACCTCATTTGTCCAAATCTAATGATTAGTTAAGGAGCTAGGAGGGAACAAATGAACATACACACATACATACATAGCCTGTCAAAATCATAACCCTCCTTTGGCTTTGCCGTAGTCGGGTAATAAATAACATTGAAGTGTCTGCTTGTAATTTCAGATTAACAGCTTTTCAAACCGCAATCTCTTCTTCTTCTGTGCAACGTATTGCCCGTAGTGCGATATTATACAACGTTTATTTATCTTTAAATAGTCTAGTCAACAAGTTCAAAAACGTGAAAAATAGAGATAAAGGTCTTAAAAATATGAGCGATGACTCATTCGATTCGGAATCACCTCTAGAAAAATGTTTTTGAAGGATTTTGGTGCAGGTTAAAAATTGCAATTGTTATTAACATTAAATATTATTAAATAAGATGAAAAAAAAATGATATTTAATTGTTTGTTAATAACTTGAAAAATATTAACATTTAAGCAATTTTGAAAAAAGCTCGTATATACCTACCCCTGCTTAAAGTTGAATTTCTCGAAAGTGGATTATCTATAAATAAAAACTCAAAGCAGTCCTGAGGACTGCCAATAGACGTGAAAACTCAAAACTATAAACAAACAGTTGTTTAAGATCACCTGAAATTAACCTCTTTTAATTAAATGCGCCATAAAAAGAAGAAAAAAAAAAAACTTATTGTGATGTTATAAAAATAGGTTAATGCTATACAGTAGAAACATCTTCCCAGTCACGTCATATTAGACAGTCGACCCATCAGATGTCACCATGCACACTCGCGCAAGCGCCCTGTGCCGCCATACTCGCACAAGCACCCTCGCCGCCATCTTACGTTCAGGTAACGTGTCCTGACGCGAGTGTAACATTTTGTACCCATCCTGTAATAAATTTTGCTAAAGTGCACAACCCGAGAAGATGTGGGCAGATTGTCTGCACTCGCACCGTGATGTTGCTCGAACCTGGTCTGCACATCCACTGGCAGTCGGGACCTTACTATGAACAATATCATGTATGACCGCTCTACCTACCGGCACCTTCTACCGGCAAGCCCAAATTTTCCAATGCCTTAGTGACACTTATAGCGAGCAACAACGGGTTCAACACCTCTGCCTGTATTGCGGAGGCCCGGGTCACTGAAGGTATTCCAAACAACCTATTGAGCTGGACATCCACCAGCCTCCTTTTGTTCTGGTAGAATGAACAGATTAAGCAACATCGATGTGTTTTAAAGAACGTGAACCGTGAACAACTTTTGAAAAAAAGTACGTTCTTTTCTAACCCGAAAAAATTTAGTCACACAATTTTTTTTTTTGCTTTATGAATAGAAAATTAAAATAATATTAAAAAAAACTATATCTACACTACGTTGTAAGCTCGTTTACAGCACAATAATTCGTGCATCTTTTCTCTTGCGCTCACACTTACCTGGAGGGAGAATCGTTGATTAAAAGCTTGGTAACCTCTGCATACGGCCATTTTTAACTGGCAACCATGGATTATGGTAAACAAGAAATTTAAAACTCTAATTTTGTATTAAAAATGTCAAAAAACAGATGACTGTTAAAAAAAGAGTAACAATAATATACCAGTTTACCTGGTATACCTGGCATACCTGGTATACCTGGCAAACTCAGGTTTGCGGTTGACTGAGTTGACTCTTTTTTTCTTTTCTTTACATCATTTTCTTTAAAATGACGTTAAATTGATTAAAAAGACATATAGGTGTAATTTATGTTCCCAAATAAATAAAGGTAATTTTATCTTATTTGTTAAACTAAGTGCACATCATCATTTAATTACAATTTCATTAAATAAATAAATATTTCGAACATCTAACACACAATGCCATCTAGCCCCAAGCTAAGCAGAGCTTGTGTTATGGATACTAGACAACTGATATAAATACATATACACTTTTTTTTGTAAATACATACATATTATGCATAGAAAACACCCAAATCCAAAACAAATACAATATAATTATTACTAAAAACTTAATTTTTTATTAAATTATAGTAAAAAGACGAACCACTTACATTTTTTGGAAACTATACAAAAGTGCTGATGCAATCAAATTGATCGATACTCGAATGCCGCTCCATTGGGTCAGTGCTTTCCGTAGTAGAAAACGTTACGAGGTTTATCTATACGTTTGGAATGCAACAAAATCTCGGTCAATTGTAATAAATGCTTCGGTTAGACATATAAGACCACACACACACACACACACACACACACACACAAACACACACACACACACACACACAAATACACACACACACACACACACACACACACACACACACACACACACACACACACACACACACACACACACACACACACACACACACAAACACACACACACACACAGAGAGTGAGATTGAGATGAGATTATTTATTGACTACTTATTGAAAACAAAAGGTCGAGGCCCGCGTAACGAGCTACATAGCTGAGATTTAAGTACAAAAATAATTTCCAACGGTGATTGAGAGTGGATATGTTCTCATTTCTTTTTGGAACTTTCCTTTGCAAGATTGTGACAAAGCCTGAGGGCAAATTCTCGTATTAAAAGTTGGCTCAAAATTCAGTTCAAATGACTGTGATGAATAAATGATATTTTCGTGGTCAAATAGTAAACTATTATAAAGACTAGGAGATCATAGATAAAATTTTCGGTAACAATATGGTATACGTCACTTTACCGTCGACATTGAATGTTGAATACTTGTTGTAATAAAGTTTTTTAATTGTAAATTCTCTTTTTTTGTACACCATACAACAAGATCTGAAGTTGTTGACAAGATGTCGGATTTCCAATCCTATTCTTATTTGAAACGCATTGTATTGGGTGTTCATATTTAAATGCATCGTGCCGAAGAGTCACAGTCATGGCCTTCGCATGTCTGTGGTTCTAATCGAAAGACAAAGAAAAATATACTATGTGTTCCATGATAAACGGGAGTTTGCATTTGCATTGAGTTTGTTTTCATAAAGTTAGAGGTCGCATCAGCCTGGTGGATGGTTCAGGGCATATCAAAACTGAAAATGAACTGTGTGCTAGGCAACTTTCATCGCCTTAAGAGATTATTTCGGGGATAAAACCTATTGATATAGATCCTTTTCCACAACTCAAACTATCTAAACATTACATATTATGTAAATATTTAATCTCAAGCCGACTAAGATGAACATTTTCAGTAAACATAAATTGGCACCAGTTATCAATATTCTCCATAGTAACTTTATGGATGATTTCGGGGATGAAATCTATATATTCTATATCTTTTTCCACGCTTCAAATAAAACCCATCCATTTTAAATTTCATCTTAATCGGTTTAGCGGTTATTGATTCCTTGAGATAGTGTTTCTTTTTTGTGAAATAGCAAAACATACTATTAATTGTAACGACTTTACATTGAAGATGCCTCTGCATTCCACAAAATTCTATTACCAGTCTTTTACTGTTGAAACTGTACACTTGTGGAATGTATTGCCGATATACATTAGGAAGAGATAGCTTTTAGTAAAAGAACACCTTTGTACATTATATATCTGAGATTGTATGTACTCTCTTGTAAATCTGTAATACGGTGTACAAATAAAGAGTTTTCACACTTATATGTATGTGTGTGTGCATTTATGTGTATCCAAGAATACACACTTATACAAACACATAGACAAGCATTTGTGTTCACAAACTAACATAATTAAAGACACTTATATGCAGTACTTATTTACTAATCATGAAATTTCGAATGTTTTGTAATAACTATGACTAGTGAGTCCCAAGCTACATGGAACATCTGTGTAGCTTCTTAAATAAAATAAACGCTTATGATTATATTTACGAGCACGAAACCCTGTCTGTTTTTCGTAAAAATATGAAAGTGGCTGAGGTTTTCTAAAAGCGCCCATTAGTTACGGGTTAGAAGTAGATATAAGATAACTCATCAAATGTCATTATGGTCCTTAAAGGTTACTTGTTTCTATGTGTTCAATTAAAATAAGGTCGTAGTGTGTGGGAACAGCTGTTTAACACAGTATTCGAGCACGCCTACTAAACCACCTCATTCGTTCAGTTGTACAAATATGGTGAAGGAAATTGATTTATACTCGAACCAAAACACGAGTGGTGTTCATATATGTTTATAATAATTGTACCTGATCACTTCTGTCGAAACTGCGGTGGCATGGTTACAGTTTAAGAACACATTTGTGTTGGCTGAGACTGCCGTTCTTAAATGTTTTCTGTGTGTGATGCGTGATGCAACACTCCATGTGGTGTTATCCAAAAGAGGTGAAGTAGGAAAGTGTTACGTTTAAATACGGTCAGTAGCTGATTAGCTTTACTCATAAATAGGGGTTTCCTTATGTCTTCATGTCCATGACATGTGATAGTCGCCTCTCACCGTCACGGGGTTTTTACAATGTAACTCCGCCTCCATTGTTTTCTTTGGTCGCAAACCTGCGCTGCTTCGACGTGCGAACTGACTCACTCAAGGTCGTCGCTCTTACTCAGAACAAAATCTTGCCATTATTTTAATTTAACATTTAACGTGCTGATTATGACTAATAATTGTCTGAAATTGCGTTGTATAGTTTTTATGACGAATGCCTCTAACCGTGCGGTTAAAACATGCCAAATAACTACCCGGCGTCGACGCTTGAACTAAAATGGAAACTTAGAACTGAAGTGTTAAATTCTGTAGTTTTCGTGGCTAAGTTTATGAGTTGATGTGTATATCATATTTCGAGCATAACATAAACGTCACAACTCCTTATATGAACGAATGTGGTTTCAGCGAGCTGCTTCTCGTTTTAATAACAGGGAGGGGAGCATAAACACACACCAGAAACAAACGCAGACCTCGGAAAGCTATCGCAAGATTAGATCACTTGGATTGTGCCAGTAAATAAGCTAGGTAGGTAAGTGTTTATCGTGTTTATCAAAACGGTTAATGTTTTTATTGCAATGGATCCTCTAATCTGTATTATACACGCTTGTCTACCAAGTGTTCTGTTGTGTCGTTGTCGAATACAAGGCAGTGGTGGTGTTAGATTAGATGCACTTGTGACGTAAACAGTTGGCTTGCCTCTCCTACAATCTCATGCGCTTACAAGTATATATTAGTAACTAGCTGAACCCCGCGGTGTTAGCTGCGGTTAATATCGTACCGCGGGTAACGCCGCAGGACAAAGCTAGTCTAAAAAACAGTAGGCTAAGTTACGCCTTAGGTCATCAGCTATCTGCCAGTGAAAGTCCCGTCAAAATCGGTCCAGCCGTTCCAGAGATTACCCGAAACAAACAGACAGACAGAAGGACAGACAAAATTAAAAAATGTTGTTGTATGTTAATATTATTGCTTCTTTTTAATATTATTATTTCCTAGTATTTTTTAATTTAATTTTAAGATAATATTTCATAGAATAAAAAAGTGTATAATTATGTATGTTATTATACACTCTTATCTACAACTGAATGAATTTTAACACGATGACCTTAACTCCTATTGAAATCATCACAGAACAAACGAATTAATTCTCCTCTTCTGTGGAAATCATCAAGAGAATGACTACTCAAACGTTAATGTTTGCTACGAATCGCTGTGATTCGTCATAGCCTTACGATCAAAACACAGGCAAGGCAAAAAGGCAGTACAAAATACTTTCACTTACTTTGTCGAATCTAGATCCCCAGGATTTGGTAGCAAAGGGATAAATGAACATCCGATTAGATGGCAACAATGTATAGATAATGAGGGGTTATGTCTACCACTCTGAAGCGGTGACTTCCAAAGCCAAAGTATTTATTATATTTGTAAAAAGTATAATTTATCAGATATCAGATATACTGCACGGTTGGCCTAGTGGTATGAGCAGTCTCATGGCCGGTAGCGACAGCAGATTTACCGCGGTCGCAGCCTTCTGCGAAGAAGTAATTTCGCAGAAGGAGGCGGCGGAGAAGACCCGGGAGGACGACCTCCACTCAGACACGATCCGCCTATCAGCGCCTCATGCCGCCCTGAGTGTGGCCGCGGATGGTCGGGACGGGTTTTCCCCACCATCCGCTTTAGTGGCCACCCACGAGGGGGCGACGTTACGCCTATTTCGAGAGTCTACCAGCAGACGGTGCCCGCTTCAGTGCGGGCAGGCGCTGGGAGGGGTCCGGATGTGTTAATAACAGCAGTTCCCGGATCCCTCCCGTCTCAGGCGCAGAGTGGTGTTGTGGGTTCAAATCCTACACGGGATAGCACTTTGTGTGATCAACTAATTGTTGTAACGAGTCTGGGTGTTCTTTGTGTCCGTTTCACGTATGTTTGTAAAGTCCCCCGGGACACACGATGTATATTCCTAATGCGGGAGTTGTCTTTAAAAAAAAACTTGGACTAGTATCTCAAGGAAGGTTGGCAGTCAGGCAGGCGAACGGTCGGAACCTTTGGTTTTAAAAAAATGGTGGGTTGATGGTAATGACTTGTGATTAGTGAAATACTCGAGGCATAGTTCTCTGACACACAAAAAGCTTTTGATAGACTAATAATAAATTGAGCTTGTCTCAACTGAACAGAGATCACATCTGTCAAAATCTATTTTTGAGAGGAGATTTTGACATAAGTATCGTTCTAATGTTCATTGATCTTTACTCACATGATTAACGATCAGTGAATCATGTCTCAAGAGACGTTCAATAATAAAATCTCTTCTTAAAACTAGTTTTATGAAGAGATTTTATTTTTGATCTGGAGACTGTCTGTTTCGCAGTATGGGGTCGCGCGTTGTCGCTTGTGCGCTGCACCAGCTGGGGTTGGAAGCTCTCCCTCATCCGCCATACTGACCAGACCTTGCACCTACCGACTATTACTTTTTCCAAAATTTTGACAACTTTTTAGTGGGTAAAAAATTATATTCCCGAGAGGCAGTACAAAATGCCTTTGAAGAGTTTGTTGCCTCCCGTCCAGCTTTACAAGAAGGGCATCAATTAACTGCCAATGCGTTGGAAAAGATGCGTCGATTGCATGGGTGATTACTTCGAATAACAGAAATAAAAAAAAATAGAAAAAATAAGTACTTTCACTTATTGCATACAAAACGGCAATTTCATAGGTAAAGACCATTATATATATATATTGAAATAATGATTCAGTCCTTAATTTTCTCATAAGGAATTTAATTTGTTTGGAATGTATTGACAACCATTGATTGACAGTGAAGAATAAGTTGGTTTTCGGTGGTATCTGGACCTGATCCTCGACGGTAGGTGGCTCTTCGACGAGCACTTCTGACAGCTTGGTCCCAAGCTGCTCGACGCTGCCTCTGCCCTTGGGCGACTTTTGCCCAATTTGAGTGTAGCCAGCGTCGCAACGCGACATCTCTACACGGGGGTGGTCCGGTCGATGGCGCTGTATGGTGCACCGGTGTGGGTGGCGGCTCTGACTGCCCTTAATAAGGCCCGCCTCTGGCGGCCTCAGAGGGTATTAACGGTCAGAGCCATACGCGGATACCGCACGGTGTCGACCGAGGCGGCGTGCGCCTTGGCCGGGACACCCCCGTGGGATTTGGAGGCGGAAGTGCTCGCCGAAGTTTATCGATGGGTGGCTGAATCCCGGCGGAGAGTGGCATTTGCTTTCCGCACGAAGAGGTACGCGAGTGGCGTGAAGCCGCCCGTCGAGCCACAAAGGCTCGTTGGTCGTTCCGGCTGGAGACCGGCTGTCGTGTTTCGTTGGTGAGTGCGAAACCGGAGGCCTGCTGCATTATCTGCAACAATGCAGCATGGTGACCCACACCATGGCGGGCTAGTGATGCTTCTGCATCATTGGGCCTCCGGTCTCGCACTCACCAACGAAACACGATAGCACGATCACTGTCATTTTACGTTGATTTTCTGTGCGAAGGTATTACCGCCCCGGTCGAGCCGGCCCAACCGTGCTGAAATCAACGTGAGTCTACTACCTTGAAAATGGTTTGTGGAGTTATCTAGTGTTAAATACTCTAAACATCTACCCAACTGTAGTGCGAAGAATTAGGCTAGAGCCTCGCCCTGGTTGAGATACAAGTGAGCTGTGGCGGCATTGGATGGATATATAAGACTTGCACTGGCGGGTCTACTGAAGACTGATTTTATAGAAATTATTTAAAATAGAAAATGTTACCTTATTTTAAAAGTAAGATTGTATTTAACAAGAATACTTAATTGATTACATATTTGTGTGAACGTGAGAAATTATTATTGAAGTCCCTGTATCCACGGATCAAGCTAATTGTTAACGGTTGCTCTACTTCTACTTCGCACTAATAGAACATCGTAGCCAGTCCCAGGTGTAGGCATGAGGTCGTAATGTTATTCAATTAGAAGCAGACATATAATAGCGATTTATATACGTGCCTGAGTTGGTAATAGTTTGGATAAATAAACAATTATATAATGCACTCAAATTGTAAAGTGTAACAAGAAGCAAGTAGATGGTAGGTTGTGGTAGCCAGGTGACCTTCGCTCGCGCTCGTCAGCAGAGCTGCTGAGGCCCTTGTGTGTGATTTTCAATTAGATTCAATCGTGATTGAACAATACATTTTCAGATAAAATCGCTCTGTGTGAGAAAATTAAATATATACTATATATCTATACTACGAGTAATCTATAAAGCTGAATAGTTTGTTTGTTTGTTTGAACTCGCTAATCTCAGGAACCGCTAGTCCGATTTGAAAAATCATTTCAGTGTTGGATATTACATTTATCGAGGAAGGCCATAGGCTATTCACCAATGAAGAATGTTTTAAAAACGGGGGATAATTATTACACTACGGACAACAGGAGACGCAAACGAGGTTGCGTGGGTCAGCTAATAATCTATACTAATACTAGCTGAACCGGCAAACGTTGTCTTGCCGTAAAAAATAATATATAAAATAATATAATAATTAAGGGGTATGAAAAATAGATGTCGGCCGATTCTCAGACCTACTGAATATGCATATAACATTTTATGAAAATCGGTTTGGAGGAGTATGGTAACTAACACTGTGACACGAGAATTTTATATATCTATACTAATGTAAAGCTGAAGAGTTTGTTTGTTTGTTTGAATGCGATAAATCTCAGGAACTGCTGGGCTGATTTTAAAATTATTTCAGTGTTAGGTAGTACATTTATCGAGGAAGGCTATAAGCTATATATCATCACGCTAAGACCAATAGGAGCGGAGCACCAATATTGAATATTTAAAAAACGGGGGAAAATTATTACACTACGGGCAATAGGAGACGCAAACGAGGTTGCGTGGTTCAGCTAGTACATATTAGGTCCTTACCTATGAAATTGCCCTTTCTTCAGTACTGGTCTTTTCAAATAAAAAAAGTTTGTAATGGCTCTGTATTCTAAATTCAAATTAATTTTGTTATAAAACCATGACATTCTATTTACAAACTCAGTCTTTTGTTTTTTGATTAGCGCTGTATTTTCATTACACTTTAACATTTTTCGTCATAATAGATACTTTAAAAATTCGTGTAATTATGGAATATGAGTTCCGTCGTGGCATCAACGTGACACAAACGGCACGTAACATCAAAAACGTTTACGGAGAGAACTGTACAAACGAACGTACAACCCGTTATTGGTTTTCCCGGTTCTGTTCTGGAAATTTTGACTTGAAAAATGAAGCTCGTGGTCGTCCGGAGACTTTGGTTAACAATAATGAATTAAAGGCGATTGTGGAAGCTGACGAAACTCAATCTACAGCTGAGCTAGCAGCAGCTTTTAATGTAAGCATTAAAACAATATTGATCCATTTGTGACAAATTGGCAAGGTAAAAAAGCTTGACGAGATGAGTGCCCCACTACCTTAACGATCGCCAGCGCAAAGTACGCGTCGAGATCTGCCTTGCGCTGCTCAACAGGCAAAGAAATGAAGGAATTTTGAAACGAATTGTTACGTGCGACGAAAAATGGATTCTATTCGACAATCGAAAGCGCTCAGCAAGTTGGTTAGACCCTGGTTCAGCATTAAAGCAATGCCCTAAACCAAAAATGACCCCTAAAAAGGTGATGGTCACTATTTGGTGGTCTAGTGCGGGTGTGATTCACCACAGCTTTTTACAAAACAACATGAGCATTAATGCAGATGTGTACTGTGAAGAACTGGAGAGAATGATGGAGAAGCTTGTACATCTGCAACCAGCTTTGGTCAATCGGTCGTCCCCACTGCTCCTTCACGACAACGCGCGACCCCATACTGCGCAACAGACAGTCTCCAAGCTGCAAGAGCTGGGGTTGGAAGCTCTCCCTCATCCACCATACTCACCAGACCTTGCACCTACCGACTATTACTTTTTCCAAAATTTAGACAACCTTTTAGTGGGTAAAAAATTCAATTCCCCAAAGGCAGTACAAAATGCCTTTGAAGAGTTTGTTGCCTCCCGTCCAGCTGATTTTTACAAGAAGGGCATCAATAAACTGCCAATGCGTTGGCAAAGATGCGTCGATTGCATGGGTAATTACTTTGAATAACAGAAATAAAAAGTTTGAAAAAATAAATACTTTCACTTATTGCATACAAAACGGCAATTTCATAGGTAAATACCTATTATATATGACATTTAAAGTAAAACTTAAAAAAAAACCTAAAAATCCTTTAACTCTTAACCGTTACATCATCAGCTCATCATCATGAAATGATGCCTACCAGACGCAAATACCGAGTAACTTCAGAAAATATACAAAAAACATACTAAGTGCCTAAAAAAAATAAGGGTTTCCCTCAATTTCCCTGTTATCCCATCATTAGATCCTGATATGGTGGCAATGGGACCACTTCGGTACCATACCCTTTCGAACACACCTGAAAAACTTGACAGTATACAAGTAACGGTCTATAGATACGTATGAAATTGAAAGAATTATCCTCCAACTCCTAACCGTTGAGGAGTTGTACCTTACATCATCAGCTCATCATCATAAAATGATGACGGGCATACCCTTTCGAATACAAAAACTACGGGTAATAAAAGACACAAACGAGGTTGCGTGGGTCAGCTAGTAGATTATACAAATAACATTTTGTTTAGTTTAATGACTGCCCAGATTTTTAGCTTTTGTTTTTTATTTTAGAAATAAAACTGTGAACAATGTTGTTTATGTTTCGAGAGGCGAGAACCTGTTATGATAATGATCTGGTTTTTACGGAATATGGTGGCTTTATGTGTGACGGAGGTGATTCCCCGTGCGTGCGCGTCAGATCAAAGCTCGCGGTGAAAATATAAACAATCTCGTGACGCAATACCTCGTCCAACTACTCTGGGCCCAAACAATGCTTTATCTATCACCGGCACTACTTGTAATGCTCTTGATTCATTATCGTCGATTGACTTGTTTATCTTGTATCGGTATTAGAGCGGTCAACCTGTCAGTGTGAGAGGCGCGATATCGACGTGGAATATTTTAATTTGACATCATGTAACAACGCAAAATAAGATTTCTAGCTCTATTATCAGATTTCTTAAGTAACGTGCTTCCGTAGGGCTGATATGACAACGATACGATACGAGCATCGGTTGGAGAGCTCTCAGTGAATGTCCGTCACTACGTGACTGCCTGTCCCACAGTTTTTCGGAGATATATCAGGTAAATGCGATGTGACTCGATGACAAACCCTAAATGCGTAATTAATTACAGTAAAGTTAGGTCAATTATTTCTGATCCTGAACAGTTGGCAGTAGGAATGGCACAACTTGTTTGAGCTACTACTTAGGTATGTACTTGTCCACATTTGGTTTTTTCCTGAAATGGTAGGTATATCTTGTCTACGTCTTTCTCGTTACTTCATATGTGTAATCTAGTTTTAGATAAAACTACGAATAAGTTATTGACGTCCGAAGGTTGAAAGTCGCAAACAATCCTGTCCGCCGGCAGTACTGTAATGTAACTACGTCGATAGATAAGATACCGGCTCCATAAGCAGGCTTGATGGCTTTGCCTAATCCTGGTCTACTCAAGTTTAGAAAGCTTCGTATTTGGTGGCTCCCGTGCTCTTAGTCATGTGCGTTGGTAGTAAATTGTGGGAGAATAGTTGTGTAGGTTGAGGATAAAGTGTCGGTTAACTTAGTCGTAGACCATATCCAAATTTCCAAAACTGATATACAACTTGGCGCACATTAATCGGGATTTCGAAGTCTAGCGCCAGAATTGAATGAATATCATTAAAAGTAATTAGCTGAACAACGCAATGCCATATTAACAACACAGTGCCAAATGTCACTGAACAACATACTACCAAAATTACAAAACATGTCAAATGTGTCTTTACATGTCTTTTGTTTGAATGGTTATGTAGAAAAGAAATAAATTGTATGAATATTTGTATATGAATATGTTATATGATATGAATATATATGAATATATATAAATATTTCGTTCATCATAATGACCCAAAAATGGAAATGGGCTGGGCATGTCCAAAGAGCACCAGATGTAAAGATGGTCCAGAATTGTCACTAATTGGTACACTCTATTACCCACCCCAAGTATACCCCTATACCCAAGAAAAGACGGAGGCCATTCGAAAGATAGAGTGACGACATAGTAGCCACGGTGGGAAATACCTGAAGCAGACTGGCAGGAGACAAAGCGAAATGGAAGAAAATGGAGGAGACTTTCACCGTCAGAGCGGTCCTTACAACAAAACGCGTCAACGCAGTTAGTAACTTATACTAACAAACTAGAATAACACTACAAAGGAATAAATAAACATTTATTATTATTATTAACATTTTTCATTTTTCTCCCTTTTTGGAGGGGTAATTTACGTGTCATGCGTGCCTAAACCAATACGTTAAATTGAGTAAGTGGATGATATAGATAGATGAATATGTTAGGAATTTACGGGTAATGCGGCAAACATCGGGTATGGTGGCTTTTTGAAGCAGATAAATAGAGTATGAAAGCATATGATGGTCTTCGTATTTTGAGAGTTTTTCTGAAATACTGGACTGAAGATTTTGTCTGTTCGGGATTACTATGTCTATGATGTAAATAACCTTAGTGACTTTGTCGTGAACTGGACGGTTGTAATGAATAGTTTTGTCTGTTAAGATTGTTCTGTCCCAATAAATTTTACAAGCTCTGTTTTCAAGTATTGTGTCAGGTTTATACTTATAGTATGGAATTTCGTGACTTATGAAGTTATAATTATGTGCTAAATGTTGGTGAATTATTGTTTCTACTTGGACATATCGGTGTTTGTAGTCTGTTTGTGCTAGGGCTTTACTGTCATCGGTTATATTTTATTTGGTCTCTGGAGCGGAATTGCAATATCTGCAAAAGTCTATTGTCTGAGTTGGATCTCTAATGATAAATTTCTTACAATTCCTAGTTATTATTACCTGGTCTTGAATTGCAAGCATAAATCCTTCCGTTTCCGGGAACAGTTCCACTTTCTTAAGCCATTCGTTCGACTTTTTTTGTCGACGCGGTCTTGGCTAAGGTCGGTTCGGTGTCTTCCATGGAGGGATTTACTGGCCCATTTTGTTATTTTCTGTTCCACTGTAGTTAGAGTTTCATTAAGTTGAGTATGTCGGTCGTGTAAGTTTAAAGGTGTGAGTTTGTTATCAATGTCTGTGATTTGTTTATGGAGAGGAGATGTTAGTCATTTGGTATGAAAGTAGTTTCTGAGTGTTGTAACTTGCTTATTATGTAAATTTGAATGTCTACTAGACCTCTTCCTCCTTCACTGCGTGGTAGCGTAAGTATTTCTATTGACGATTTTGGATGATGTTGCCGGTCTTTAGTCATATGTGTATTGTTCGCTGTAAGTTCTTAGGATCTGTTTGTGTTTAGTTAATAATACCAAATGAGTATGTCAATATAGGAATAGCAAACGTGTTAATGGCCTTGATCATGATTTTTGAGTTTTTAAAATGAGCTTTAGTCTGTATTTGAATTTATTTAAATTAATTAGAAATTACTATCTAAATTTATTTATATTACTATTAAAACAATAAGGATTATTATATTACATTATTATTTATTAGATCTTCTTTGATCTCTATTTCAAGAATTCTTCTAGAATGCTCAAAACCTCAATATTTACAAAAGCTGTAGCTATCCATTGGTTGATTAGTTTGATATCTTCACCAGATTCTAAAATATACCTATTACTTTCAATCCCTTTCAATAGTCACTCGTCCCAGAGGCGAGGACTAACCTACTTAAATTTGCCCATTTGTTGCGTAGCGTATTAACGTAATTGATACGAAAACAGATATTTATAATTGTAGCGCAAAGTTGCATTATTTCTGAAATACAAAGTTAAGGTATACTTACTTATTCATTACCGTCATTAATTCTAATTCGTTTTATTATAATATTAATTGTATTTAAAATTTTGGTTTTTCATGTTGTATAATTAGTTGTAAGCTTGCAATATTGCCTTGGGAACTTATCATGTAATAATATTGTAAAAGTTTCTAAATAAATAAATGTCCGCCCCCCAAGTGGCTAGATGTTCAGCACGGACGTAAGGTGGGATTTAGGGGGCTTATTATTATGCAGAATGCAGCTATTTCAATGAGATAAAATCATTTAAATTCGTTCTGAAACGAAACCTCCTTTGAGGAAAATCACCGTGGTGCTCGATTTTAATTTGAACAATAAACTACCTGTTTACGTAATTTCAATATTATCCGTTCAAATTTTAATTAAATGTATCTAATTATAATAACCTGATCTGTAAGGTATCAAAATAGTGAAAATACCATCATCGTCATCAACACCACATTCAACATTTGTGAATGCGTCACCACCACCACTCGGACCAGTGAATATAAGTAAGAAGTTAATCAAATCTGCGTTTTGATAACTTAGGAAATACCATTTTACAGCCAAAACGAAAACATGCTTATAAAAGTAAACTATTAACCTATTAAATTAATTTAACCATGTATACATTATTACGTTTTTGTTATTAACGTAGGAAATATTTGGAACATATAAAAAATAAAAGCAATAATAAGCTACTGATTTTGAAATTTAATTGATCGTAATTGTGGGAAAATTAATATATTACAAAAACTTGATATTTTATACGTCAATGATTGCTGCATGTTTCAGAGCGGCGTAGGACGCAATGAATTTGAATGTCATACGTATAATATTGTACAGTTACTTTTGACATTGTAACGTTCAGCTACTATTTGGATTATGTTATTTTTTTTTTATGAATTAAATCGGTCAAACGAGCAGACGTATCACCTGATGGTAAGCGATTAACGCCGCCGATGGACACCAGTCACACTGGTTTTCTATGAGGCCGTGGTATCACTCCGGTAGAGCCTGCCCATACTTGCCGAAGCGTGGCTCTCTCACGGTAAAAGGTTTAGCTAATTTTGATCTTTTAAGATGATCATTTCATTCTGGCGCCAAGCGTTTTATGTATGGTACGGTGGTATATGAATTTTTGGAACATTAAAATGGTCAGCTACTTTTGAGGTTGACTGTACATAGAACGATTTGAGCAGGCATTAGCTGATGTCCAGCTACATCGAGATCAGGTTATGTGGGAGATAAGTGCAACAACATCAATAATAACAGAACAAGTGTCCATGGCGGCAACACTGGACCCGGTCGCGTTAAGCGCGATACGAGCTCAGATAAGAGATACGATATCGGTGCGACGTACGGCGCTGAGTGCAGCGATAACGGAGCCTCTCGCCTCGTCCTAACCTTGGTCTTGCTATTGCATTCCGACCTTGCGGCTCGTAGCAGAGCCACGCTGATTTCAGCACGGTTGGGCCGGCTCGACCGGGGCGGTACTACACTCGCACAGAAGACAAACCTAAAATGACAGTATCTGTGATGTTGTTTTGTTAGCTGGTGTGAGATCAGAGGCTTAAGAATGAGAAACATCTCAATAGGCCGCTATAGTGTATGCTGTTTTATTACATTGTCTGCATTGGCAATGAATATGGTCGCCCATACCCTGGATTCCGCTCATGTCTTTCAACAGGCAGAGTAGAGTCACTGTGACGGGCTCAAAAACATGACTACTGCTACTATTCTACTTCTGTTTATATCAGAGAGACTTAGGACTAAAGTCTTACATCATTATTGTTTTTGCAAAAACAGATTTTTTTATTTAATCATACTAGCTCTTCGCCGCAGCTGTAAATTGTCGATAACCGCAGCCAAGAGTGCCCTATTTCCTTCCTCAATAATCAAAGCAAGTATCTCCACGCCTTTCACTGAAATCGGTGCAGCCATTTATCCGTGAAAGTATGACAGACAGAATTCGAATTTATAATATTGTCCCAAATCATTGTCTCATAATAGAGTAGACCAAAATATACTGACCGCACCGTACCCTTCAGAGCGTACCGGCGCGATGTAATGTTGTGTGATTGTGTCAACAATTCATGTGATTGCAGCAACCACGATAGGTTTGCTCTAATTCATTGGAGACTGCCACTCTATGTCTCCGAAGAACTTCATCAAAACAACGTCACGAAAATAGAATGCGACCTCCGTGAAATACTACGTTTTGAATGTAACTATCATCGTAGTTTGTTGTTCAATATACAGCAACAGGCAAAAAATATAAAACATCGTCAATTTAGTAGAAGCCAATTAAACAAACACTATTACGAATAAATTAAAAACTATTAGTTAGACTCATTCATTCTCAGTCATTTCGCCGCTCTGCCTAAGCTTGTGGGCAACATAACACGCTAGCTAAAAAATCTGACTCAGATAAATGCCTAAGTTTGCCTAGATTTAAGAAATGCTTATACGTAATCTAATATGAGCCTTATTGTTAAATTTTAATTTAAATGTCTTTTTAACCGACTTCAGAAAAAGGAGGAGGTTTCTTAATTCGAACGTATATATATATATATATATTTATTTTATTTTGTAAAATGTATAAAGTTTGCCAAAATTACTTGATCCTACTAATATTATAAACGTTGTTGTTGTAGTTACCTTCTAAAAATGTGTTTTAATCTTTTTGGTTACCTGTAACTTTGTTTGCTTCGTTATTATTAATTTATGTTTGCTAGTCGTGGTCTGCTGTAAGTGAAGGAGTACACCGGTATTCTACCACTTCAGTTCTATACCGAACACTGTATAGTTGTGTACATCCTTTGTTGTAGATATTAATTTGATATTCAAATAAATATTAAAATGGGACTACTCGACAAACACCAGCAACCGAATTTAAAAGAATCATTAAACGGTACATCCACAAACAAGTTATGAGGTAACACACAAAAAAATATAATCGAATTGGGAACCTTCTCATTTTTGAAGTCATCTTAAATGAAACATAGCAACTGTCGCATTTCTCTTAGCAAAGGTAAATTAGCGTAAGGTTATCCGTAGTTCAGTCAGGCAGCAGTTAAACTATTTGAACTGAATGTTATTATAGTATCTACCTTGATACTTCAAGGATCAAAAAACTGTTTAAATAGATTATCATTACTTTAAATTTACGAGAGTGGAATTTGTACCACTATTGTACCTATGTAAGTCTACTGGCGTAAGTCTACAATAATAACATTTCAGTTAGGCTAAATGTTTTTTGTCACAACATGTTTGAACAAATCACAGAGAGTACACAACTATAGAGACTGGTGTTCCGAGAATTTTAACTGATTAAATTTAATATTTCCGACATCAAACACACAGCGTCATCTAGTCCCAAACTAAGCCGAGCTTGTATTATGGTCACTAGACTAGACTAGACAACTGATATATTAGGTTTAAAGTAATAGTCGGTAGGTGCAAGGTCTGGTGAGTATTGCGGATGAGGGAGAGCTTCCAACCCCAGCTCTTGCAGCTTGGAGACTGTCTGTTGCGCAGTATGGGGTCGCGCGTTGTCGTGAAGGAGCAGTGGGGACGACCGATTGACCAAAGCTGGTTGCAGATGTGCAAGCTTGCACATTTACAACCAGCTTTGTGGGTGTGTGTAAAAAATTCAATCAAAAGTGGGTAAAGAATTCAATTCCCGAGAGGCAGTACAAGATGCCTTTGAAGAGTTTGTTGCCTCCCGTCCAGCTGATTTTTACAAGAATAGCATCAATAAACTGCCAATGCGTTGGCAAAGATGCGTCGATTGCATGGGTGATTACTTCGAATAACAGAAATAAAAAAGTTTGAAAAAATAAGTACTTTCACTTATTGCATACAAAACGGCAATTTCATAGGTAAATACCTATTATTATTTTCTTATAATTATATGAATACATATTATAGAATACATATACATAACCTAACTCCGAAACAAATATTTATAGATCATACAAACACTTGGTCCGACGCGGGAATCGAACACGAGACCTCAAGCACAATAGCCGCATACGCTAACACTGCGCCACCGAGGCAGTTCTCATTGTTTCACTAATTGCGACAGCACGCTGCACGTTCTACTGGGTAGATAGTTCCACGGCTGGACAAACTACGAGTTGAGCACCTACCTACGTAGATATAGAACAGTACAAAAGTTCTTTCATCTTGCTCAAACTCACTAAGTATATTAAAACCACAAAGTCTCAAGAGAAGTTTTCGCGTCTAGATGTGTACAGCCTATATCTAGAAACGTGCGTTAAACTGCGATGCGACGAACCATATTATGGCGTTCAATCATATTATATTTTGGAAATATGTAGTTCATTCACTTCACTTCATCTTCATCTTCACATCATCCCAGTTATCTGGGCTCCACATGAAACTAAATATAGTGTCATGTTGGAGCGTATACAAAATAAGTTTATTAGATTTATTTACATGAAACAGTACGGAGTCTATCCTTTTTATCCCCTTATGTATCCTACCCTGTTTATCTTAAGTATGGTCGGATATAATGAACTAAGAGTCAGGAGAGAACTCGCATTAGTAACCTATATCTTTAGGGTAGTTAGGGGTGAGATTCAAAACGCAGACGTATTGGCGAGGGTGGGTCTGTGTGTCCCAGATGGCTACGCGGAACGTCGGCGGCGGCCGCGCCTACTGGTCGTGCCGCGCGCTCGCACGAACTTACTGCGCGAGGCACCTCTGACGCGCGCGCTGCGCACGCTTAACCTCATAGCTGGTGAGGTGGATATATTTTATTGTACTCTGAGTGAATTCAAACTGAAAGCTCTTTGCATAATTTGTTACTCTTAGGTTTAAGTAATTAGATTTTAAGAAAAATGTAATTACAATATCGTATTGGATTAGTCTGTAAGGATATTGTAAGTAAGTAAATAAATAAATAAATAAATCTGTCCGTCCAAAGCTACTCAGGGGACTTGGCACCGATAGATTCTACGAGCAGGTTTGTACAAAAATTACAAATTTGCCCACAGGCTATAATTACTTATAATGTGCGGTAATCCCAAATCAACAGGAAAAGCATGAATTTTGTGTACCTATTCAGTTTTCCTTATAGCAAAAGTAACAATCGGATAACGTTGGCCAATGGTTCCGTCGACAAATACATTTTGTTTAATGGTGTAGGGGGCAAACGAGCAGACGTATCACCTGATGGTAAGCGATTACAAAGACAAAAGAGGTTGCTGGTATCACCGTCACCGTCACAAGTGCGTGCCGGGTTGAGGGGTTGGAGTATCTGCCTCCAATAACCATACTCACTCTGTGGAACACGCTATTTCCCCCCGGTTTTCTGTGAGGCCGTGGTTTCACTCCGGTCGAGTCAGCCCATTCAAGTCAAAGCATGGATCTCCCGCGGTAATAATACTTACACTTTATAGCTGAGGTGAGACTGATGTTCAAAGTTCCCTTCCTAAGTCGTGCGTCGATTTGTTTTCACTCCAAAAATAACACTGACTTTTGACAAGAAAATGTATTTTTTTTAAACTTTTTAATGCATTTGTTGCTTTAGAATATTATGTGTGAAATCAGTTTTTTTATTAATCCCTGAATTATATTTTTTTGGACTGTTACTTCTTAATACAGGTTTTTTCAAACCTATCTAGGAGACTGCGCTCTGACCACTGATTGTACTTACTGCCTAAATTGAAGTCTGTGTATTTATTATGTGTTATGTACTACAATTACCTTGAGAAATAAATAATAATAATTATTATTATTATTATATTTCACTTTCGAACATAGATAATTAGGGTTACCATGTGTTCAAATTAAAAGCAACTAAGTTTTGCAAGTTGTAGTCGTAGTCAAGGGTCTTAAGTACATCATCAACAGCTTTTAGTAGTCCACTGCTTCACCACGAGGTTCAGGCCTACTACGCCACGCTGACCGTGCGGGTCGGTTAAGGGTTTGTTTCAACTTATCTTTTCACAGTGATGTTGTCGTGCCTGGTTTGTTCATTAATCGCCTCTTACAACACCCATGGGACGAATAAGGGTGGTGACACTTTCCTCATTCTTAATCCGTCACCGCACGGATACATAAGTATAGTCACCCCCCCTCCCCCCTCCCAAGTTTATTATATATAAATAAATAATTAAATAAAGAGCTTTTTATTTCACGTCTATTGATACAAAATTGTTATTAATCGTTAATCGAAAAAAGAAAATCGTAAAGTTACATTTGAAACGTTTCTTTTAATAAGTGGACCCCTCTACTTGAGTGTGAAGGCCTTCTAAAGAGATGACTAACAGTCTTTATCTGTGACTTTTCTCTCCATTCATTTTACCTCTCTCTTCCTCTCTTTCTACTTCCCAAGGGCCCGCCGTGATGTCACACGAGAAGTCCATCTATAGTCACTACTGTACACACTAATCTCATGGAATAAATAAATAAATAATAAATATTTCGGACATCTAACACACAACGCCATCTAGTCCCAAGCTAAGCAGAGCTTGTGTTATGGGTACTAGACAACTGATACAAATACATATATACTTTTTTTTTGTAAATACATACATATTATACATAGAAAACACCCAAACTCCGAAACAAATATTTGTAGATCGTACAAACATTTGGTCCGACCCGGGAATCGAACCCGAGACCTCATGATCAGCAGTCGCACACGCCAACCGCTAGACCAACGAGGCAGTCTTAGTCTTAGGAATAGTTTATAGTCTAGTCATATGCTAATTTTACCTGGAAAGTTTCCGGGAGTTTTTTTTTTTTTTTTTTATGTCTGACCCTTCCATAATGACTCTACTCTGCCTAATGGAAAGCATAAGCAGAATCCAAGAGTGATGGTCACCATACTGCGAACGCAGACAATGCAACAATGCAATATGGTGACCCACACCATGGCGGGCTAGTGATGCTTTCGCATCATTGGGCCTCCGGTCTCGCACTCACCAACGAAACACGACAGGATGATCGCTGTCATTTTACGTTGATTTTCTGTGCGAGGGTAGTACCGCCCCGGTCGAGCCGGCCCGTTCGTGCTGAAATCAGCGTGGCTCTACTACCTTGAGAAGTTTTGAAAGTTGGTAATATTATAGATTTTGAAGTGCTCTTTTCGATTTTTCATTTTGCCACCTTGCATCTTTGCCGCTCGCTTGCATAATTCGCCCAATCCACAACAAAGGGGCGATGAGGAGGAAGAAACAAAATCTATTCTCAAGCAAACGATCTGACGAAATCGAGGAACAAAAAGACTACAACGAAGCTGATGATTTGACGTGGAAGAAATTTCCATGTGTCATCTTTAGTTCCGTACCTAAAACGAAAAACTTTCAAAAGCTGGTCCATCAAGAATAGCGAAGCGAAGAGGAATGTGCAAGTACCTTCAATGGTGCATTACAAGTGGATTAGGCCTACTGAGAATACCTACCACAAAAATTTGCGCCTCATACTCGACAGGCCCGTATTTACTTTGATTAGTGTGAGTGCAGGTGTGAAGTGCAAGTGATCAATGATTGGTAGAAAATACGTGTGGGCAGCGAATTCGCGGTCCACACGTATTTTCTATTAATCAACAATTTTCAAAAGTCCCGGAACACTTTCCAGGTAACCCACTTTTTGAGCACCAAATGACGGTACTATTTGCGTGTCTATTAATCCTGTTGTTTCTCTTATAGTAAATTATATAGTACTAGCCGACCCACGCAACCTCTTAGCGTAATTATATGTAGCCTATAGCCTTCCTCGATAAACGGGCTATCTAACACTGAAAGAATTTTTCAAATCGGACCAGTGGTTCCTGAGATTAGCGTGTTCAAACAAACAAACAAACTCTTCAGCTTTATATATTACTAGCCGACCCACGCAACCCCGTTTGCGTCTCCTATTGCCCGTAGCGTGATAATTTTCCCCCGTTTTTGTAACATTCTTCATTGTTGCTCCGCTCCTGTAGGTCTTAGCGTGATGATATATATCCTATAGTCTTCCTCGATAAATAGGCTATCTAACATTGAAAGAATTTTTCAAATCGGACTAGCGGTTCCTGAGATTAGCGTGTTCAAACAAACAAACAAACAAACTCTTCAGCTTTATATATTAGTATAGATTATAGATATAGTAAATTCTATCTTGCATTTTTCCATGCGCCGTTTCCATCAGTTTGGTTTGTTCTTAACTTGGCGCGTAAATTTCTACGTTTGGCAACCATATATAAGTGTCGATAAGAGACAGGTATGCATGACATTCCTCTTAATTTCTAGTGGCATTTGGATCCATGACGCTTTTAATCTACTTTCAATTTTAAAGATCGTTACTTTTATTATCTAACTATCAAAAGATCATTTTCATTTCACTGCCAGCCATCTAAGTGATGGGGATGGAACTGCTGTCGCGTAGGACGATGGCGGAAAGAGGCGACAGGAATCAGCCCCAACAATTCCTCGGAGCACTCCTCATAGTAAATGCGGTAGAGGATGCAGAGTGAAGCCACATCTCTACGCAGCGCCAAAGATTAAAGTTCGGCTTTAATCTTTGGCGCTGCGTAAATTCTTGGCAGTCGACGATTCGAATCGCTCTCCGTTGAATGCGGTCTAGAGGGAGGAGCTGGTACTGGGGTGCCCCGACCAAAGATGAAGACAATATTCCATATGAGGCCGAATCTGCACCTTATGAAGCAGAAGGCACCGAAATGAAATACTGTCTCCATGTGCTGAGCACGCCAAGCTTCTTCGAGGCCGATTTGGCCTTACTTTCCAAACGCCCCGGAACTGGACTTCACTCTAGAAGTCGACAACAAGTATTTCAAAATAGGCTAAGGCGGATAGGGGAGTGTCTTCAAACCGAGGTACGACCCATCACAGTTTTTAGCGGTGAACACCCAAATTTGGTTATTTGTGGGGTTAAAGAGGACTAAATTGAGTCTAACCCAATCTGAGACCTTTTCTAAAGAGGTCTCAATTTCAGAAACAAGTTTGTTTCGACTCTCAATGACGTTTTCCCGGGAAATATTAGCGCGGCTGGTGTAGAGAGCATCGCGTAAGAATGAATGCCTCTAGTTTGAAGCATTTGATACGGAGGAGAAACAGAGTAGGCGATAGCACACAGTCTTGCGGGACACCAGCATTCTCAGGTATGGAGTCAGAGCATTCACCGTCGACTTCCACCTCTATGCTTCTACCTGCTAAAAAGCTGGTGACCCATTCGCAAAATTTCTCGGGAAGCCCATAGACAGGGAGCTTCGAAATCTACGTTTATTAGATTTTTTAATGTAGGTCTTCTGATCAAACCAGAAGTAATAACGACATTGGTGTATTTAACCAAAATCGTTTAAATCTTGAGTAGTTCCTGCACCTCAAGTGAACTTTACGGATTTTTTCAGACTATTCAGTCAGAAAAGTACAATAGAATATGATTTTGGCATCAAAAATATGTTATTACGCCTAATTGTTGATAGTAATGACAACAAGTTTGTGTTTTATGTATTTCGTTGTAATCTAAAAACGAAAGTAACTTTTTAGCACAAATTTCAAAAAATCTGTAAGTATGTTATTATCGGTGATAGTTATTGTCACTGGTACATGTGCTATATGTTTGCAACTAGTTGACGATGTGCAGCACGCGCTCCACGGTTTGCAGGGTCGTTATCACAAAGCAGCAGCCAGCAGCTGACAGACGTAGTATCTCTGTTACATCGCCCGACAATGCATCACCTAAGGATTTGTCGGCATTTGATGGAACTTGTTGTTCTGTTGTTGTTGTCTAATACATTCTAGAAATAAACTCACTTGTACTTATCGCCTTATGTTCGGTTTCGCCTTATGGCATTCTCAAAGGTTATTGAATACGTACTGATACAGCTACATCGGGTGATACGTTACTTGACATCCAATTGCGAAGGGCAGCATGGACTTCTTGAGCCTATTGAGGAGTGGCAGTCTTGCCAGGATCAATAGCCCATTCAGGTTTATAAGCCAAAACAACATTAGCCCATATTTATCACCAATAGCAGGCACAAGTGCCTTCGTCTGTCTGAAAACCACTTCTTCAGTTTTACCTGCTTCTCTTTCTTCAGGTGTCTCACCAATGCAAGCAATGACCTTTAAACCAGACTCAAGTGCGTGGTCAACTTTTTCAGCAATCAGATCATCTTGCTCCTTGGTTCTCCTTTCTGAATGCCCCAAGATGACCCAATTACAGCCAATATCTTTAATCATGGCTGGTGAGATTTCACCTGTAAAAGCTCCCAGCAGTTTTGGGCAGCAACTTCAATATTGTCAGGCACAATGCTTTTCACATAAGCAAGGTACATAGCAGTAATTCCAATCACAACCTCAACATTACTGTCCAGTGGTCTCTTTTTTAAAGTTTCTATAATATTAGTAACTTGTTTCTTGTCACCGTTCAGTTTCGTTTCTTCCAGTTACCACCAACAACAAATTTGCGACCCATGATTATTTTTATCTCTGGTACAGAAATATATTACAACGAACTTCTGATTTTTTTAGCGGGAAACAGGAAAACTTTGAGAACGCCATAAAGCGAAACCGGTCAGTGGAATAACTACAAGTGAGTTAATTTCTAGAATGTGTCTAACAATTAGTTTATAGCCTGGTTCCCATAGCATAGGTCCACATAACACGGGATTATCCTGTGTGAGATATGTGAAGTGGAGGGGATATTGTTTTTTTTTATAATTTGCTTGTTACAGTGATGGAAACATAATACGTTTCATTATAAATTAAATCTTGCCGAGACAAATAACGGTTAACTAAGCGGAACAGTGATAGTATTGCGATACGCTTGTTTTCATAATTATCACCATTGTTATTATGAATAATAGCCGCAATGATGCAACATCCTTTAGGGTTTAAGTCGGTCAAATAAATGTAAGACAATAAGGTGTCAACCTCGCCGCCGAGCACAGCTGAGGCGCGACGCGATAGACACCAGCAAGTATACGAGAGGCGATGTAAGAAAGAAAGAAAAAACATTTATTCTGACATACACGGGACAATACATGGTTTTAAGCAGAGTTGAGATTATGGGACACAAGCAATTATAATACCCTGTGCAGTGCCAGAAAAGGCGCCTATCTCAGCATACTGCTGCAGTCAACGCAGAACATCAAATAAAATGTGATCAAATCAATGTGTATGACCATTGACTGTACGTACAGAACAATATTGTATTGCCCCCCAGGGCGGCCCGCTGCTCGGCCAGCATACTAATGTTCAAATTATGAATTCAGCATAGTTAGTAAATATAAAAAAAACGCTATATATTTGAGAGTGGGGACAGTGGGATTAATCGGTTTTGAGATGGGCTGTTGCCAACCAGAAATCTCACTTACACTTGAATACGTCACAATAGTCTTGTAAACCACGAGATCACGAGATTATCTCTGTAGGAAATTTGTTTCAAAATATGCTACTTCATTTGCATTCAGCTCAATCATTTATGTTTCATTTGCTTGCAAAGTATTTGCTAGTGTTGTTCCTTGCACAAAATAGAGGAAGAACGATTGTTCAATATGAAAATGGTTAGTAACTTATACAATTAAAACAATATAACAATCAGGAAGGCCACTTCTACGTCGGCGTCGCCGTCGTCTGTGCACACGTGACGACTCGAGGTTTTGTTAAAGGAACTACAGCAACGTAATTACTTAAAAACAACTGATGAGAATTCTGATAATTTCGGACATTACTCGAATATTTCAAAAGGTATGAACTGGAATTATTTAGCGGTATGGCACTATGAGTGATACGAAAGTAAGTGGGGTTTCCCTCGCTCACGCCCGGAAAACGGGAAACGGGGTTAAACACATCGATCATCGATGGTTAAACAGCAACGTGCATCACTGATTCACTGTTCAGGAGTATTCATTAGTTTTCAACCTCATTGAAACCAATTACGTCAAAAGTAACAAAGAATGCGTGCTATCTACCTGTACCTACCCCGTTCACACATCGCTCTGTGCACACAGACCGTCCCATACGTTCTTTCTAACGACGGGGCTTGTTTAACTCTTATGCGTCATTAAATGTAGGTATGTATTATGTGGCAACCAGGACCGGCTGCTTGATGCGCTCCCCAAGAACCGTAGTGCTTTAATGTTGCAATGTGTTAATCTACTCGATTACTTAGTACTTGGCCACGAATCTAATCCAAAGGGGGTACGGAACCCTCCTAATTTACCCGTTCAAACTGGGGGTAATGGAACCAGCTCAGAAGTATTTTCCTTCAAATATCAAAACAATTATAAAATTGCTTTACAATTCACGGAGTTATGGCGAAACAAACATACAAAGAAAAACCAGTCAGATTGAGAAACCGACTAATCGACTTCAAAAAAGGAGGAGGTTCCATGTTCCACTGTATGTATTTTTTTATAAGTTGACTAGCTGTTGCCCGTGGCTTTGCTCGCGTGGAAGTTGAAAACATTTATTTAATTAAAAATGTGTTTATGTTTCAATAATCAATTGCCTATTAAAAAGACTTTCATACGAAATTTCGACCCTTACTTTAACCCCTTTAGAAATATAATTCTTATAAATGTATGATATAGGTATTAATTTATTTGTAATCAAAAGCCTGAAGAATGAGTTTCAGGCTACTAAATGAAAAAATGACGGAATTCTAGATCAACCTATATACGAAATGTCAACGCCTATTTAACCCCTTAGGTTTAGAATATCCAGAAAAACTCCATATCTAATCGTTTCTAACTATTAACCCAAAGACAATATTTCATATTTCTAATTTCAAAAATGACGGACTTCCATACAAACTTTCATCCCCTATTTCGCCCCCTTAGGGGTAGAATTTTTGAAATTCCTTCCTTAGTGAGTGTCTACTCAATGAAACAATCACAATTACCAAATTTCATAGCCCTAACTTCAATAGTTTACACTCGGCGATGATGAATCCGTCAGTCAGTCAGGACATGTTATGTTATAAGTTTATATTATACTAGCTGTTGCCCGCAGCTTTACTCGCGTGGACGTTGATAATATGAATTTAATTAAAACTGTGTAAAAGTATGTATCAGTACTTTATTCATGTTTTTAACGTATTTTTTTATTTTTGATCAATAGCCCATTTAAAAGAACTTTCATACAAACATTTGACTCATATTTCATCCCCTTTAGGAACAGAATTCGCATAAATGCTGATTTAAGTATTCATCTATTTCCAAAAATGACGGACTTCCAGACTAACCTATGTACGAAATGGCAACCCCTATTTCACCCCTTAGGGGTTGAATATTCAAAAACGCTGAAATACGTGTTTACTCTTTTTAAATCAGTAACACATAAATAAAGTTTCATGTTTGTAACTTCAAAAATGACGGACTTCCAGTCTAACCTATGTACGAAATGGCAACCCCTATTTCACCCCTTAGGGGTTGAATATTCAAAAATGCTGAAATACGTGTTTACTCATTTTTAATCAGCAGCCCAAAAGTAAAGTTTCAGGTTTCTAACTTAAAAAATGACGAACTTCTATACAAACTTTCAACCCCTATTTCACCCCCTTAGGGGTAGAAATTTCAAAATTCCTTTCTTAGTGCGTGTCTACTCAATAAAAGGATCCTACTCATCAAATTTCATAGCCCTAACTATCATAGTTTACGCTCGGCGATGGTGAATCAGTCAGTCAGTCAGTCAGTCAGGACTTACTATTTTATAAGTATTTTTTTTTTTTTATATTTGACCCTGCCATAATGACTCTACTCTGCCTGATGGAAAGCATAAGCAGAATCCAAGAGTGATGGTCACCATACTGCAAACGCAGACAATGCAACAATGCAGCATGGTGACCCACACCATGGCGGGCTAGTGATGCTTTCGCATCATTGGGCCTCCGGTCTCGCACCCACCAACGAAACACGACAGCATGATCGCTGTCATTTTACGTTGATTTTCTGTGCGAGGGTAGTACCGCCCCGGTCAAGCCGGCCCGTTCGTGCTGAAATCAGCGTGGCTCTACTACCTTGAAGATAAATATAGATAAAATATAAACTATATATATATAATATAATAAAATATAAAATAATAAACTATAGATAAATTAATATAAAAATTTGGTCAAAATCAAGACACTCGTCGAGTATGGTTCTAATGATAGCAGACTCGGTTACTAATAAAGTATATTGTATATTTATTGGTCATTGATGATGATCGATATGTTCAATTATATGTGGGTCAGGGGGCTCGGCGTGATGTGGAGACGTCTCACAGTCACAGCATAACACTCACATATGTACCGCACCACTTGCTGTTGTCCGCGGTATTGTCTTCATAGGCATCATCGTTTTTATTTCGCGTTTTTTTTACTTTGTAATTCCAAGCTTTGAACACATAAAATTTCATAGGTATGGTTAATCGACAGAGTATGATAATACGGGCGACATCGAGTTAGGTGCGCTGAATGTGACTGGAGATGTGTGGTGAGGGGGCGGGGCGGGGCGGGGGGCGGCTGCATGGGAAGGGGGACTGCTTGAGTTATTATTAGCTTCCGTCTATCGACTAGCAATCATTGCTGGAGGCGAAGAACGCATCTAAAAAACTATTGAGTCGCAAGTGTCGTTACGCAACCAATTCTGATGTATGTTTATAAATATAAACATTTCGGATATCTAACACACAACGTCATCTGGTCCCTAGCTAAGCAGAGCTTGTGTTATAGGTACTAGACAACTGATATAAATACATAGGCATTTTTTTTTGTAAATACATTCATATTATACATAGAAAATTCCCAAACTCCGAAACAAATATTTGCAGGTCATACAAAGATTTGGTCTGACCCGGGAATCGAACCCGAGACCTCAAGCGCCTACTCCGACTGGCGGTGTGCCGCGGTATCATGTGACACGACTCGCCTATTCCCTCTTGGCAACTTCGCAACTCCAGAGCACTTCCTGTTAACCTACAATCATGAATTAGCAAGGGCTTTCATCACGAGTTGGTAAAGGAAAAAAATATCTTGTGCTTCATTTGTAGTTATATCCTATATTATTTTTTCCGTTTTTATCCGACTGTTTTTTAGACATATTAAATGTATGTTTTTAACTAGAGTATTTAATTCGTGCTTATTCTTAATTTATTAAAGAAAGTTAAATACAAATTGGCTGGAGCTCAGACAATGTCAGATCGGGCGCATGGTGCGTGGCGCGGGTATTGCTACCATCATGTTCTCAAATAATCAGTGCACAGCTCTCATATCAGAGGCAAAGTCTCTTATTATAAGAGTTGTCTGTAAGTATGACGCACTACTTGTGGACGTTGTTACAACTTCTGCCATTGATATAACCACGTTACATCGCGGACCAGCTACAACAACTGATTTAGGTACATCTTGTTTCATTACTCATCATTTAATTCACACATGCGTAAATGGTTCTATATGACGACAATGTGCCTACTTACATAACAAAACGCAATTGTTAAGACATTTGTTACACAGTTGCACTCGACAACGGAATTAGTAGCGGTAATGCCTTCTCGTACCTACCACTCGGGGGCTATTAGAAGTGGACGAGGTTTTTTCCTGATGAAGTTCTACCAGAAGTAGCAGCGTCTTGACTCTTATCCAAGCAGGATAAGCCGGACATGGCGATCGGTCAAGTTCACTGTAGTTTTACCCGTTTTACCTCTAAGCGCCTAAACTCTCTGATTAGATATACCAAAACCACTATTTTATATTAAATAGCTGAACCCCGCGGTGTTACAAAATCAGTCTAAAAAAAGTACTCCCTGGATCATCAGCTATGTGCCAGTGAAAGTCCCGTCATAATCCGTCCAGCCGTTCCAGAGATTACCCGGAACAAACAGAGAGACAGACAGACAGACAAAAATATTTTTAACTACATTTTTGGTATACCTAAGTACCGTGTATACATACATATGCATTTAGTAAAAAGCGCTTATTTTAATATTACAAACAGATACTCCAATTTTATTTATTTGTATAGATATATGGTGCCACTGACTTACAGTACAAGCTATAAAGGCCCTTAATAATTAGGATCGGCACGTGGTGACGGTAGACCCCCCGCGCGCGCCATTGCCACTCCTCCGTAAATAGTAATTGTCTGGTACTAGTGAGTTTATGTTCTTATTTATTTTATTGGTTATTGTGTTGGTCGAACGTGATGTGGAGGCAGTGGAGGGGGCACGAGATCGGTCGATGTGAGCGCTCGCCGCCAACACACAAATAAGCTGTAGTAACACAAATAAGTAAGCACAAGGTAGTAGAGCCACGCTGATTTCAGCACGAACGGGCCGGCTCGACCGGGGCGGTATTACCCTCGCACAGAAAATCTACGTAAAGTGACAGCGATCATGCTGTCGTGTTTCGTTGGTGAGTGCGAGACCGGAGGCCCAATGATGCAGAAGCATCACTAGCCCGCCATGGTGTGGGTCACCATGCTGCATTGTCTGCATTCGCAGTATGGTGACCACCACTTTTGGATTCTACTTATGCTTTCCCTCAGGCAGAGTAGAGTCATTTTGGCAGCGACAAACATAAAAAAAAAGAAGGTTATTGTTTGCTCTCGTAGCTAGCCTAACCGGGTAAGCCCCCCTAGCCAAGTTGCAAGCGTTTATCGTTCTGCTAACGTTAACGCCTAAATTCTCGTGTGTCATTGGCTAATCTTCGACAAATTATTGACTAAAACTTCTAAAGTATTGTCGTGTCTCAAGTCTTAGTCTTCAAGATCAAGATTAATAAATATTTGGGACATCTAACACACAACGCCATCTAGTGCCATACTAAGCAGAGCTTGTATTATGGCTACTAGACAACTGATATGAATACTTGTATACTTTTTTTTGTAAATACATACATATTATACATAGAAAACACCCAAACTCCGAAACAAATATTTGCAGATCAGACAAACATTTAGTCCGATCCGGGAATCGAACCCGAGACCTCATGAACAGCAGTCGCGTACGCTACTACTGCGTAACCGAGGCAATTGATTTATTATTGCACTACTATTGCCTTATCCTCATCATCCATCAGGTAGCCACCAGGCCATCAGGTAGTGAAGAGTCACATTGGCACCCTTATAAATAAAAAAATCCAGCTAAGTGCAAGTCGGACTCGCGCACGAAGGGTTCCATACCATTATCTATAACATCATTCGTCATCAATAACCTTTTTTTCTATTTCAAGCGTCTACCTGTTGCCGTTATTGTATTGTTATAAGTTTATTGTATGAGAGCTCCCATAAATGTTTATTTTATTTTATTAGTTTATTCTGAAAGCGAATACCATCAAAAACATAACTTGTAAAAAAAACAAATCTCGCAACTCAGTTACCGAACCGTACCGAAAAAAGTTGTGAGATTCATGTAATACCAAGTTCCTTAATTTTCGCAGTCCCTACATAAGGGACCTTTTTTCTAAAATTGTTAAGGACTGTTTCCTGCAACAGGTGGAATACACATCCCGGTATATGGACTCCTTGGCTGGAATCTTTGGGAAGAATATGTATGATGTACCACCCGTTACTATTAATCTACCTTTTTTCCGTGTGGAAATCGTCTCAGATACTCTGCACTGGTCGATCAATGTTGTGGTTATGTCGAAGTGGGACAGATACAAACTACGTGACATACTGTTTTGGGTATATTGGGTATAAAGGAAAATCCTGGTATCCGGACGGGTCTCGAGTTATGTACGGTTTAAAAATAGACCTTTCGTGGTGGTGGTGTTTGATGACTAGTCTCTCTATAACTAAGTTTTTAAATGGTATTAAAGTATATTTTTTGTAATTTGTAGAAACTATTTTCTCCGGGTATATATTTTTATTTCTGTAATAAAAGAACATCCAAAGCGCCCCCTGAAATCCGCCACCCTAGGCACCAGCCGACTCATACTAATCATCAACAACCCATAACGTCCACTGCTGGGCTCGGGTCTCCTCTTAGAAGAGGGTTAAGGTCATACGTCCCGACGCTGGTCAAGTGCGGGTTGTGGACTGGCAAGACAACGTTGTGGCTACGTCATCTTGCCGTTGTATGTCTTCAAGCCGCCCAAAGGCCTTCAACTAAGCTTCACGACTGTTTTCCTACAATAACAACCGGGACCGACTGCTCACGGATCACTGAGACGCTCATGGTATCATGCCACCAGCGGTCACCCATCCAGGTACTGACCGCGCCGTCGTAATACTTCGTGCCTTAATTTGTACTTACATTAATGACACAAAATAAATAAATTCATTTTATTGTTATAAGAAGGTTTCTAGGTTTGTCTATTTGAACACATTTGTAAACTAAGGTGAAAATACTGGAATAAATCCTACTAATATTATAAACGCTAAAGTTTCTAAGTATGTGCGAGCAAAAACTACCCTTTCAATAATATTTAAAAAATATTAAAATAAATATTTTCGGATAAATAAATAGATAAACCACTAAACTATTGGGCATACTCGTGAGTAAGTTACGAAGAACTGGCCATCAGAGAAGCAGTTTTCTCTTAAATCTATACCAGCAAAAAGTGATTATTCTTGACACTTGTTTAGTGTCATCGCGAAGTAGACTTTGAGTGGAAACTGCAATCGTTAATGAAAAGGAAGATCGCTTGGAATCAAAGGAATTCGCGGCACACATACAGTTTCTCCTTGCGCACACCCAGTTAAAATTGTGACTTCCACCATATATTTGTATGTAAAGCTTTGACTCTTAACCTGGCTCCATTCTATAATTTCGGTGTTTTAAATTTCGAAAGAACATAACAGGGGTGTCCACGCGTAGAATAAGCATATGCCTATTTATTCACGTTAAGCTCGAATAGGGCGTATGAAATCGAGATAGTTTATTTTTAGGGTTTCGTAGCCAAATGGTAAATAGGAACGGAACCCTTATGGATTCGTCATGTCTGTCTGCTGTCCGTCCATATGTCACAGTCACTTTTTTCCGAAAACTATAAGAATTTTTTTTTTTAATGGGACTAATACTGTAACTCCTGTACACCAGGATCAACAGCAGTGACCCACGAACACACCGAGTTATGACACTCGGGAAGTCCCAGGAAGAAAATTAACTGTCTTGGAACCCGCAACGAAATTAATCAGAAGAAAAACAGGAGGAGTTGGAAATGATAAATCCACTTCCCTCCTTAGCAAAGCGGGAGACAAAATGGAGTCAAAATAGGCAGACACCTTTTTCAAACCGGGAAGCACCACGGATAAAGTATTAGGGGTCCTAAGTGAGCTATATTTGATTACTATAGTATGTATGGCAGAATCGCCTAAACGCACGGAAATTCACCGCAGTTGACACAAGATCCTCATAGTATACCGCCCCAGATGTCATTTGTAAGCTATTTAGCATTGTGTTACGTTCATTGTACCAAAGACTACACTCCCAGAGTACATGATGAGCCGACTGTTCACAGCTAATATCAGGTGTTGAGCATTGACACAATGGTGAATCGACTAATTTAAATGAGTGTAGTTTGCTCTTAAACTTACCGTGGCCTGTAAGAAATTGAGCGACACAGTGATCTACCTCGAGCCATGTCCTCGACAACCGTTCGCGAACAGATGGAAACAACTGGTAGAGGTGGCGCCCCTTAGATGATTCGTCCCATCGTTGTTGCCATTCATCCATTAGATCGTTATAGACCAATGTCTATAACGGTCCAATGACTGCTGTTGAAACAATCTTATGATTTTGTCGCGGTCTCGTACGCTCAAAAAATCGAATTCCATGTTTTGTAATGTGGAATAGTACATGGCTGCACGTCTTTGCACCTCGAGATCGACCGGAAGAACACCCGCCAACACCGGTAAAGCCTCAGTACTAACCGTCCTATATGCTTTGCACAAGAAGATCAATGCAAGTCGTTGTCCTTGTAACAGTTTGCGACGGACAGCACCTACAGTCGCTCTATCGGCCCATACGGGAGCACCATAGCAAATAGAACCCAAATAAGTAGCTCCATATATAATCTTTAATGTATGAAATGAAAGACCCCATGTTGGTAGGCAGTTGATATCCTCGTCAGAACAAAGAAACTTTTTTTAGACTTTTCGTTAACTGTTCTAATATGTTCGATAAATGAAAAAAATCTTTCTAAAACTAATCCCAAATAACAAGGTTTTGAGGTTACCTTTCAGAAGTAGCTGGAAGGTTTTGTTTGGTGCAAAAGTCAAGCGATTACGTACGCCCCAAAGAGATTCTAAGTTCAAACATCTATTAGCCAGACTCTATAACTATAAGAACTATATTGAAACTTGGTAAGTAGATGTATTCTGTGAACCGAATTAAGATTTTCAAACAAAAAAAAAACCAATAAATTTTGGGGGTCCCCATACTTCGAACTGAAACTTCATTTTTTTTTCATCAAATCCATTCGTGTGGGATATCTATGGAGAGGTCTTCAAAAATGATATTGAGGTTTCTAATATCATTTTTTTTCTAAACTTAATAGTTTGCGCGAGACTCACTTCCAAAGTGGTAAAATGTGTAACTTCTAAAATAAGAGAATGATAAAATACGAATTAAGTCACGAGCAAATGCTAATATTATATGTATTTTTGACATGTACAAGTAGCGCACTTTCCAATGATACCAAACACGACACATTTTCCTACAATTTATTTTTTAATACTGTACTTTATGGCGGCTAGAGGGCGCCACGTTAGATTCAGTGACACTTCATATAGCCTACTAGCTAAATTCCGCGGTGTTACCCGCGTTTACTGTTGTACCGCGGGTAACGCCGCGGGACAAAACTAGTCTAAAAAAGTAGCTTAAGTTACTCCCTGGATCATCACCTACATGGCAGTGAAAGTTCCGTCAAAATCGGACCAGCCGTTCCAGAGATGACCCGGAACAAAAAGACAGACAGACAAACAGTCAAAAAAATATTTAACCACAGTTTTGGTATATGTACCGTGTATACATACATATGCATTTAGTAAAAAGCGGTTATCTTAATATTACACTCCACACACACTCCACTTTTATTTATTTGTTTAGATATAGATGGTGATCACTACAATTGGATTCTGCTCATTCTTTCCGTCGGAGTCAATTTGGCAACTAATACATAAGAAAAATGCTTTAAAGATATTGTTACCGCATTTTACTCCTTAGAGGGTTGATTTCTGCAAAACTACTGCACAAAGCAGGCTTTTGCTTATTTAGTTAAAGCATAAACATCGCGAAGTAACGAAACAAAAGACCTACGTAATCTTGGTACTCCATACAAAGTTTGAAATTCCTTTTCACCCCTTTTGCGTGCGCTAAGTAAGCGCACGCAACCCTTGACAATTATTGTCAAGGATACCGTACTATTTTTTTAACGTGCTAAACTGCAAGAGATTATGAGATTGTGATATGAAGTAAAGCCATTCCAAAACATACTTACTATAATATGTAAATATAAATCAGAAAAAACAACTCACACAAATCTTTTTCAATTAAAATATTAAAGCCTGATGATTTAAACCTGATGGTTTAAAAAATCATGTCAGATTTGTTCGTACAAGGTACTTTGTAGAAGTTTATCATTGAATGCACATCTCGAACGTCTACTGAGTTTACTTAATGGTCCAACCGAGCGTTTTCTTGTTTTTCCTGTTGCACAAATCTTACCTATACACGAGACCCGTCCGACGCCCAAGTAAATGTAAATGCTTAATTTTACTGCTTTAGACTTAGGTAATTGTGAGGAAAACATTTAAATGAATTGTGAGAAGGCCAAACATAATAACTATCTGAACGAGCCGTGATGAGAATCAATTGCCACCGGAGCGGTGTATTGTGTGTGAGCGTCTCTCTGGCGCAACCCACCGCCCGACTGATGCCCAGCCGAAAACATTTGACGGTGTTTATCCGAAAATTTCATTTCTGGTGTTCGTTCAATGTTCTGTTCGCCGATACAACGTCGTGAAGTTTAGTAACTCTCAAGTGTAATGCGTCGTGTATTCGTGTTGCGAGTCGGACGATTTGGCAAAAGGTGAGTTGGCCAGTCTGTTCAAGTCATGCGCACGATGCGTGGCGTGTGTGCACTTCGTGTCCTATGTCTAAATCATTTGGCTACTTTCAATGTCGTACACATCCGCTTACACTACTACTCACCCTCACCCTCACCCTCACTCGACGGTGCAGCGGTGGTGACTGATTAAGAATACTCACGATGAACGTGTTGTTGGTTTGTTCTGCGCCTCCTCTTTTTCTTGAAATCAATCTATCGTATGCAAAAATAATCAGTATAGTACACTCATGTGTTTCGTTTACAATACTTACACACATATGTTTAACCATACATATGCATGTGTTCTTAGGTAAGTTTATGTGCATTCAAATTTCAACCTGCTTTTAAAATTATTGTTATTTTACTGAAAGTAATTATTATCTGTTAATACTAGGGATATCTTGTGTTAAGCCCCGATAGGCATTTACATGTCTTCGGTCAAAATTATTATATCCAACTATCCGCAGAAACAAAAAATAGCTCTGGCGTCTGGCGAAGTAAGGATATATGCAGACGGCTCCAAAACACAAAAGGGTACCGGAGCTGGCGTCTTCTCGAATGACTTAAATATCAAGATATCACCTACTCTAGACAAGCTAAGCACAATCTTCCAAGCAGAATGTGTTGGCATAATCAAAGCAGCACAAGCAGTTGCGGCCAGAGATTTGAGAGACTTAAACATCAAAATTGTCTCTGACAGTGCATCAGTGCTTCAAGCTCTGCAAAACAACAAGATGACCTGTAGTAACCTGGAAACGCTACTACATGCTTGCATCGTTTCGAGTGTCTGGAGATCCCGCCATCTATCCGCGACCCAACTTAGGACGAAATCGTCTTGCACATAATCTTCGAGTGCCCCGTGTTCGGCCCTAAGGTATGAGGCTGTACAACGTCTTGAGGTACAGCTGGTTAAGGAAGAGGTACACCTGCTACTGAAAAACAAGGAGACACGTACAGCATTTTTGGAATTTAGTAAAGGAAAAAAAATAAAAAAAAATTTTAAGATAAAAATAAATTATTATAAAAAGAAACCAGGAAAGAAGAACAGCATAAATGGATTTGTTAAATGATCTACAAAAGAAAATGTAATTAATGGAAGAAAGAAAGAAAACAAACAATGGTAACGCAACACGTACATAATTAAATAGAACAAAAAAAAATAACTTCGAGGTTTGACTCGATTTCTCTTGGATGCCATCATCAGATCTTAGTGTTCTTATCATAGTATCATCGTTGGGGTATCTCCTTTCCATTAAAAAAAATAATCATCAAAATCGGTTCATAAAGGACGAAATTATCCGCGAACAAACATAAAAAATATATACGGTCGAATTGAGAAACCTCCTCCTTTTTTGAAGTCGGTTAAAAAGGACTCTTGTCATGCAAGAGGTAGACAGTCTTAATAAACAAAAACCTAAAAAGGCTGCTGAGCTCCTGGGATGATCTAGGATGGTTGGAGTAGGAAGATGACAAACTCACGTATGGCCTAATCAAGAGGCTAAGTGCGGAAGCAGCTCGGTAAAACAAACAAACAAAGTCGAAAGGCTAAAATAATATCGAACAACACGTTTGCGGTACACCGCAACGTATAACGCACGTTACAACGAGCTTTCCAATAAGCTGCGTCACACGGCTCACATCACGCTCACACAGCTCAACACGCCACACACGCACGTGGATGTCGCAGGAATGGCATGACGTCCACTATCAAATCCAGTAAGGAGGATCAATGGCGAGCTTTCATCGTGTTTGATGTAACAACACGAGTTTAACGATGGAAGCACAAATTCGGTCTGCCTCCTAGACTCTGTCACTGGATTGCCGTTTTTCTTCATCAGTATCGCATCAGGGTCCTTTGCGGCGGCGCAGCCTTACAATTTCCGAAAGTGAACGCTGGAGTACCTCAGGGTTCAGTCCTGTCACAAAAGATTTTTCTTCTGCATATCAATGACATGTTAGCTCTTGGCATCATACATTGCTATGCAGACGATAGCACAGTCCATGGAAGATATTTTGGACACCCTACAGTCAATAAAGGCAGACATTGAGGAAAAATGACCGGAGCTTATCGCTGAGCTCGACCGGGTTTTAACCGCATTTCACAATGGGATGATGAGAATCTGGTCGAGTTCAACGCTAAGAAAACACAGGTGAACGCGTTTTCTACTTTTTGGTCTTTGTTTCTTCCTCACCCCACTTTTCAGAGCACTCGACTGCCACTACCAGCATGGATATTTACCGAAACCTCAACTTGGCCTACTGAACGGTTCTTTGCGCTCGAGCACTTGTGTCTTCTTTATAAGACCCTGATTCATTCGTGCTTGAAGTACTGTTCTCATCTTTGTGATGGATCCGCGCAGTATTTGCTTGATTCTCTCCACCGGTTGCAGCGGCGAGCAGTCCGCATTATTAACAGTCTCGAGCCTTTGCAGTTGCGGAGAGATATCGCTTCTATGGGAGTCCTCTACCGCCTTTACCATGGAGAGTGCTCTGAAGAGCTCTTTCTATTGATCCCATTTCTCATCTCCCTTCCTCTACAGGACAACACGTGCTGGCCTTGGAAGTCACCGCCTTAGCCCATGTTCAGATGACGAGCGCTCAAGGCGCGTTTTGCTAACGCGTTTTTACAACTACATGTAATATCGTTCTACGAGTACACATGCTAACGCACGTTTTTACATGTAGTTATAAACGCGCGTTAGCAAAATGCACGTTCAGCGCTCGTCATCTGTACATGGCCTTAGACTCGTTGAAATACGCTCTCGAACCAAACGGTTTGGTTCTTCCCTCCTGTGCCGAGCAGTTAAATACTGGACCTCAGGACTACCGCACGTGTTCCCTTCTCACTATGATCCTTTGTCCTTTAAGCGGGGCGTGAAAAAGCATCTCACTAAGCCGCCATAGTGTGGGACGCCATACTGCATTGTTTGCTTTCGCAGTGAGTATGGTGGCCCCCACTGTTGTATTCTGTTTGAGCTTACCATCAGGCTGAGCAGAGTCACTACGGCAGGTTTTCTATATAAAATATTAGGAAGGAACAGGTGGCTATCACTCGTTTAAACATTCGCTTATTATTACCCGGTTATATCAATTACTTAATGAATCAACGGTCTTTTTATCAATTAAACTAAATATGTTCATATCCTTAAACAGAGTGTCTGCCGTTATAAATGTATAATATCAAAGATATGTTTTATTGCTCAAGTACAATAAACAAAGAGTGAATTAATCTCGAGTGTAAGTATATCAAATATATAGGTAGGCACTATGCGAACCGTTCAGGCCATTCGGGAGTTGCGCGTGATCACTTGCATATGTAGGTATGTATAATAATTGTGGTTTTCATTTCGTTCAATTACATACACATAGCATTTAACTTTGTTAATTCGTTGAAACAAATATTGACCAATAGACCACTGACAAACCTAATAAAGTTTATTCGCATTTGATTCTTTTCATAACTATCATAACTTTGAATCGAGTGCCACCCTTGGTAGCCTGCGGGACTTGCTGTAGTCAAACATCCCCGTCTTTCCACCAGCAGACAGAAGATGTAGGTGACGCCAGCACTACGCAGCGCTGGTGTGCGAACGCCAAACGTGTTATTTGATGAAACAGAAAAACATGTCGTGTGTGGATCATGATCAGAGGATTATCGCGCCCGATGATGTGTCTCGTGAAGACTTTCTAAGCGAGGAGTGGGGCAGCGCAGAGTAAGCGTGCAACTCGCTCCATCAATGGGCGCCCTCCCCCACCCCCCGCGGTCACATGACGCACTGCCCCCTAGTGGACACATTTTCCTGTGCCAGCGTAGTTCCACAAAGCGCGCGCGCGTACTCTGAGGTCGTTGACCTCGCGCGTACGCCTACCATATACACCACCCACCTGTTGGCTGATAAGCCTTTTCTGTTTAGCTGAAAGTTCAATTGTCGCAGCTATCCTAACTCAAAGTATTACCTAATGGTAAGTGACCTGCCCCGCATACTAGCTCAGAGGTCACAAAAATGTGTTATACAGGTGTGTGCATTATATTATATGAGCTCCACACTGGCCCGTGAGAAGTACCGTAGCCACCCTGCTATGGCGTGACGCATGCCCTCGCGGCTAAGCTCGTCGTAGAATTGACCCACTGAGTTCACTTCCATATTTAGCGATCATCAACAATAGCAGAGAATACCACAATAACGAGCCTGATAAGTTAAAACCATAATTCCGTGAACACTTAGCGATATCTTATACTCGTATTCATTATGACTATAAATGAAGCAATTAGGTGCACAGGCCGATGCGGGTGCGGGTGGGGGTGGAGGGGCGAGGCGCGCTGCCAGCAGTCATGTGACGCGCGTGCTCATGAGTGAATGCTCTGTCGTCGCTCGTCGCCGAGATTGTTGTTCGTTGTTAGTGTAACCGCTAACCGTCGATCGGCTCCCGGTGCCCCCGCCCCCGCCCCCGACACAGTCCCCGCCCCGCAGCGGCGCCGCGGTGCCTGCGGGTGCGCGCTCCCGGCTCCCCGCCCCGCGCAGTCAACATCAACACGAGGCTTCGCTTCGCAACGCGACGTCATTGAGACGATCTAAATGCATCTCGCGTGTGTGTGCGTGCGCGGGGCGTTGTGTGCGTGTTGCACAGTCACGTGAGTGCTCCTCCCCTCCTCACCTCTTCCCCTCCCTTGTAGGCAGCCCTCAATCACGTCTATCCAGTGGACTTTCCCTTAAACCTGTTTTACAATCATTATTGCGAACTTCTGAATTCGACGCGGCCGAGTACCACACTAGCTCACCAGCACTGCTGTACTACTACTGTTCTGCTTAGGTGTTTGTGTGTAGGTATTCTCATCTAATGCGTGGTCTAGTAACTAGTGGGACGCTGGAGCGACGAAGGGCGTATAGTGCCTGTTGCGATCCTGTTAAAGAGTTCAACGCGTGCGACCCTGTGCGCAAGCGCACCGAACGCTTCCCATGTCGTATGCAAGGCGTGAGGTGTGAAGAAACTAGTTTGTTATGTAATATTACATTATGAACAGACTGCACTAACTGTTACAAATGTACAAATCGTTCCGACAGTTCCTTTGAACCTGTATGTACACAAGTTCTTCTTCTCACACGGCGTGCCCGTACACCGGCAAACAAATGTCTAAATTAATTCTCATACTTTCCTGATGCGTATTGACTTGATCGTCACAATAAAATCTTCTATGTTTGTGCTAAGCTGTAGTACTACGATGCCCTCTTTGCCCGAACTACGAGGGCACATTGACGTCGCCGTCGTTTAACCATTCATTAAACATGTTTTCATCTGACACTTGTGCATCTAGACACTGTTTAGTGGAGTAAAGTGACCTGGAGCACAATGTCGAACATTGAGTGTGCTGATAAATGATATATTATAGTGTATTACAGAGCCGTGCGCTCCTCCACCGCGCGATGTTCGCAACGTAACGGGAACTAACACGCACGTAAGTACACTGGCCGTTGTGCACCAAAGTATTATATTAACATGTTTATTTCACAGAGATCTCAATTTTCGCAAAAGTGTTACTAAATGATTACTAAGTTGCATATTTGTCGTCAGAGTTATCGCCAGGCCAAATATAATCTCCACCTAACCATGGTGGGCCACTAATAGGAAGCTGTGGACGCTGTGGTAGTAGCTGTGATAGTCAGAGCTCATCAATGAGCCATACGTAGAAACTTAGAAATGGTTATGAACGAGGCTAGTGGGACCTACCTATTCTATAAATCATTTGATTTCAGAAACTGATCGGATCTATATCGGATTTATATCCTTTAGATCCAGGTTCGGAACCAGTCTTGATTTTTCTAAAAGTGCTGCTAATCGCAATAGACATGTGCCGCTTTTGTCAAAATTCTTTTAGTTCTTTAACACGATATGTGTCACTCATTATGTTGGGTATATCAAGATGTGATGTATTCACAGTCGCCACCCTCCCAAGAAGTTAGTGAGTTACCCGTTACCCGAACGGGTACATTGGTGTTTGTTTACAAAGTCGAGCGGGTTGTGTGTGCGCGGGTGACGGCGGGTGACGGCGGGTGGCTGCGGTTGGCGGGGGGCGCGGGGCGCGGGGGAGCGCTCAGCCTCCGCGCTGCGCATCTCGGGGCGCGCGACATCGAAACTCGCCAGTCGACGTCTCCGCAGCGCCAGTCGCGCCCCGACCGCGCCGACGCCCGCACGCTCGCTCCACTCGCGCCCGTCGCGCGCCCACTCAGCCCGCACCGCCAGTACCACGGCCGGCTCGCCGCACCGCTCGCCTCTCTCGCGCCCCATGCCTGCCAGCTGACGACGCCGCTCACCCCGCAGTCACAACCCCGCTCAGCCCGCCGCTCGCACGCACAAGTGAGTCCAGATCAGGAACGAGCATGGCACCGTTCGGCCAAATCTCCGGTATCGAAATGACGGGACAAAGTTTTTGAAATCCCTGCTATTTCCGCTAAAAACGTCATTATGGTGTCTCGTATTAGTGTTACTAGTGAATGAAATTCATCATTCACATCTGATATATTTTTTCCAAGGAACGATTAAAAATATGTAGAGTAGTTTGTACGATGTCATACCTGTGTATGAAATAGGGAAGTTCTTGTAAACACTGTGTGACATGTTAATAGCTTAAACGGTTTGACAATAATTTCGTATATCTAAGTTGTAGCAGCGCTATGCACGCCCTTAAACATTTGCCTTATTTAATTTCGAACGCTGTTTTCTGGACAGAGTGGCAAATGCGTGTCACTCAGTGCCACTAAGTAACTCCTGTAGGTTAGGTTGCTACTGGTTACACGACGTTTGATTGCTCTTCTGTGGTGTTAGGTAGGTACCTTATCTAGTTTACATTTACAAATAGTGATAGACAACAGCACGAATAGTGTCGGTAGGTGAGTTATTTATATTCGCTGCCTTACTTTTGATTGTGATAGTTAATTAGTTTAATACGACAACCGTTTATTAATGCAGCGAAGGCGGCCCAAGCAAACCTCAGCATTTGACAGAAAAAAATTATAAACAACTAGTTGTTGCCCGCGGCTCCGCCCGCGTGTTTGTCGATTATCGCGGCAAACAGTAGCCTATGTGTTATTCTCATGTATAAGCTATATTACTGTAAAGTTTCATCCAAATCTGTTCAGTGGTTTTTGCGTGAAAGAGTAACAAACATATGTCCATACTTACCACCTTTCGCGTTTATAATATTAAGTAGCATAATATAACATCTGCTAGTCCTCATTGGGTCGTACGCGGCCGGCTGATGTTGCGCGAGCGCGGATTCGCCGCTACGAATATTTGTTTGCGACTTTCACACGCACTACTACTCGTCTACTCAGCGCAATATTACACTGTTGTGTGTGTGAGTTGTGTTTGCACCACGTGCTCGGGACGTCATGGCCCACCCCAGCTCCCTGACGGGGGCGGGCCGCTGCGTCTCCGTCAGCACCTGCTGGTGAGTGTATGTGAAATGGCGACTGCGTTGCGTATTTGTGAACGAGACCTTGACACACAACACAATAAGCTCGCACAGCTACTCCAGTAGAGACTGGACTACCTCGGACCTCGACTGCGCACTTGTTCTGGTTGTCACTGTCCAACCGCCGCTTACCACAAACAGTTGTACGCGTGGAGCAATAAATCATACGCGTGCAGCACAGCACACTATTATTACTTATAGGTACATGTTGGTATAATTATGTAGTCCCTTCTCTGATACAGAAGATGTGGAGTCTTCTTTATCTGTATCTCTTGGTGTTAGCAACTAAGCGCACAAATCTATTGACAGACATTTGCAAGTAAACGACCTTTCTTTTTTGTCCTCCTTTTTATATATATAAAATGTACAGAGAACATATATTTAGCCAAAGAGAAGGCCGAAGTTGGATTGTCGAACTTGAGTGTTGTGTTTAAGGCAACTGCATCACGCCCTGTTGCAGGACATCAACGCTAACCACAGACCGGTGGCGGCGGTGGCTGTGCGGCTAGTGATTTGTTAGGTAACAGAGTACCGCGTACAGGTCGTCTATTACTTGTATCTTAGAATTCACCCTAGAAATCAATAAGAGCAGAAATTGTCCTTGTTTGGTTTACTTTTGAGTCGGCGCATGCCGTAACAGACTGTGGCACACGGATAATCGAAATGAAAATAAGTAATGGCGTATACGATGAGCTCACTGCTTGCGGTTTACATTTAACCATACCGATCAATATTTCAAGTGAATTGACCAATTTGATCGATGGCAGCTATAAATACATGCACGTACACTGTTACGAGAATTAACGCTTGTCGCTTGCTTGTTCAAAATTGCATTTGTCACTCGAGCAACAGTTGCCCGTAGTCAGAGCAATGATAACCAAGCATTGGTTGAATAAACCACTAACTTGTATTGATGCTCCATATGGACGCAGCGAAATCGGGTTAATTTTGCACCTTTTGTGAATTCAACAAGTACAATTTTAATAAAAATAAAACCGACTTCAAGGCTCGACTCGATTTCTCTTGTATGCCATCATCAGATATTAATGTCCTTATCATGGTACCACCGTTGGGACATCTCCTTTCCATTAAAAAAAGAATCATCAAAATCGGTTCATAAACGACGAAGTTATCCGCGAACACACAAACAAAAAAACAAAATATATACGGTCGAATTGAGAAACCCTCCTCCTTTTTTTGAAGTCGCTTAAAAATAAGCGATGAGTTTCTGTGTTCTTGGCCTTTTAAACCAACATCAAAAAAGGAGGAGGTTCTAAATTCAACTGTATTTTTACGGTTCCGTGCCAAAAGTAAAAACGGAACCCTTATAGATTCGCCATGTCTGTCTGTCTGTCCGTCCGTATGTCACAGCCACTTTTTTCTGAAACTATACAAACTATAATGTTGAAACTTGGTAAGTAGATGTTTTCTGTGAACTCTATTAAGATTTACACATAAAACTAGAAAAAAAAACAATTAATTATGGGGGTTCCCCTTACTTAGAACTCAACCTCGAATTTTTTTTTCATTCAACCCATTCGTGTGGGGTATTTATGGATAGGTCTTCAAAAATGATATTGAGGTTTCTAATATCAATTTTTTTCTAACCTGAATAGTTTGCGCGAGAGACATTTCCAAATTGATGTGTGTTCCCCCCTGTAACTTCTAAAATAAGATAAAGATAAAACTGAAAAAAATATATGTTGTACATTACCTTGCAAACTTCCACCGAAAATTGGTTTGAACGAAATCTAGTAAGTAGTTTTTTTCTAAGCCGTCATAAATCGTAAACTGCAAATTAACCTTTCATTCAATCAACACAAATAATAGTAAATATAAAATTATATTATGTACGGTGAGTCCGATTCGCGCTTGGCCGCTTTTTTAAATGTTTGTTACTTGATAACTTTCGACTGGACGAACCGATTCTGATGATTCTTTGTTTATTTAAAAGCTGGTGCTTCCCGTGTGTCCCATCTTAATGGTTGATTGATCCAGTTCTTGAACTCATGTTTACTTTGTATATACAACAGATATTGTTTCATCTATCCTGGTGATGTTCGAAACTCATCTATTTTAGAAACACGCTCCATGACAGAGTGTTTACTAATACTAAATAATTTACACAGTTAATGAACACTTTAATTAATTGTGTACATTACGCATAGAATATTATATAAGTAAATCAGTGCCGCAAGATCTCTGCTAGTGTGAAATGTATACGCACCCGTATCCCTCACGAACCTAGGTGCGTTCTTTTCAATGGGAGCTCTGGTAAACTATTTAATCTATAAGTTAAGTTGACTGATATTATAAGTTTGTTTGTTTGGTTGGTTCAACGCGCTAATCTCAGGAAGTACTAGTCCGATTTGAAAAAATATTTCAGCATTAGACAGCCCAGTTATCAGGGAAGGCTGGCTGGCTGCATAGGATATATATCATCACGCTAAGAACAAAAGGAGCAGAAATACAACAAAAAAGTTTCAAAAACAGGGGAAATTTATTCCTTTTTGAGACTTGTATGAAAAATTATTACCCTGAAAAAGTTATTTTTTATGGTAATTAAATTTGTTTACATTGTTATAACATCACGCCACGGGCAATAGGAGACGCAGCCGAGCTCGCGTTGGTCAGTTAGTTGTACATGAAACAATACTCGTGTACACCTCACTGATACAAACCTTTCTATTGTTAACTAGCTGAACCCCGCGGTGTTACCCGCGCTTATTATCGTATCGCGGGTGAAGCCGCGGAGCGAAGCTAGTCTAAAAAAGTAGCCTAAGTTACTCCCTGTATCACCTATACCTATCAGTGAAAGTCCGTCGAAATCGGTTCAGCCGTTCCAGAGATTAACCGGAACAAATAGACAGACAGACAGACCGACAGACAGACAAAAAATGTTGTAACTACATTTTTGGTATGTGTATTGTGTATACATACATATGTATTTATTAAAAAGCGGTTATTTTAATATTACAAACAGACACTCCAATTTTATTTATTTGTATAATGTATAGATAACGTAATATTAGAATCGCGTGCTCTGCATTTCGTGGCGCGTGCTATTGTAATCACATGACTCTCGCCCATAGGTCTGGTAGCTAGGGTTGTAGGCTTACTCAAGTTCGATGTTTCATATTTTCAGCTTATATATTAAACGTTAAGTACCTTACCTTACCTAAACCAGGTATGGTTCAAAAACTGCATCAATTGAGCATTTTTCACACGGTATGCATTCCGTTTCCAAGATTATATTATCTAGTGTCCACGTGAGTTATTTCCTCATTACGCACCCATGCTGCCTCAGTGTGCTTCCACAAAGCGTGGCAGTACCAGTGGTACCTACCACTCGTTTGAAATAAACATGTAGTCAATAGCAGTAGGTATATGGGGTTATTTTTATTTACCATCTAAACCTTTGTCAGAAAACTTGCCAAGGCAAACAATGTCCTTGAATCACACGCATAGGTGAATCTCTAGTCAACACAACATCAAAAACTGGTCCCGTGGCTGCGGTACGGCCGCGCGGGCGGTCTATTACTATCACCTTAGCGATACAAATAAACAATGTCTTACTTAAAAGTGTTACTAGATGTGTATTAGTGCACTATAACTATTGTATCGTTATTAGAGCTTGAATGTTCCCACAAGAGACAATCCTCGGGCCGGTCTGTAAGCGACGTCGACGTGGTACACCTGGGTGCTTGCGGTGAGGAAGCTCGCACCTAATCGTGACGCCTACTTTCTCACCTTTATTATTTTTATTCAAAGGTATTTGCAGCATAGCAGTATTTGCATTTGCAGCTGGCTCCAAAGTCACAAAAGAAAAAAAATCTCGAAAGTTCTCAATTCCGTTTTTTTTATATCTGTTGACTTAAAGGCCCGTAATTTATGAACTGAGTTTTTTATTTATTTATTGTTGTTTCCTAATATCTTGTCCTTTGTATCACTGATACAATGGTGTCGTTTAGTCTGAAAAAAAGTAAATCATTCCTGACCAACATGGAGCCTATCGTTATCTACAAGCCTAGCTGAATACAATATCAGATGATAATTTCGTGGCCGTTAGACGGTCTATCGGTAGTCTAACTAGCTCTCGTGACGCAGCTCATTAAGCTAAATATTTTATTTTTATAATACTGAAATAATCATTTGTTCAGCCGCGTAGTTATTTTTAAATACACAAATTGTATAATATTATTTCATAAGCAATATTACAGCGTGCAGTGTACACACGAAGCGAAATGATTATAATTCAAATATCGCAACACCATTCTTTGCAGCGGCAACTTGACGCTGTGACGTGGCAACCACTCCAAGGTTTTCATTTCTTTGGATTGTACTTGAGTATTACTTTATTGTTATTTGTGAAAGCACGATTAGGACGACTCACGCAAGGACTCTCTACGTTCGGTCGTGTTGTTGCGGTACGTACCTACGTCGTACGTGCTCGTGCGCAGTACAGTGACGGCGCCCGCTACAGTTCCAGACTCTCGTGCAGTTCCAAGTGTGTGTGCCGATGTGCATATAGTGAAGCAATGTGTCCTGACTCCTGCCGACCGGAGTGAGGCGCCACGTCTCACCGACTGGCACACCTAGTTTAAACCTGCCTCTCTCGACTTCTCTCGTCACATTCCTATAAGCTACGTGTTTATCGAGCCACTCTGATCACGATTGAGTCTGTTGGCCTGATTTCAATAATAATAATAAATTCTTTATTTCAGCAAATTACATTTAACAATATTTTGTCTTTATTTACTCCATTTGCGGTATTTTATTTACTTGTGATATCAGCATCGACCGTGGCCAATTCGTTGCTGGCAACAGCGTGTACGCATGTAATTGATTCGTCGAAGTATTTGTTTGTGTGTGGGCTTAGTACTGTCAGCCTGCTGCAGTAAGATGCCTCGGATTACTGAGGCGAACAATAAAGGGGCAATGTATTAGTTTCTCACTATCATGGTTACTCACTGGCATAGGCAACGGTGACCACTTTCTGTAAGGCAAGTTGCACATCACTCTGTGTATAAATAACCAATAACCAGCCAACTGCTACAGTGATAATTCATTTGATCATGCGTTATTCGAATGAACCGTTACGTAATAAATAAATTGTAAATAATACAAGTTTTCAACTGATCTCAACATTCAGTTATTATTTCTTTAGGCAAATTTAATGTTTGACACAAAGATAAAAATAAATCGATTTAAGTTCACAAACACCGGTAGATCACCGGTTCAATTAACAACACCGATCTGTAACGCGCGGTCGAGAAACTGCTTCGTCAACGCTGTCTCGCTACGTTCAATTAGAAACTATTTACGTACGTACACGAGCGACGGCAACGCTAATTACTCATTACAATTACAACGCACTACTGCGGTTTGCATTATTTATCTTTTGTTAAAGATGCCTTCAGTTTATATTTCTCAATAGATTGTTTGCATGGAGTAGGTAACGATCGGCTGTTAATAAAGATAAATTACGAAATAGGACGTAGGTGGGTAGATGCGTCTATCGAATACTTCCCATTTTAGAAAAGTAATTTGTGAACAAACCGAGTGACTGTCGAACAAAGCCTCACAAAGATGAGCTGTCATCTGTCAGCGCTGGGTGGGTGACCGCTGTGAATACACCTCTGCTCTGTTACCTGGTTTTATGGACAACGAACATTTTCTCTCAAAGTGATTAAATAATAGAAATGGGTCAGGCACTCTACAAATAGCAACACAAATGTGTAAGGTAATGGCTTATGTGTCAAACTTCTTATATAATATCACTGCATAGTATAAAACAAAGTCGCTGTCTGTCTGTCCCTATAAATGCTTAGATCTTTAAAATTACTGAACGAATTTGGATGAAACTTTAGAGTAATATAGCTTATACATCAGAATAACACATTAGGCTACTATTTGTCGCGATAACCGACATATATGCGGACAGAGCCGTGGGCAACAACTGGTATGAATAATACATGCATAATATAATGGAGAAATACTGATAATGTTAGAGGTTTTTAATGTGATGTCGTAAATAAACACTTTTTTGCGCATCACAAACGCTGGCTGGACCCTACGAGATAGATCAAAACTACGAGATAGATCAAAATAATATACTACTAGTACAATATTGCACACCTAAAAAAGGTCTATAAATCTGCAATGGTATATGTCTATCTCTTAGGGATAACCCACAATAACCATTTTTTATCCTTTCTTTTAAGGAGAAATAATGCCTTATTTACGAAGCGATTTTATGCAATACAAAATTAATCCTTATCCAATTAAGTACTTTAAATACATTTTGCATTTGATATAGATCAATACGGCCCTCTACAGTATGTAATTTAAATGAATATCTTCCAAGGTATTAGAGATTTCAAATGCACGAATCTGTCTCGCTCACTCATGGCAAAGTCCACTATCCATCTCTCTATTAATTTTTCGCAAAATTAAGAACCTACCAAGTTCTTGTGCGAATTAAATACATTTCAACTGAGTAAAATGGGTAAGCAAAAATCGGGTTACTTGAGGTTTTTATTTTTTACTCGTTTTTTATAGTATGAAACTAATAAGTATCGTACCATTTTACAATCCTGATTAAATGTGCCAACTATTAATGGTACTTGCCAAGGCACTCTACTACATTTTTTTAAAGTCGACAAATTTAAAAAAAATTCAAGTCATCGTTTAACAAATAGTCTTAATTCTAGGAAACTTGGGGCAATTGTGTAATTATTTTTAACTGCGATTCTACAAATGTTATTTACGGTAACGGTTCCAAAGTTGAAATGAACAAAAACAATAAAAATTAACCACAATAACCGATAAATGGTTACAGTTAGTTTAATAGTAGTTTTCTGTATTATGTATACTGCGCTGCCGGTCTGACATGTGCAATGTTGGCATAACTGTATAAACTGAAAGTACTGATCTCCCTCTACTTCTGTAACAGCGTGGGACTCAAATGTATCTCTACTAACGGTTATTGCATGTGTTTGTACAGGATGATCCCGAGACGCAAGCACAACGCGTCGTCCGGCTCGCTGCCGCCGCCCGACGACAAGCACGCCAGCAACGACTACATACGTGAGTATCGTCACTTGTTTACTCGCTGAACCCCTCATGTTCTCCTTTCGAATTCATAGAGACACATAACGCTTTGCAAGGCGGTGCGTGGTACAGTAGCAAGTGCCTAGATGATGGCACACCACTGAGCAAGTTCAAGTTCAGGGTCGCCGCGGCACGCGCCGGCCACCTGTGCGCTCACGCTCGACTAGTTTTTCTGTACGCAGTGCCGTCATTGAGATGCACTTCACGCTATTGATACGTGAGCGCGGAGTTGAACTTTCATAAGCAGCCCTACACTGCCGGCGAATAAGGCTAGCCACACACGCATTAGTGTCAAAAACAAACAGACAATAAGTTTGAAGTGGCTTCCAATTCACCAACATAGGAGTATCTACCCTTTATTCTTTACTCTTCTCTTCAAGCTCTGCTTCCTACCTAACTACTCAATTTCAGTATCTAGGTTCAAACAACACAACGAACCTTAGGTCTTTCAACAACCTGCGTCAACAATGTCCCAAACACCGCTCTGATTTTAAACACTTAACCTTCTTCGTACAAGCTATCATATTTAGCAGCAACAGAAAGACATCTTTATTCTTAAAAATTTAATTGTATAGCTGTCATGGTTCATGAGATACAACCCGGGAACATACAGAACGGTGGATGGAAGGACGGAAGAGAGACGGCCAAAATATTCTTTACTAAGTAACTAGCTTACCTGTACCCACTTCGTTGGTGGTAAAGATTTTTTTCTCCGACTTTGCAAATCCGTCTACCACGAAAAAGTATTTCCACTTTTCAGATTATTAAATAGCCTATGTCACTCACAAATAACGTAGCCTTCTATAGGTAAAATAATTTTCAAAATCGGTTTAGTAGATTACCCCCTACAACGTCACAAACGCTCAAACTTTACCTCTTTATATATTACTAGTTGTTGCCAGCGGCTCCGCCCGCGTATATGTCGGTTATCGCAGCAAATAGTAGCCTATATGTTATTCTGATGTATAAGCTATATTACTGTAAAGTTTCATCCAAATCCGTTCAGTAGTTTTTGCGTGAAAGAGTAACAAACATCCATCCAAACATACATCCATCCTTACAAACTTTTGCATTTATAATATTAGTAGAATAGTATAGATAGATAAGGTCCTGTTTTTACCCGACTACATATGTATGTATGTATGTATGTTCATTTGTTCCCTCTTAGCTCCTTAACTACTCATTACAACTGGACAAATGAGGTGTCGTTAGAAGCGTCATGATCGTCTTCTGGTTTTAGGCTATATTATGTGTCACTGAATCTAATGTGGCGCCCTCTAGCTGACATTAAGTACTGTTTTAAAAAAAAATGTTAGGTAAATATGTATGTATAAGTTACGCGTTGTTAAAGTGTTATGGACTATGGTATATTACACTACATGGACTACGGCTTTTGAAACTTATTAATGTACCATAGTCCATAACACTTTAACAACGCGTAACTACGGCTTTTGAAACTTGTTTCATGCTTTTTCAGCGTCGTTTTTTGTCGTAGTTGGGTTTTAGTTTTTACTTTTTTTTATTACTCTTTGGGTACGGTGCAATGTAAAAACGTGCATGATCACTTTCTTGAGATGGCAGAGTCACCTAATCAATAGTAAACAGTCTGTTACCGAAAGTATACGAGGTTTGTATGTTTGTTTGTGTGAATGCATATATTTGTATTTCTTGCTTTATGTCAATTGTATCTCGTTCTGGAAAATAACAACCTTGATGCGTCTACCTCACTAGATCTCTACACCTCCCAAATGTTGACTTAATGCGTAAGGCATTAAGGCCGCCGAAGTCCATGTACGAGTGCATGACGTTGTAAATAAACATACTCATAGGTACTTTCATATGCATTTACCTACGTCCAAGCACACGGGACGTAAATCTCGTCGATTCATAAATTATTCGGTAACAATTCAGTTTTTCCTTTATGTCTTTCCTCGTGCTATTAAATAATGTTGAACAATACCGCAATGTATATATATTGACAAGTAGCTTTTGGCTGCGGCTCTGCCCGCGTATATGTCGGTTATCGCGGTTATTCGATGCGATTGAAATAAAACAATAGTAAAATGTTAAGTTGCGCAAACCCCAACGCATAAATGAAAACCGAATTCAAATCGCTATAGCAGTTTCTGAGATTAGCATGCACAAACGTACCTACAGACAAACCGGCATGCAGACAATAATGAAAAAAAAACATGGTTTTGGGTTCTATCACGTTCATAAAGACCTCCCATCATCTAATAGTTTTCCTTATAGTATATACCCTCCATGTACAGAGAGTGACCACTTGCGATTTTATTATATGTATTGAATCTTGATATTATTGTGTGTGTGCGACTTGCCTAAACTACGTCATAGTTAATCAAGATCTGTCGAAACAGGAGCTCTGTCAGGCGTAATGTTTCCATCAATAGCATATTATTTACATTTAGCCACACGACGCGGCGACGCGACGGAGTCATTTCATTACCTTCGTGTAATTAGAACTTAATGAATTAAAGTCGAATCTTATTTTTACAAATCAACAATTTGTACAAATGTATCGTGTTTAATTAACTATAAGAGTAAATTAGCTCAAATAAATGGGTTGTTGAAAGCATTAGTTTTTATTTTTAACCGATTTTCAAAACGAGGAGGTTCTCAATTTGACTGGTATTTTTTTTATGTACCTACCCTGATTACTCCGTCAATTGTGGACCGATTTAAAAACATATTTTTGTATTCGAAAGGGTATTGCTCCCCATATGGTCCATTGCAACTATATCAAGATCTGGTGATGGGATATGATGCCAAGCTAAAATGTAGTAGTTGTTCTCTCCAGATTGTATAAGGTTTATTTTAAAAATAAACTTATGTTTATGTTTTATGTTTATCAATGTTAAAGGTTTGCATATAAGGTGTATTTAATTAAATCTTCATTAACTTATTTATACTTTTTAGTTTTTGAAGTCGGTTTTTTAAACGAAGTTTTTTTTTTGCTTTTTAGTCTTTCTAGACGGGGAGTTTTCTTTTGAAGTTTTTTAAAGTATGTTTAATAGCTTTGCATGACTACTAGTTATTAGATCGGTATCTTAAAGTTTCATCTATCTCCTAACCTTACCTGTCAGATCATCTTTACTAAACAACTTGAAAGAATACAACTAAGACTCTATTCGTGTATTTGGTTCAACTATAGATACGTATGAAATTGAGAGAATTATCCTCCAACTCCTAACTGTTGAGGAGTTGTACCTTCCATCGTCAGTTCAACTAAATAACTTGAAAGAATAGAGTAACGGTAACATACATACACATGACATTTAAAGATTTATCTTTCAACTCCTAACCATTGAGGAGTTGTATCTTACATCATCAGCTCATCATCATGAAATGATGACTACGAGGTGTAAATACTGCAATAACTTTAGAAAATATATGAAAAACATAGGACGTTTGAGGGTTTTCTTCGATTTCCTCGGGATCCCATCACTAGATCCACCATGTCCAGCAGTGGACTGCGATAGGCTGATGATGATGAAGTTATTTTATAATTTTTATTTGAAGTCGGTTTTTTTTCTCAGAAAACGCCCTTCTAAAATCGAACTGAAATGCATTTTTAATATAGATGCTTGGAATCAATTTGTTTCGTTTAGAAATTAACTCGCCTGGTATAATTCCGATTTTCAATTATGTATGTACTGGGTTATATTTAATGATACATTAATGTTCTGTCGACTGCTCTTCCAGTGTCGGACAAGGAAGCACGGCGCGGGTGGTGCGCTGCGCTGCGCCGCCGCTTCAACCGCAAGACGCTGCACAAACGACTCCCCATCACAGCGTGGCTGCCTCAGTACAACACAGAGAAAGCAATAGGTGACCTGATCGCTGGCGTGACGGTGGGTCTTACAGTGATCCCACAGTCTCTTGCCTACTGCAACATCGCAGGTCTGCCGCCACAGTACGGCCTGTATGGCTCCTTCATGGGCTGCTTCGTGTATATCATACTGGGCGGGTGCCGTGCCGTGCCCGCTGGACCTACTGCTATCGCGTCGCTGCTCACGTTCCAGGTGGCCGGGGGTGTCGTGGAAAAAGCCATCCTACTCAACTTCTTTACGGGTGTTGTAAAGCTTCTCATGGGCGTGTTGGGTCTCGGTTTCCTTATTAACTTCGTATCGGGCCCGGTGTCCTCAGGCTTCACTTCTGCCGTAGCGCTCATGATCGCCACGTCGCAAGTCAAGGATTTGTTCGCTATCTCTGTGACCGGTACTACGTTCCTGCAACAATGGATATCTATCTTCCGTAACCTGCATGCTGCCTCACTCTGGGATCCTGTGCTCGGGTTCATTTGCATAACTCTTCTGCTCATATTAAGGGTGAGTTAAGACTTCTATCAATAATCTGAATTTGCTATTACGTTGATCCGAATTGAGACTAACAGTATCGGTGCATATCTGTATTTCAGAAACTAGGCATGATCAAAATAGGCGCCAACGCCGAGGGCGGGCCGACTACGCGACAGAAAGTGATCACCAAGTGTTTGTGGCTGATCAGCACCTGTCGTAACGCCATCATGGTTGTCGCGACTGGCGTGCTCGGCTACTGGTTCATTCACACGCGAGGAGATTCTCCCGTCAAACTTATGGGTAGGTATACGGCTCTTTACTAATATATAATGCTGACGTCTGTAGTGTGATGTCTCTACTCATGATGTGTTTCTTTTTTATGCAATCGCCAGCGGAGAGTATTCGCAGCGGTTAGTAGAGTAGAGAGTAGCACGAGACATATCATCGGTTGACCACAAGTAGAGTACATTTGTGTAGCTGCACGAGACAGTGTGCACCACCTCGGCTCATCGATCACGCCGTTGTGCTCTGGCGTTCGCTCACCTAACAGCTTCCGCGTTGTGTTTCAGGGCCAATCCCATCCGGGGTGCCGATGCCGCAACTGCCACCATTTAGCTACGTGCGGGCTGACAACACCACAGCGGACTTCGTCGATATGATGTCTGAGTTGGGCTCTGGGCTCATAGTGATCCCACTGATTGTATTGCTGGAAGACATAGCCATTTGTAAGGCATTCTCTGATGGGCGCACTATCGATGCCACTCAAGAGATGATTGCACTGGGTGTGGCCAGCATTGCTAACTCGTTCATGCAGGGCTACCCGGGGGGTGGATCGCTCGCGCGCTCCGTTGTGTGCAACGGCTCTGGCGTCAAGACAACTTTTAATGGATTGTACACCGGTAAGTTTTCTTCACTCCACAAACACCTCGCACACGTTCTTTCGAGTGGATGTTTGTACCTACTAATTTTTTCTCCAGGTCTGATAGTCATCTTAGCCCTTCAGTTCTTCACACAGTACTTCGAGTTCATACCTAAGGCGGCACTGGCTGCTGTGATAGTGGCCGCCATCCTCTTCATGGTAGAATACAACGTCATCAAACCTATGTGGCGTGCAAAAAGTTAGTACCTACCACTGTCGTACATTGATAAAATAAAATAAACTAATCTACCGTCGCTCATAACGCGCCAATACTTTTTGATTAGGTTGTTATTGAATTTAGATTTGCCCTTGCCAAACCTTTAGAAATTACTAAATATTTTAATCCTACAAATTTTATAAATGCGAAAGTTGGTGGAGGATTTTTGGAGGTTTGGATGTTTGTTATTCTTTCACCAAAAAACTACTGAACTTATTTAGATGAAACTTTACAGTAACATAGCTTATACACCAGAATCACGCATAGGCTACAATTTAGTAAGGCTTTCTGTCATTTGATCCTGTATAACGGTAAGTATCAAATAAATCGGAAAAATTTCTGCCATTTGAGCATTATCTTGACGTACACTGTCTGTCTAAACCGTTCGAGTTACATGATAATAATGTACTGCGGGATTGTTCGTCTTAAACAGTTCTAAATAAAAGTCCACGACAGCATATATCTACCTCTTATGTGGAAGCCAGTATATATTAAACTAGTAATCCGCCCCGGCTTCGCACGGGTTCTTTATGAGAAATACAATATAGCCTATGTTACTTCAAGGAGATGCAGCTATCTAATGGTGAAAGAACTTTTTAAATCGATTGAGTAGATTGAGTTAAATCGTAACAAATAATAAAATTAAATCTTTCCTCTATATAACATTAGTTTAGAAGTATAAAATATGTTCAAAAAGAGTCAGGTGCAATATAAAATTACCATCACAAAATTGTAGCCGTATCAAAAGGAAAGGCACTTTTGAGGATATCATTGGAATTTTTGACGTTGTTTTAAAATTGATTATTTGAACCTTGTAATGTTGTATAGTTTTGGTGGACTATAATTTCGTATCTCACTTTAAAGTAATGGGGGCACTTTTTAAAAATATTAATTTGTGGGGCGGAATTCCAGAATTCCAGTCAAATAATTTCAAAAATCTGTTCAATAAATTACCTACTGCCCTCTTTTTTCACAACTGTGTCAACGAAGTAGTTGGTTTGCGATGATGCTTTGAATTTGGCAAGAATTATTTAATAACCTTGCTTATCCTGCTGTCATTTTAGGTTGATTTTCTGTGCGAGGTTAGTATCACTCCAGTCGAACCAGCCCTTTCGTGCTGAAATCAGCGTGGCTCACCTAGCTTGCGTGGCTCAACCCCCTTATTGGTCTTAAGTTCACATTTCGTTATATGTGGCCGAAGATACGATCTTTTAAGCGATGCATTGACTTGATCTGCTCTCGTTCCCCAATTATAATTGGTAAATTACCGAAATCTCCAGACCGCAGACCGAGTCGCTTGCAACGGTCGTCATTTTCTCCAAATGTGGTGACGCTTGGGGAGTTAGCGACCTCTGCCGCATTCCATTCGTCTCCTCCTTCGAGCGGGATTGGTGCTTTCCTGATCCAGCTCCACGATCTCCTTCTGGAGCATAACACCCGTCAAAAGGAAACCGGGAGACCATCCCTCACTGCTCGCATTGATCGCGGCAATACTGACGGTGACAGGTTTCGTCCGATCTGTGCGACCTGGACTCGACGTTCGGACTCCTATACAGGGCAGTCCTACAGCGTGTGCCGGGTGGAGTCCCGTACGGAGCCATAGTGGTGGCATTGTGTCGTAGCCATCGTCCGATCCTGTTCAGATACTCACCGAAGCAACCGTGCCCGGTGAACATCTGAATCAATCGGTAGGTGACACAGTCGGTCCTCTAAAACCAAGCTTCGAAGCGCGGCAGAACGACTCCGAAAGCGCGATGGCTAGCACAGCCCTAGATTTCGTTCTGTGCACGGCGAGCCCGTAGAGCTTGCGTCTGTACTTTCCACCATAGCATTCAGGGCTCATGATCCGGTTCTGCCTCTTCGACCATTCTGCCATTCCGACCGACTGAACGAATTTGGTCTTCTGTCCGTGTCCATGTCGGCCAGGTGGCGATCGCGCTAGGAGCGTCCTCACCTTGTAGGAGATTGTGCGATAGCCCCGTGCAATCGTGTGACATCAACTGTTGCAGACACCCGAGTTAAGTCTTACAGCGGGAGACGTCAAATAATCTGGGACATATATGACAAAATAAGACCTAAATCATATTCTGAACATAATTTAAAATTTTATTCGAGATAAATATTTAAATTATATAGTGTAACCATAGATATAGAATACCATTTCTATGAGTGTAACAGAGTATTATAATGTGGTGTTCTATATCTATGAGTGAACCAGAGTATTATAATGTGCATGAAAAGCTTCAGATATCTTACGTTTTCAAAACGATAAGGATCAATACTGTATCCGTCTAATTATTTTTAATCACCGCATCAAATGTGAGCATTTTATATTTTATATTATTTTAAAACATATAATGAGTATAGTAAGTTACCCCTTAGAGATGGATATATGCTATCGCTGACTTTTTTGTATATCTTTATAAGAAGAATATCCCACCATTCATTGTTGTGTTATATCTGAAAAGGTTTAGCGGCTCAATTGTTACCTCCAACAAATATCGTTATATTTTAGCCAATGTGTACAAAAACTTAACAAATTATCTCTCTAAACCTTCCTCAATAATCACCCTATCTATTGGTGAAAACGCATAAATTCGTGCAGTACTTTTCGAATTTATCGCGAACAGACAGACAGACGCGGTAGATGACTTTTGTAATATGTAATGATGATGATTTGTAGCCGACCCCAAAAGAATCTTGGGAATAATAAAGGTTAGGAAGACGAATAATATTTATTTGTTGAGCCTCTGTGTCATCAACTAACAACATTTTGATTTCTAGCTACTTAATAATACTAACTAACAATAAAAACGACGCTGAAAAAGCATGAAACAAGTTTCAAAAGCCTTAGTCACGCGTTGTTAAAGTGTTATGGACTAAGGTAAATTTCACTACATGGACTACGGCTTTTGAAACTTGTTTCATGCTTTTTCAGCGTCGCTTTTGTCGTAGAGGGTTTTAGTTTTTACTTTTTTTTATTTAAAATGTTTTGGTGCCTCCATAATATTAATTTATTTGCAAAGTATATTTTAAACAGGTAACATACAAATATCACAATTATTGAATAGATACGGACAAAGCCACGAGAAAATGATAATAATATATATATTTTTGAAATGTACAAGTAACGCCCTTTCCAATGATACCAAACACGGCATATTTCTCTCAAAATTGTTTTTTAATACAGTACTTTACGTCTGCTAGAGGGCGTCATATTAGATTCAGTGACACGTCATATAGCCTATAACCAGCAAACAATTAAGACGCTTGTAACGATACCTCATTTATCTTATTCTGACTAGTAGTTAAGAAAGAAGGAGGGAAGAAAAAAGCATACCATAGAAATAACACACTTATCGAATAAATACGGACAAAGTCACAAGCAAATGCTAATACTATATGTATTTTTGAAATGTACAATTAACACCATTCCAATGATACCAAACACGACATATTTATCCAAAATTATTTTTTTAATACAGTACTTTATGTCGGCTATAGGGCGCCACATAAGATTCAGTGACATGTCATATAGCCTATAACCAGAAAACAATCATGACGCTTCTAACGACATCTCATTTGTCCAGTTCTAATGAGTAGTTAAGGAGCTATGAGGGTACAAATGAACATACATACATACATAGCCTGTCAAATCAAAACCCTCCTTTGGCTTTGCCGTAGTCGGCTAAAAATGTAATAAAAGTCTGTGTCACGCAGAACTGGACCTGATTCCGGGTGTGGGCACGTTCATGTTGTGCCTGATACTGCCCATCGAGTTGGGCATCCTGACCGGCGTCATCGTCAACATTATATTCATTCTGTACCACGCGGCGCGTCCCAAGCTTTCTGTGGAGACACTCAAGGTGAGTTCTAGTGGTCTACTCTACTCGCCGCATACTCCTCAACATACGAAGGTTACTTCAACTTATTGTTTACTGAACACTCGTTGCAGACGGAGCACGGTGTGGAATATCTGATGATAACGCCCGACCGCTGCCTGATGTTCCCGTCGGTGGACTACGTGCGCCGCCTGGTGACCAAGTTCGCGGGCAGCAGCTCGGTGCCGGTGGTGCTGGAGTGCACGCACATCTACAGCGCCGACTACACCGCCGCCAAGAGCATCGAGCAGCTCACGAGCGACTTCCACGCTCGACGTCAGCCGCTCTACTTCTACAACGTCAAGCCTTCCGTCTGCTCCATATTCGAAGCCGTAGCGAAGCCCGAGCACTTCGTGGTGTTCTACGAGGACGAGGAACTGGACCGGCTGTTGGCGGCCGACGAGCGCCTCGAGCCCAACAAGCAACCCCCGCCGCCGTCGCTGGGCGGAGCCTAGATGTCGCATGCGCCTACTTACTAATGTAACTTGTGATACGCCGTACCTTACCGCGAGACGATATTTTTTGAGATTGACTTGACGGAGTGTGATATTTAGGTAAACGAGACGTTTTTGTTAGACGAATAAGGATAATAGTTATATGTATACTGTAGTTGCAAGGTGTAAATACGTTCCCGCTCTCGGCTCCTGTATCGGCGCGGAAGCGTGGATGTAAAACTTTAGCCACGTCGTGTACATAGATATTTACAAATGCGTACATATGCCGTGAGTCGACAGGACGGGAGGTAATGGCTGTGCCGGCTGCGACCGAGGCGGGCAAGCCTCGGGAAGCAGATCTTCGGTGAAAATATCAAATTTCCATTTAACGAGTAGAGACTAAAGAAAGAGTAACTGATCGTGATAGCTATCTGTAGACGTTTAAGTAACAATTTATTTATTAGTAGGAAGTACAGTACAAGTTAGGATACTTTATCGTTAAGAGTCTAAGCAAGCTTTAACTGGACGAGCGGACGAGGAGCGGCTCGAAGTAGAATTTATTCATTATTTTGTGATCCTCTACCGATATGTTAAGTGATAAATACCTATATTTTGAAAATCATAATATGTATCAAATAAATTTAATTATAAATGCATACTACGTGTTTGTGATAGAGAGGCAGGTAACTGTAACGATTGTGATGTTTGTATGAATGTGATGGTTGTTGTGCCGCATAGCATTTCAAGAATTTATTCTGTCACAGTTCCAAGAACAAAATCAATAAACTCTTTGAGAGTAATTGCCACACGCTTTTTATTTGTACCAATCGCCAGCGACGCGCCACAAGCGGATGACATGCCTAGCTGTACCGACCGGCTGCGACGTAACACTCGCCTAGATCAACTACCAATCACAAACGTATCTTATCTCGAGCAACACACTTTTGCAGTGGATCAAAAACATCTAAGAACTTGACACAGCTCACACACAGCCTGACCAGTCAAAGCTAGCTAGAGTCTGTATCTGTTCTACTACAAATAGCTTTCTTATACTTACACACACTAAATAATAAATACCTTATATATATATATAAACACATATATATACATACTGTTTGAGGGAATAAGGTCTTTATCTATAAGCTGGTGAATAAAACACTTGCAATACGTGTTCACAGATGAGATATTTTATTTATACTAAAAGTAATACTAAATAGCATAGAACTAATGGACTGTATGAATGAATATATTGTTTTAAACTTTCATGGTCAGTAAAGGCGCTGTTGCAAGCGCCATGATCACGGTGATCATGGCGCTTGCAACAGCGCCGAAATATCGGATACTCACAAACAAAAAGGTACATGGTAGCAATCCCACAGATTCCCATTTTAATGAATGAATGAATGAATGTACAATATATTTTGTGAAAGTGTTGCTAGTTATTTAAAAAAGAAAAGAATGATATTTAGACATACCGCCCACCAAAGGACGCAGTACTTTAACATATCAAATAAACAAAACAAAAAAATCAAAGTGTGTTTTGAAAAAAAAAAACAAAAGAAGATAAATGTATATGTAACACTATGAACACATATGTTTAAAAATTACTGAACAATATCTCTCAGTAACCAATGTTGCAACATAATAGATAACTTAAAAATAACATCATAGTAAGAACAACTGATTCTGTATAATAACATAGTAAGAACAATAGATTCTGTATACTTGCTATACGAATTTATTTTGTTTACATACAAATTTTACTCACAGGACGTTTAATTTCACCACTTTTACATTTAAGAGACACTACTCGAGATAGATTATCAGGTCCATAATATTTTTTGACAATTCTACCCATTATCCATTTAGCAGGAGGCATATTGTCCTCCTTTATAAGAACTACGTCACCCAACTCAGGCTCAGATTGCTTAGTTTTCTCTTTATACCACCGTTTCCAAAAGTTAGGTACGATTTTTTGTGTTAATCTCCATTTATCCAGCCCTAGAATATTACTATTAGAGTAATCGTCGTCGGCGATACCTATCTCTCGGCTCCTCGTAGGTGAGAGTAGTATCGCACACTACCCTGTGTAAATGATGTTTAACGCTACGCACGCCAGCCTCCCAGAGGCCGCCAAAGTTAGGTGCGTGTGGGGGTATGAAATGCCACGTTGTATACTCCAAGCTCAATAGGCCTTCAATTTCACGGGGTATATTTGATTTAGCACGATCAAACATCTCACGCAGCTAACGTCGACAAAATTCGTGCCGTTGTCACTAAACAAGTGCTCACAATGACCTCTTCTTGCTGTAAACCGCTTAAAAGCTGCAATAAATGCCTTAGAAGTCAAATCTGTCACCACCTCTAAATGAATAGCTTTGGTTGTCCAACATATAAACAAACAAACATATCTTTTGTAGGATTTGGATCCTCTGCCAGGCGAAAATCTTACATTTATAGATCCCATTTTGTCACAGCCAGATGACTTAAAAGGTCTAGATGGTTTTAACCTTGCTTCTGGGATTTGTCCCATTAATTGATTAATAATAATAATAACAGTTAATTAAGAGCTAGCAACACTGAAAGCACATGGAATTATTCAAATATATTTTTCAATAATTTATTTTCTCTATTTTAAACATTTTGAAATTACAGAATTCACGCAGAACAAGTTTATATATATATATATCCGAAATGTTTTTTTGGCATAAAAGCAAAATTAAATTACACAAAAAAGCGATTTATGAAAAAAAACTCTTCTTTATAAGACCTTAATAATCGTTGTTGTGACATGACGTTTTCAACGATTATTAAGGTATTTCTAAATGCTTACAAGAGCTAAACTTAGAGCACAGTTGACAACCCCGGACTCGTCGTTCTGCTCCGCCTTACCCAGGGAAGCAACAGTAGAAGTTTCGGCTGTTGCAGAGGCGTCGAGCTCATCTTCCAGCGACGAGTTTTTCTCTCCGCCGACGTCGCCAACACCTGTACGTCGGCAGGGGAGAGGCCGGCCACCGACCAGCTTGGGATCCCGAGGACCACTGACCTCGAACAGGGCCCCCGCTACTGGTGGTGATGTGCGCCGCATGAAGTGGACACTTTCTATAAGTGAGAATGTCATGAGGGTAATAGTTTATTTGCGGTTTTGATTGCGGTGTCGCGTGAATTATTCTCTGTTAGGGTTCATAATTGGGAGGCTAAAGATACTGAGGTCATGTGGGTAACAGTAGAAGTTCCTTTAAACCATACTACAAGAAAACTTTCAATCTGTGCTGTTTATTTACCTCCACCTGTTAAACTTAATCAATTATCAGAAGTGTTGAACTCTATTGGCAATGTCATCGATGACAGTAATGACGTAATTATAATTGGAGACTTTAATCTAGGTTTCATCGAGTGGCACTCTGGTAGTGGATGCACTCATATGATTCCAAATAATTATAATGTGAGTTTGGGATATTCTCTCACAGATTTTTTGTCGTTAAACAACTTGTTACAATTTAATTCTATTAAGAATGATGATGATCGACTCTTGGATTTGGTTATCGGTAATATGCCAAAGACATACGTAACGAAACCCTTATGTTCCTTAAGTAAGAGTTACCGAATACATCCCAGTTTGTTGGTGAGTATTCCTTACGACAAAATTAGTAATAAATATCTTGTTCCAAATCCTGTAGCTAAATATATTTTTTATAAGACTGATTACGAGAGTGTTATTATAAATTTGAATAATGTAAACTGGCATAACATATTTGACAATTGTGAAGACGTTGATGATATGGTGAATGAGTTTTACACAATATTAAAACAGCTTATTTCTAAATACGTACCAATCAAAAAGGCAGCTAAATCAAGTTACCCACCATGGTTTAGCAAAGCACTAATCAAGCTTTTAAGTGAAAAGGAAAAAGTTCGTAAAAGGTTAAAAAAATATGGAAATCCGCGGGATGAAATTGAATACCACATACTCAGAAATCGCTGTCATAAGCTCTATGATACATGTTATAGTAATTATAAAATCACAATAGAATCGAATATACCATACAACTCGAGACTTTTTTGGAGTTACATAAAATATAAGCGCGGTGGGCGCTCAAAATTACCAGCGAAAATGCACATGGACAACTTGGTTGCACAAAATGGTAGGGATATCGCAAATTTATTTGCGGATCAGTTTTGTTCTGTGTACTCAAATGGCATTCCTACAGTTCCTTTTACTTTGACTAATCAAAATAATAATTGTTTGGCAAGCGTAATGTTTACGGAACAGGATGTTAAAGATACAATAAAAACTTGATGCATTAAAGGGTGCAGGACCTGATCAAATTCCACCTATTTTTGTTAAACAGTGTGGTCGATTGCTTGCATTACCACTTTCCTTAATATTTAATCGTTCCATGTCTGAAGGCAAATTCCCTGACGAGCGGAAGAAAGCTCGTATAATTCCAATTTTTAAAAAGGGGATCACGCAAATTGTGCTAACTACAGGCCAATATCCATACTCTCTTGTTTTTCCAAATTATATGAGTCTGTTCTGTACCCCTCAATTGTAAACTTAATAAACGCTGGACCATCAGCATGGATTTAGAAGCGGTCGCTCTATTTAGACAAATTTAGTAAACTTTATTTCCGACATATCCCGGGAAGTGGATAGTGGGTCACAAGTAGATGCAATATACACAGACTTTAGCAGTGCTTTTGATAAGGTCAATCATAAAATTCTTTTGCATAAGCTGCATGCCTATGGTGTGGGAGGATCGTTGTTGAACTGGTTTGAATCGTATTTAGAGCATAGACCCCAAACTGTAGCTGTGAATGGTTTCGAGTCACGATCGTATTATGCGATTTCGGGAGTGCCTCAGGGTTCCCACTTGGGACCAATTCTTTTCCTTGTTTTTGTGAACGATATAAGTTTTCATATTAAGCATTGCAGCATATCATTATTTGACCTTAAAATTTATAGTCCGGTTAAAACAATCAATGATTCTCAATTTATACAAGATGATCTTAATGCAATTCTAAATTGGTGTAACATAAACTGCATGAAGCTAAATGTTAGTAAGTGCTTTCATATAAAGTATACCCGCAAAATAAAACCGCTTGTTACAAGGTATGAGATTGTTTGTTAGAAGTCAATGAAATTCGTGATTTGGGTATTGTCATCGATACGGAGCTAACATTTACATCACATATCAACAAAATTGTAACCAAGTCAGCACAAATGCTGGGTTTTTTGAGAAGAAATACTTCAGATTTTAAAAGCTTAGATACCAAATTACTCCTGTACAACACTCTTGTCCGCAGCAATCTCGAATTTGCGGGTATTGTATGGTCACCATGGTATGCTGTTCATTCTCAAAGAATAGAAAGCATTCAACGAGCCTTTACCCGAAATCTTGCCTACTCTTGCAGTGGTTTCTCGCATAGGTGTCCTTATGACCAACGGCTATCCAAGTTTGACATGACCACTCTTTGCAACCGCAGACGTATTTTGGAACTATGTTTTCTTCATAAAGTAGTCAATAACCGTATCCAGTGCAATAGTCTAATGAAAAATATATCTTTCAAGGTTCACTACTGTTATCCCAGACATCAAATTGTTAAAATATTCTACACGCAAGTTTCAAGAACTAATTTGGGTCATCAGTCACCCATAAATAGAATCCTTAATCAATATAATCATATCCAAACTCAGAATCCAGACATTGACATCTTTGGTCAGTCGTACGATGTATTTAAAGCCGATATAACAAAAATATTCTATGTACAGTCATATAAAGAATAGTAGTAGTAAATTTAGTTAATTAGTTATTATTATATAGTTATTTTTATATTTGAGTAGATCGCTGTTGTCATATTACAGCAAATGCTATGTACACCGTAATTGTCATACATATCAGATACAATCCCACATGTTATTATAATTAGCAGCCGTTAACGTATCCGCACAACGATTGTCGGATCAAGTACGAGCTATACAGCGCTGATGTCGTACTTGAGAGGATACGCTCGGACGTACGGAATACTTTGACTGTCCCTTCTTCAACACATGCTGTGGATGTGGTAGGGAATACGCAACAACTACCATACAATGAAGATGTTGATGAACAAGTGGAGAGTGAAATTATATAATATCCGTAAGTACCCAATATAATAATGATAGGATAAGGAGTGCTTTGGAGGATGCGATTCAGGAGTACCGGTATGTTAATTATAATAACAGACCTCGGTTGCCCCATTTGCCCATACATAAACGCAATTTAGCATTGGTGAGTGCCCTGAATTCGTTATTGTCGGATTATTTTGGTAATAGCGAAGATCTTAGTGATACACATTCTATTTTGTACTGTGTGGCTATTGCAGTTTGTCGAGTAGCTGGTATTAAATTAAATGTTGAACAAATCACTACTCGACCCAAAAACACTGTGCCAGCTTGGCAGTAAAGAATAGAACGTCGTATTGCTGAGACCAAGACACTCATCGGTAAATTAATTGCGTTCAAATTCGGTAATACACGGCCAAGAGTCATGCGCTTTGTGAAACAGGCATTCTTGGGGACTACCATCAGTCCTCAACAGTATATGTCGAGTGTTACAGAGCGCATTGACTTCTTGAAACAAAAAGTTTATGCATGGGCAAATAGGATAAGACGGTACAAAAAACGAGGAGACCGGTTCAATCAGAATCGTATGTTCCAAAGAAATGAGAAGTGTGTGTATCGAAAATGGGAGGCACCGAATCCATGTGAGAGTGATGGGGGCTTACCAGATGAAAATACCACAAATTCATTTTGGCGTAACATTTGGCTCACACAGATGGTGATTGGATGCGGGATGTCAGTCGCTCATGTGAGTCTATAACATCTATGGAACCAGTTATCATTGATGAAGATGATATAAGTTGTGCAGTCCGTTCATTGCCGAATTGGAAATCACCTTGTCCAGACGGTCTGCACAACTTTTGGCTTAAATGGTTCCGTAGCTCACATGCGTGTCTGGCATCTCAACTCCAGCCAGCATTGGATTCGGGTTCATTACCACAATTTTTAACCACTGGTATAACCCACTTACTCTATAAATCTAGTAGTGCCATGGATCCCAAAAATTTTAGGCCTATAACTTGTTTACCAACTTTATATAAACTTCTGACATCTATTCTGAGATTCAAAATTACTAAACACATTAATAATAATTCGATAATTTCAGTTTCTCAGAATTGATGTAGAAGTGGGACCTGAGGCACTAAAGAGCTCCTTATCACGGACATGACCATCAGTCAACAGGTCCGTCGTAATTGTAAGAGTCTGGCGACTTGTTGGATAGATTATAAGAAGGCTTTTGACTCGGTTCCACATACATGGCTTTTGAAGGTGCTAGAGTTGTATAAAATTGATACAATACTGTGCACTTTCTTGAAGTCATGTATGAGGCAATCGAGAACAGTACTTCGCTATCCAGGATATCTCCAGACTGCGGTAAACGATTACCAATAAAGATCGAGCGGGGCATATTCCAAGGTGATAGTCTGAGTCCCTTGTGGTTTTGCCTGGCTTTGAACCTCTAAGTACTTTATTAGAGGGTTCAGGGTTAGGCTTTAGGTTGCAGAAAGACGCTCCAGTTATATGTCACCATTTTTATATGGATGATTTGAAACTATTTGCCCCTACTAAATTACAATTGACGGCGTTACTAAGGGTTACGGAAAACTTTAGTAATTCAATCAAAATGGAATTTGGTATAGACAAGTGTGCAGTCATGCATGTAAAGAAAGGTGTGATTGTGGAATCTGAATGAATAGAGCTTTCAGATTCTACAAGACTCAGATCTCTGTCTGCAACCGAAACCTACAAGTATCTAGGTTTTTCACAGTCCTTGGAAATACCGGAATCTGACATGAAACAGTCGTTGCGGGAACGCTTCTTTGGCCGCCTGAAAAAAGTACTTAAAAGTCTTTTATCAGGCGGTAACAAGGTGCGAGCCTACAATGGTTGGGTCATGCCGGTTCTGATGTATTCCTTCGGTATATTTAAATGGACTCAGACTGAATTAGATGCCCTAGACAGGAGAGTCCGTACATTGCTGACTGCATTCCGTATGCATCATCCACGTTCATCAGTTATGAGGTTGTATATCCCGCGAAAGTTTGGAGGTCGAGGTCTACTAAATGTCAAGACCCTACACAATCGCGAGATATACAATCTCAGAGAATATTTTCTTCATACTGATGTGGGAGTGCATCGCAGTGTAGTTGCAGTAGATACCGTACTCACTCCGCTCGCTCTGGCTAAAGAGAATTGGCGCAAACCTATAGTACTTAGTACTAATGAACGCAGGAAGGTATGGAAGGGCAAAGAACTTCATGGACGGTTTTATCGGGCCCTTAACGGGTCCGATATAGACTTTAAAGTCTCAACCTCCTGACTACGGTATGGTGATCTCTTCGGAGAAACCAAAGGTTTTGTTTGTGCGATTATGGACGAAGTTATCATGACGAATAACTATCGGAAATATATCCTGAAAGATGGTACGGTTGACATATGTCGGGCATGTCACCGTCCCGGGGAATCTATTAGGCATATTATTTCTGGTTGTTCTCGTCTTGCTAACGGTGAATATTTGCACAGGCACAACCAAGTAGCTAGGATCGTACATCAACAGCTTGCCCTTAAATACAAACTTGTGAATTCGGAGGTGCCATACTACAGGTATGTGCCCGACCCAGTTCTCGAGAATGGTCGTGCTACGTTATTTTGGGATCGATCTATTATCACAGACAGGACTATTATTGCCAATAAACCTGGTGATAGATCGATCAGAGCGCCGCGCAATGATTGTCGACATCGCCGTTCCTCATGACGAGCATCTCGTGAAAGTTGAAAAAGAAAAACAAATAAAATATTTGGACTTATCTCACGAGATTGTCGATATGTGGGATGTAGATTTGGTGATCATTGTTCCCGATTGTCGACATCGCCGTTCCTCATGACGAGCATCTCGTGAAAGTTGAAAAAGAAAAACAAATAAAATATTTGGACTTATCTCACGAGATTGTCGATATCTGGGATGTAGATTCGGTGATCATTGTTCCGATAGTTGTATCTGTTCATGGATTGATAGCCAAGAGCCTCGACCAACACCTTAAGAGGCTTACGTTGGACGGTTGGATCAAGGGTCTGATGCAGAAGGCAGTCCTCCTAGACACAGCACGTATAGTGAGGAGGTTCCTGTCTCTGGAGCCCTAACCACCGGTTTCGTGGTCCCTGTATCCGAAGTCGGTGGTCTACTATTTTACATATTTTTAAATGATTTTTTTTCATTTGTATATTTAAAAATGTATTCAATATGTTATGTATATAAAATCCCACCAAAAACATAAATGTAAAAAAGGAGAGCCAAGTTCAATACAAAAATTATGCGTGGCTGTGGGCTTCGTCGCAAAAAGAATGGAGATCTAAATGAGCGCCAAGTTCTATGCAAAATCCAAATTGTATTTATAGGAACAAAATAACATTATGAACAAGTATTAAACTCTATTTCTTTACTTTATTGGATACCTATAACAATTGCTGTTATTTAAAAATGTGAGATTTTAAAGTAGTTTAGATTTAACTTGGCCAGTTTTAATTACAACAGTCATTTTATACAGTTATTCAACATATTTTTAATTCTGATAAAAATGGGCTGGGATCTCCTCGGCAGCCTGGTCTTCGGCGCCGTTTTTCCCTTAGTCGCCTTTTACGACACCCACGGGATGAGATGGGGTGGGGCTATTCTATGCCGGCCCCATACGGCGATGGTATGGTCAGAGTTAGGTTAGTTCAGAGTTAGGTTAGCTTAGAGTTAGGTTAGCTCATAGTTAGGTAAGGTTATTTTTTTTAATTTATTTTTTTATTCTCTTTATCCTCCAACAAAATTAGAGCCTTTTCTGACTATACTTCTCTTACATACCAGTTCGTATGTTTAGAGTTAGGTTAGTTCTGAGTTAGGTTAGCTCAGAGTTAGGTTAGTTCAGAGTTAGGTTAGGTTATTTTTTTTTTATTCTATTTATCCTTTAACATAATTGGAGCCTGTTCTGACTCTACTTCTCTTACATTCCAGTTCGTATGGTCAGAGTAAGGTTAGTTCAGAGTTAGGTTAGCTTCGGGCGGAGAGAGGTATTCGCCCTCCGCCCGAAGAGGTACGCGAGTGGCGTGAAGCCGCCCGTCGAGCCACGATGGCTCGCTGGTCGTTCCGACTGGAGACTCCACGCGCTGGCTTTGCCGCCGTGGAGGCTCTCCAGCCGGTCATCCTCGAGTGGGCAGGGCAGCAGCACGGGACTCTTTCCTTCCGACTGACGCAGGTGCTTTCCGGGCACGGATGCTTCGGGAAGTACCTGCACTCGGTCGCCAGGAGAGAACTGAGTCCCGCCTGCCACCACTGCGACTGCAGTGAGGACTCGGCCCAGCACACGCTGGCGGTTAGCCCCGCATGGGCGTCGCAGCGTCGGGCCCTCACTGCAGTCATCGGAGGAGATCTCTCGCTACCGGCCGTCATACCAGCGCCTCATGCCGCCCTGAGTGTGGCCGCGGATGGTGGGGACGGGTTTTCCCCTCCATCCGCTTTAGTGGTCACCCGCGAGGGGGCGACGTTACGCGTGTGCCGTACGTGGCCTAAATCAGAGAGTTTACCAGCAGACGGTGCCCGCTTCAGTGCGGGCAGGCGCTGGGAGGGGTCCGGATGTGTTAATAACAGCAGTTCCCGGATCCCTCCCGTCTCAGGCGCAGAGTTGGCAAACCGTGTGGTTTTAGTCGGTTCGATTCCGACACACCGCCCCGCCGCAAACCCCGGCGGGGTGACGGCCCGAGGGGGTTTCCACACGTAAAAAAAAAAAAAAAAAAAAGAGTTAGGTTAGCTCAGAGTTAGGTTAGTTTCCGCCGTGTGGGGCCGGCATAGAATAGCCCCACCCCATCTCATCCCGTGGGTGTCGTAAGAGGCGACTAAGGGAAACACAGCCGAATTCCAGGCTGGCGAGGGGATCCCTAACAGCCCTTTTCAGGGCTCGCCGTCGCTCCCAGTACCCCTCTGTTTTGCAGAGGGGACATGGGAAGAGACGGTGTCAGGGATCGAAGGACGGGTCGGCCCACTGCCCGCGCAGGGGCTGGCAGGCACTAGTGCCACCGTCGGTGAGACAGGGTTAGCCACCCTGTCGCGTTCCGTAACCAACAGGGGCTCAGCAGCGACCTGACTGGTGGCTCCAGGAGGGTACGTTGAGAACCTGTTGACCGGAGGGCTTGCCTTAATTGGCCGGCCCATGACAAGGATAGTCTATAACACCCGACAGTCAAGTCGTTAAAACCTGTGGATACCGGCCGACCTCCACAGTATATAGGCTTATCCGGGTGCAGGGGCCTCCACCCGGACGGACCTTTTATTTCCCCCATACTCGTGGGACTTGTATGGAGCACATAGTAGAAAAAACCAAAAACCAAACCCAAACTCAAACGAAAACTGGCAACGATAATGGACATGACGATAAAGTGATAATTGATATGGCGAAGTCGAATAAGAGGAAGGGAAGGAGGAACGCCAAGGGGCAGTTCCGGAGGGCGGACGACTCGTCTACCGAGGAGGAGTCCGCGTCCGGGACGCCTATTTTGGCGGGGCTCCCAGTAGTCAGTCGGACTGCTGGGAGCCGAAGAACCTCGGAGCGTACGCGTTCAAGGTCCAGCCACTCATCGGATGGTGCGGGTGGTAGCTCCAATGCCGATGCATTGGAGCCCATGGACCTGAACGCGAGCGAAAATCGCAAACGCGTACGCTCCAAAGACGGGGACAGCGACACTGGAGAAATGTTGCCCCCTAAAATCGCGAGCAGCCATAGGGGTCGCTTGCGCACGCCGGTGTCGGTCCCGTCAGGTTCCGCCTTTAGCAAGGCGGAATCGTATAGGCGAGCAAGGGCGGACGGCGAGATCCTTGCGGAGGAGGAGATCTCTGGTCTCCTTCTGCAGATCGGGGAGCCGGGGGATGGGGTTTCAGTGCCCCAAACACCGGCTTCCCTGCAGGAGAGGGCACAGGCGGCGGTTGCCATAATTAATAAGGTAGCCGCCAAGTCTGTGAACCTTAAGGGCACTTTTGTAAGGGCCCTTAAGGACTCTTCCTCCGCACTGGGTGGAGTCGTCGAGTCACTGATAGGGGACGTGGCTCGCCTCCAGGCGGCTAACGACGCATTGACGGGGCAGGTGGCTGAGCTTAGTGCTCAGTTTGCTGAATTTCGGGCGGAGCGCCCGGAGCGAGCGGCACCGGCTCCGTCTGCGTCGCGGCCGGCCCCATCGGCACCGCGGCCAGCCCCGTCGGCGTCGCGACCGGCCCCGTCCACGTCACGGTTGACCCCGTCTGCAGTGCAGCCGGTCCCCACTGTCCCTGGGGTATCTGACGCCCTCGTGCAGCAGATCCTCACGGCGGTGGGGAACTTAGTGGACGGTAGACTGGCCGGCCTAGAGGCGAGGCTGCCTCCGGCCCCCATCCTGCGGCCGCCGCTCGCGGCCCCGAGGCCTAAGGTCGCCTCGGCGCCAACCCCGCTCCCTGTGATGGGTGGTCGGGTGACTTATGCCTCGGCGACGTCGGGCCCGGCTCCTGCAGCGGCCCACAAGCCGCAACAGGGGGCTAAGCCCAAGGCGGCTGCCTCAAAACCGAGGCCAAAGATGGCGACAAGGGCTGGAGCGGAGTTTCCTCCGCTCCCCACTCCAACGACTGCACCTGGCCCCTCTACTTCTGCCCCCTCCAATGAGGGTTGGCAGGTAGTCGGGGGGTCAAAGAAGTCCCGAAAGCGGGCAAAGAAGGCTGCCCAAAAGGCGGCCTCTGCCCCGCCGTCGGCACCGGTGACAGCGGTTCAAAAGAAAAAGCCGCGGAAGTTGCAGCCGCCTAAAACCGCGGCTGTAGTTGTCACCGTGTCGCCGGAGGCGGCAAGCGGTGGACTATCCTATGCGGCCGTCTTCAAAAAGGCCCGGGATAGTCTCGCCGCTGATTTTGGGACGGCAGGAGTCAAGCTGCGCCTCGCCCAGACGGGAGCTCGAGTACTCGAGTTCCCCGGGGCTGAAGGCGCCAAGACAGCGGACGCATTTGCCGAGAAGCTGCGGGGCATTTTCGCAGCCACGGATGGTGTCGGGATCGCCAGGCCTGTGAAGTGCGCAGAACTGCGCATATCAGGCCTGGACGATTCCGTGACGGCCGAGGATGTCCGCGCTGCGGTTCGGGAGAAGACGAACTGCACCGCGGAAAGCATCAGGGTCGGCACGATCCGCCCCGGTCCAGGGGGCCTTGGTGCGGTGTGGCTCAGCTGCCCAGTGACGGCAGCCAAAGTGCTGGGTGATGCCGGCAGGCTGCTCATCGGCTTCGTAAGCGCCAGGATAACAGTCCTAGCGGCGAGGCCGATGAGGTGTTTCAAATGTCTGTCGGCGGGCCACACACGTGCCAAGTGTCAAAGCTGCTTTGACTGCAGCGGATTGTGTTTCCGCTGTGGTCGACCGGGGCACAAGGCGGCGGAATGCTCAGCTGCCCCTCACTGCCCCGTGTGTGCGGCGGGCAATAAGCCCGCCAATCACCAGATGGGGCAGGGGGGCTGCAAGCCTTCCCGCGCTTCTCGGCAGACGTCGGGGGATAGCCAGTCGACCCAGGCTGCCTCCGGCGTAGCAATTGCGTCCGCGTCGACGCCCATGGAGGAGGCTGTAGAGACGACGATCCAGTAATGGATCAAGTCTCCAGCCTCCTGGTCCAGACGAACCTGAACCACTGCGCCGCGGCGCAGGATCTCTTCCTGCAAACCATGGCGCAGTGGTCGATCGGTGTTGCCGTAGTCGCGGAGCCCTATTACGTTCCTCCCCGTCCAAACTGGATGGGTGACTGGGACGGCTCCGTGGCAGTCATCGGCTCCGGGGCGGCTCATTCCCCGCCCTTGTCGCTTAGGGACAAGGGCTCTGGATATGTTGCCGCCGAGTGGGGGGGGATCACCGTTTACGGTGTTTACTTCTCCCCCAACCGGAGTTTGAGCGACTTCGAGGTCTTTCTTAACAGCTTGGAGACCTCGATGCGGCGTTTAGCGTCTGGGCACGTCCTCGTGCTGGGGGACTTGAACGCAAAGTCCATTGCGTGGGGGTCCCCCGGGACGGACGCCAAGGGCGAAGCCGTAGAGGAGTGGGCGGCGTCGGTGGGCCTCTGTTTGCTGAATAGAGGCGCCACCAACACGTGCGTGCGACGGCAGGGGGGGTCGATAGTGGACCTTTCGTTCGCTACCCCTGCTGTCGCCGCACGAGTAAGGAACTGGTGTGTCCTGGAAGAGGTCGAGACGCTCTCGGATCATCTCTATATCCGATTTGAGCTCTCCCGGTCCCAGGGCCCCAGTAGGGGTCACACGGCGCGGCATACATCCCGCTTTCCGCGGTGGGCTGTCGCCAAGCTCGACAGGGACCTACTAGAGGAGGCGGCCATTGTCCAATCTTGGCTGTCTCCGCAGGCCCCGACCGAGCAGGTCGACGTGGACGTGGGGGCTGGCCGTTTTCGCGATGCGATTACGCAGATTTGTGATACGGCCATGCCCCGCGTCCAGGGTCGTCGGCCTCCTCGGAAGGAGGTCTACTGGTGGTCCCAGGAGTTGGCGGACCTCCGTGCGGCTTGTACTCGTGCCCGGAGGTCTTACACCCGCAGCCGGCGACGTCACCGCGGAGACGGTGGCGGGGACCAGCTTCATGAGGAGTACCGCGAAGCGCGGAAAACTCTGAAGCTGGCCATTTGCCGCGCCAAAGAGGTGAAGAAAAAGGAGATGCTGGAGAGTCTCGACCGTGACCCCTGGGGTCGCCCATATCGTGCGGTGCGACAGAAGCTCCGCACGGCGGGCCCCCCCCTTACCGAGACTCTCCAGCCCAGCTTCCTGCAGGAAGTGGTCGAGGGACTTTTCCCGCAGCGGGCGGAGCACACACCCCCGTCGATGGCCTATGCGGTCAGAGACGACGGGGGTCGAGAGGACGACGTGCCGCCCGTTAGGGAATCGGAGGTTGGGGCGGCTGTTCTGCGGATTCGTTCCAAAAACACCGCCCCCGGGCCGGACGGGGTTCCAGCCCGAGTTCTGGCCCGAGCCCTCGACCATATGTCGGACCGCCTCAGGGAGGTGTTGGACGCTAGCCTGGCGTCCGGACGCTTCCCTGAGTGCTGGAAATGCGGGAAGCTGGTCCTATTGAGGAAACCGGGACGGCCTGCCGATTCGGTCGCGGCCTATAGGCCCATCGTGTTGCTGGACGAGGCGGGCAAGTTGTTTGAGAGGATACTCTCTGCCCGCATCGTCCGGCACCTCTGCGAGGTGGGGCCCGACCTGTCGGACGCCCAATTCGGATTCCGAGAGGGGCGTTCGACGGTCGATGCCGTGATGCGCCTTAGAGCCGTGACCGAAGAGGCAGTGAGCTGTGGCGGCGTGGTGTTGGCGGTGTCTCTGGACATCGCCAACGCCTTCAATAGTCTGCCATTCAGCTGCATCAGGGAAGCACTCCAATACCACGGGGTGCCAGAGTACCTGAGGCGGCTAGTGGCAGACTATTTGGAGGAGCGTACCGTCGTGTACGAGGATCGAGAGGGCGCCTTGAGACGGCGACCCATGTCGTGCGGCGTTCCGCAGGGGTCTGTCCTTGGACCACTCCTGTGGAACGTGGGATACGACTGGGTCCTACGAGGTCGTCTCCCCCCCGGGCTGGGCGTAATTTGTTACGCCGATGACACATTGGTCACGGCCCGGGGGGCGAACTTCCAGGAGGCGGCGCGCCTGGCCACCATTGGTGTCTCTCTGGTGGTCGGGCGCATCGAGGCGCTGGGCTTACGGGTGGCCCTGGACAAGACGGAGGCCCTGTTATTTCATGGGCCCCGTCGTGGGCCGCCCCCCGGCGCCTCCATAGTGGTCAACTCGGTCCTCGTACCGGTTCGGGCCCAGATGAGGTATCTGGGCCTGATCCTCGACGGTAGGTGGCTCTTCGACGAGCACTTCCGACAGCTTGGTCCGAAGCTGGTCGACGCTGCCTCTGCCCTTGGTCGACTTTTGCCCAACTTGGGTGGAGCCAGCGTCGCAACGCGACTCCTCTACACGGGGGTGGTCCGGTCGATGGCGCTGTATGGGGCACCGGTGTGGGTGGCGGCTCTGACTGCCCTCAATAAGGCCCGCCTCTGGCGGCCTCAGAGGGTATTGGCGGTCAGAGCCATCCGCGGATACCGCACGGTGTCCACCGAGGCGGCGTGCGCCTTGGCCGGAACACCTCCGTGGGATTTGGAGGCGGAAGTGCTCGCCGAAGTTTATCGACGGGTGGCTGAATTCCGGGCGGAGAGAGGCATTCGCCCTCCGCCCGAAGAGGTACGCGAGTGGCGTGAAGCCGCCCGTCGAGCCACGATGGCTCGCTGGTCGTTCCGGCTGGAGACTCCACGCGCTGGCTTTGCCGCCGTGGAGGCTCTCCAGCCGGTCATCCTCGAGTGGGCAGGGCGGCAGCACGGGACCCTTTCCTTCCGACTGACGCAGGTTCTTTCCGGACACGGATGCTTCGGAAAGTACCTGCACTCGGTCGCCAGGAGGGAACTGAGTCCCGCCTGCCACCACTGCGACTGCAGTGAGGACTCGGCCCAGCACACGCTGGCGATCTGCCCCGCATGGACGTCGCAGCGTCGGGCCCTCACTGCAGTCATCGGAGGAGATCTCTCGCTACCGGCCGTCGTTCGCTCCATGGCCGGTAGCGACAGCAGTTTTACCGCGGTCGCAGCCTTCTGCGAAGACATAATTTCGCAGAAGGAGGCGGCGGAGAAGGCCCGGGAGGATGATATCCACTCGGACCCGATCCGCCGCCGGCGAACCGGGCGGCGGAGGCGCGCATACCAGCGCCTCATGCCGCCCTGAGTGTGGCCGCGGATGGTGGGGACGGGTTTTCCCCTCCATCCGCTTTAGTGGTCACCCGCGAGGGGGCGACGTCACGCGTGTGCCGTACGTCGCCTAAATTGAGAGTTTTTTAACAGCAGACGGTGCCCGCTTCAGTGCGGGCAGGCGCTGGGAGGGGTCCGGATGTGTTAATAACAGCAGTTCCCGGATCCCTCCCGTCTCAGGCGCAGAGTGGCACACCGTGTGGTTTTAGTCGGTTCGATTCCGACACACCGCTCCGCCGCAAACCCCGGCGGGGTGACGGCCCGAGGCCACACGTTAAAAAAAAAAAAAAAAAAAAAAAAAGAGTTAGGTTAGTTCAGAGTTAGGTTAGCTCAGAGTTAGGTTAGCTCAGAGTTAGGTTAGCTCAGAGTTAGGTTAGCTCAGAGTTAGGTTAGCTCAGAGTTAGGTTAGCTTTTTTTTTTTATTCTATTTATCCTTTAACATAATTGGAACCTGTTCTGACTCTACTTCTCTTACATTCCAGTTCTTATGGTCAGAGTAAGGTTAGTTCAGAGTTAGGTTAGCTCAGAGTTAGGTTAGCTCAGAGTTAGGTTAGGTTATTTTTCTTTTATTCTATTTTTCCTTTAACATAATTGGAGCCTGTTCTGACTCTACTTCTCATACATTCCAGTTCGTATGGTCAGAGTAAGGTTAGTTTAGAGTTAGGTTAGCTCAGAGTTAGGTTAGCTCATAGTTAGGTTAGCTCATAGTTAGGTAAGGTTATTTTTTTTTATTTATTTTTTTATTCTCTTTATCCTCCAACAAAATAAGAGCCTTTTCTGACTATACTTCTCTTACATACCAGTTCGTATGTTTAGAGTTAGGTTAGTTCAGAGTTAGGTTAGCTCAGAGTTAGGTTAGCTCAGAGTTAGGTTAGGTTATTATTTTTTTATTCTATTTATCCTTTAACATAATTGGAGCCTGTTCTGACTCTACTTCTCTTACATTCCAGTTCGTATGGTCAGAGTAAGGTTAGTTCAGAGTTAGGTTAGCTCAGAGTTAGGTTAGCTCATAGTTAGGTTAGCTCATAGTTAGGTAAGGTTATTTTTTTTCATTTTTTTTTTATTTTCTTTATCCTCCAACAAAATGAGAGCCTTTTCTAACTATACTTCTCTTACATACCAGTTCGTATGTTTAGAGTAAGGTTAGTTCAGAGTTAGGTTAGCTCAGAGTTAGGTTAGCTCAGAGTTAGGTTAGCTCAGAGTTAGGTTAGGTTATTTTTTTTTTATTCTATTTATCCTCCAACAAAATGAGAGCCTTTTCTGACTATACTTCTCTTACATACCAGTTCGTATGTTTAGAGTTAGGTTAGCTCAGAGTTAGGTTAGCTCATAGTTAGGTAAGGTTTTTTTTTTTTATTTTTTTTTTATTCTCTTTATCCTCCAACAAAATGAGAGCCTTTTCTGACTATACTTCTCTTACATACCAGTTCGTATGTTTAGAGTTAGGTTAGTTCAGAGTTAGGTTAGCTCAGAGTTAGGTTAGCTCAGAGTTAGGTTAGCTCAGAGTTAGGTTAGCTCAGAGTTTTTTTTTTTTTTTTTTTTTTTTTTTTTTTTTTTTTTTTTTTTTTTACGTGGTGGAATGCATTTACGCGCTTCGCTCCCCCCCCGCGGGGGCAGGGGGTTCGCTTCGTGTGGGACTCCTGACCACTTGAGCCTGGCCAGACTACCCACTAAACCACCACGGTGTTCCTCCTTCGCCCAATCCGAGCCGCGGGATAGTTTGCTCACCGCGACTCGGCTGGGGATGCCCTGATCTTCGGGCTCGCCTCAGTCGAGGCCCCACCCTCCGGTCCACGCGCCCAGATGGCGGGGCCTGTCCTCCTCGTATGAATGCGCCCCAGGAACACAGAGGGGCGCATTCCGCCACTTTAGCGTGGGGCGGCAGGCCCCCCGGCCCACCGCCCGTGGCCACTCTCATTCGGGGGCGCCGTTGCCCCGTCGCCCATGCCCCGCAGGGCAGCGGTCGGGGGAACCCGCTCCCGCAGGGCTCGGACTCAGGAGCGCGAGCAAACTGCGCTCGCCGGCGCCCCCCCTCCTCGCGGGGTACTCGGCTCGCGAGGCAGGAGAGCTCCCCGCTCGATCCCGCTCCCGCAGAGCCTTTCCCCCGGCCGCCACCACCCCGTCGGCCGATCGCCGTCGGCGTACGAGGCGACGGCAGCCACTGCTTTTAACGACTTTGCTGTCGGGTTTTAAAGTCTTTTCCTTGACTCGACGGCCCAAGAGCCCGTCAGCCCCTGGGTCAGCAGGGGCCGACCCGCCTCGGCAGCCTGATGTTAGGCTCCGTCTTTTGTTCCCTGGCACCGTCTCATCCCCTGTCCCCTCTGCTAAACAGAGGGATACTGGGAGCGACGGCGAGCCCTGAAAAGGGCTGGGATCTCCTCGGCAGCCCGGTGCTCGGCTGCGTGTTTCCCTTAGTCGCCTCTTACGACACCCACGGGATGAGATGGGGTGGGGCTATTCTATGCCGGCCCCACACGGCGCAGGTTAGCTCAGAGTTTTTTTTTTTTTTTTTTTTTTTACGTGGTGGAATGCGTTTAGGCACTTCGCTCCCCCCCCGCGGGGGCAGGGGGTTCGCTTCGTGTGGGACTCCTGGCCTCGGAGAGAGGCCAGACTACCCACTAAACCACCACGGTGTTCCTCCTTCACCCAATCCGAGCCACGGGATAGTGTGCTCACCGCGACTCGGCTGGGGATGCCCTGATAGACGGGCTCGCCTCTGTCGAGGCCCCACCCTCCGGGCCACGTGCCCAAATGGTGGGGCCTGTCCTCCTCGTATGAATGCGCCCCAGGAACACAGGGGGGCGCATTCCGCCACTTTGGTATGGGGCGGCAGGTCCCCCGACCCACCACCCGTGGCCATTCTCATTCGGGGACGCGGGCGAAGTGTGTTCGCCGGCGCCCCCTCTCCGGGGGTCTGCGGGGCGGGAGAATGAGACCAGCTCGCTCCCGCTCCCGCAGAGCCTCTCCCCTGGCCGCCACCACCCCGTCGTACGAGGCGACGGCAGCCACTTCTTTTAACGACTTTGCTGTCGGGTTTTAGAGTCTTTTCCTTGACAGGCAGCCTGATCTTCGGCGCCGTCTTTCCCTTAGTCGCCTCTTACGACACCCACGGGATGAGATGGGGTGGGGCTATTCTATGCCGGCTCCACACGGCGGAACCCCGTCGGGGCCCCACCCTCCGGGCCACGTGCCCAGATGGTGGGGCATGTCCTCCCCATGTGGATATACTGCCACTCTCTCATTCGGGGACGCGGGCGAAATGTGTTCGCCGGCGCCCCCTCTCCGGGGGTCTGCGGGGCGGGAGAGTGAGACCAGCTCGCTCCCGCTCCCGCAGAGCCTCTCTCTTGGCCGCCATCACCTCGTTAGCGAACGAGGCGACGGCGGCCCAACACTCTTCGCTGCCGGCCATGGCCGAGACTACGGCCGACAGCGAGAGGTCCCCACCAACGGTGCTCATGAGGGCCGCCCTTTGTCCGTCCCACGCCTCACACGCAGTCAAGGTGTGGTAGGCAGTGTCAGGGTCGCCGCTGGTGCAGTTTCGGCACCGGGGCTCCGACTCGATCCCCACCACTTCCCACAGGTACTTGGCGAAACAGCCATGACCCGTGAGAAGTTGGGTGAGGTGGTATGTCGGGGCCCCATGACCCCGCTCCACCCACTGACGCAGGACGGGCCGAACGGCCCCCACAAGCAGCGAGCCGCCGCGGGTCGCCCGCAGTCTTTCGGCCCACTCCCGGAAGAGATCATCGCGAGCTGATTGCCTCCAGCGATCGATCTCCTCCGGGGGCGGCCGACCTCCGAGAGCACGCCGCATCAGGGCGCCCTCCCCGAGGTTAGCTCAGAGTTTTTTTTTTTTTTTTTTACGTGGTGGAATGCATTTACGCGCTTCGCTCGCCCCCTGCGGGGGCAGGGGGTTCGCTTCGTGTGGGACTCCTGACCACTTGAGCCTGGCCAGACTACCCACTAAACCACCACGGTGTTCCTCCTTCGCCCAATCCGAGCCGCGGGATAGTTTGCTCACCGCGACTCGGCTGGGGATGCCCTGATCGTCGGGCTCGCCTCAGTCGAGGCCCCACCCTCCGGTCCACGCGCCCAGATGGCGGGGCCTGTCCTCCTCGTATGAATGCGCCCCAGGAACACAGAGGGGCGCATTCCGCCACTTTAGCGTGGGGCGGCAGGCCCCCCGGCCCACCGCCCGTGGCCACTCTCATTCGGGGGCGCGGGCAAACTACGCTCGCCGTTGCCCCGTCGCCCATGCCCCGCAGGGCAGCGGTCGGGGGAACCCGCTCCCGCAGGGCTCGGACTCAGGAGCGCGAGCAAACTGCGCTCGCCGGCGCCCCCCCTCCTCGCGGGGTACTCGGCTCGCGAGGCAGGAGAGCTCCCCGCTCGATCCCGCTCCCGCAGAGCCTTTCCCCCGGCCGCCACCACCCCGTCGGCCGATCGCCGTCGGCGTACGAGGCGACGGCAGCCACTGCTTTTAACGACTTTGCTGTCGGGTTTTAAAGTCTTTTCCTTGACTCGACGGCCCAAGAGCCCGTCAGCCCCTGGGTCAGCAGGGGCCGACCCGCCTCGGCAGCCTGATGTTAGGCTCCGTCTTTTGTTCCCTGGCACCGTCTCATCCCCTGTCCCCTCTGCTAAACAGAGGGATACTGGGAGCGACGGCGAGCCCTGAAAAGGGCTGGGATCTCCTCGGCAGCCCGGTGCTCGGCTGCGTGTTTCCCTTAGTCGCCTCTTACGACACCCACGGGATGAGATGGGGTGGGGCTATTCTATGCCGGCCCCACACGGCGGAGGTTAGCTCAGAGTTTTTTTTTTTTTTTTTTTTTTTTTTTTTACGTGGTGGAATGCATTTACGCGCTTCGCTCGCCCCCCGCGGGGGCAGGGGGTTCGCTTCGTGTGGGACTCCTGGCCTCGGAGAGAGGCCAGACTACCCACTAAACCACCACGGTGTTCCTCCTTCACCCAATCCGAGTCACGGGATAGTGTGCTCACCGCGACTCGGCTGGGGATGCCCTGATGGTCGGGCTCGCCTCTGTCGAGGCCCCACCCTCCAGGCCACGTGCCCAGATGGTGGGGCCTGTCCTCCTCGTATGAATGCACCCCAGGAACACAGGGGGGCGCATTCCGCCACTTAGGTATGGGGCGGCAGGTCCCCCGACCCACCGCCCGTGGCCACTCTCACTCGGGGACGCGGGCGAAATGTGTTCGCCGGCGCCCCCTCTCCGGGGGTCTGCGGGGCGGGAGAATGAGACCAGCTCACTCCCGCTCCCGCAGAGCCTCTCCCCTGGCCGCCACCACCCCGTCGTACGAGGCGACGGCAGCCACTTCTTTTAACGACTTTGCTGTCGGGTTTTAAAGTCTTTTCCTTGACAGGCAGCCTGATCTTCGGCGCCGTCTTTCCCTTAGTCGCCTCTTACGACACCCAGGGGATGAGATGGGGTGGGGCTATTCTATGCCGGCCCCACACGGCGGAACCCCGTCGGGGCCCCACCCTCCGGGCCACGTGCCCAGATGGTGGGGCATGTCCTCCCCATGTGGATGTACTCCCACTCTCAATCGGGGACGCGGGCGAACTGTGTTCGCCGGCGCCCCCTCTCCGGGGGTCTGCGGGGCGGGAGAGTGAGACCAGCTCGCTCCCGCTCCCGCAGAGCCTCTCTCTTGGCCGCCATCACCTCGTCAGCGAACGAGGCGACGGCGGCCCAACACTCTTCGCTGCCGGCCATGGTCGAGACTACGGCCGACAGCGAGAGGTCCCCACCAACGGTGTTCATGAGGGCCGCCCTTTGTCCGCCCCACGCCTCACACGCTGTCAAGGTGTGGTAGGCAGTGTCAGGGTCGCCGCTGGTGCAGTTTCGGCACCGGGGCTCCGACTCGATCCCCACCACTTCCCACAGGTACTTGGCGAAACAGCCATGACCCGTGAGAAGTTGGGTGAGGTGGTATGTCGGGGCCCCATGACCCCGCTCCACCCACTGACGCAGGACGGGCCGAACGGCCCCCACAAGCAGCGAGCCGCCGCGGGTCGCCCGCAGTCTTTCGGCCCACTCCCGGAAGAGATCATCGCGAGCTGATTGCCTCCAGCGATCGATCTCCTCCGGGGGCGGCCGACCTCCGAGAGCACGCCGCATCAGGGCGCCCTCCCCGTACACCCTCTTGAGGACGCAGGCCTCGAGATCCCAGGGGATGCTACCTGCAATCACGCACGCCGCCTCGTAAGAGACGGTGTGGTACGCCCGAGCAGCCCTCTGCGCGATGGCGCGCTGCGGACGTCGCAGCAACGCAATGTTCGCCGGGCAGAGGGCCTCCGCCCATATGGGCGCTCCGTAGAGCGCCTTGGAGCGCACCACTCCGTCATAGAGGCGGCGGCAGGCTGACCCTGGGCCTCCGCTGTTGGGCAGCAACCGCGAGAGCATTCCGGCAAATGCCATCAGCTTCGGTGCCAGCTGCCGGAAATGCTCCGCGAACCGCCACCGACCGTCGAGAACGAGCCCGAGGTATTTCAGGCTCGTCCCGACAGCGATGGGGATGCCGCCCACCACGATCGACCTGTCTCGAGGCGGCGTCTGCCGAGGCCCGTGGAAGAAGAGGGCCTCGGACTTTTCGAGGGCGACTTTAAGGCCGAGCGCCCCGATGCGACGCACTACGTGCGCGACGCCTGCCGTCGCAAGGACGGCAGCGTCCCGAAATGTGGGGGCCCGCGCGGTGACTAGGGTGTCGTCAGCGTAGCAAAGTACGCCGACTCCCCGAAGATTAGCACCGCGCAGGACCCAATCATAACCGACGTTCCACAGGAGCGGCCCGAGGACCGACCCCTGTGGAACGCCACAAGACATGCCCCTGCGGACCACCCCGTCTTGGGCCGGGTAAACTATGACCCGATCCACGAAGTAATCCGCAAGGACGCGCCTGAGGTACCACGGGACGTTGTGGTACCTCAACGCCTCCGCAATAGTTTCCCAGGGGAGGGTGTTGAAGGCGTTCGCTATGTCCAGCGATACCGCCAACAGCACCTCACCCCTGGAGACCGCTTCGTCGACGCCGTCCCGCAGTCGGGATATAGCGTCGAGGGTTGACCTCCCGCGACGGAAGCCGAACTGGCCGTCGCTTAAGTTGGGCCCCACCCCCTCCAGGTGGCCGACGAGACGCGCAGCGAGCACCCGCTCAAAAAGCTTGCACATCTCGTCGAGCAACACGATGGGGCGGTAGGCCGACGGCGATTCGGCTGGGCGCCCGTGCTTTTTCAGCAGCACGAGCTTGCCGACTTTCCATCGCCGGGGGACCCTCCCCGACGCCAGGCACTCCGACATGAGGGACAGCGTCTCCTCCTCTAGTGCCGGCATGACTGTGGCAATAACCTTCCCAGGGACTCCGTCCGGGCCCGGGGCGCGATTCCTGGACCGAAGTGCCAGTATCGCGGCCCCCAACTCGGCCTCGGACACGGGAGGTATTGCCCCTTCGTCTGCCGGCACCTGACTCGGTGCTGCCATCCGCGGTGGAACCCACTCTCCCCTCGCAGGGAAGAGGGAACTGACCACTCGGTCCAGAAGGCCCGGCTCGAGAGTTCTGGTGAGGGGAGGCGCCCAGGGCCGGAGTTTCTGACTCACGGTCTTGTACGGGCGCCCCCACGGGTCTCGATCCAGGCTCTCGAGCCACTCCCTCCAGGCCTCGTCCTTGGCGGCTTTGATCGCCGAGCTGAGGGCCCATCGAGCGCCCAGGTACGCGGCATGCAACTCTTCTTCGCGGGCGAGATCTCTGACGGCCCGCCTTCGGCTGCGGGTGTACTGCCTCTGGGCTGCGTAACTCGCGGTACGCAGCCCGGCTAGGTGGGGCCGCCACCAGTACACCTGCCTCCGGGGCGGGATAGGTCTCGCCCTCTGCATCGCCGCGTCGCAGACGCGAGTCAGCGCTCCAGCGAATCGCTCGCATCTCGCGTCCACGTCCGGGTCGCTATCGACAGCAGCCCATCGTTCGACGATAGCCGCCTCTCGAGCCAGCTCCCGGTCCAGCGTTCCGAGCCGCCACCGCGGACCTTCACCTGCTAGGGGGCGGTTATTTCCACCTACTTCTCGGGCGGCCGCTGAGTGAGAGACCACGTCGAACCGTATGTAACGATGGTCCGACGCGGTCTCCACATCCTCGACGACTCGCCAATTGCGAGTGCGGCTAGCCAGGGCAGGGCTAGCAAACGATAGGTCTACTATCGAGCTGCCCTGAGGCCGCACAAGCGTGGGAACCGCCCCCCTGTTGAGCAGCACCAAGCCGCGGGACACCGCCCATTCCTCTAAAATCTCCCCCCGGCCGTCGGTCCTCGGAGATCCCCACGCCCGTGAGTGGGCGTTGAAATCCCCGGCTACCACGACCGGAGTGGGGTGCGCGTCTGCCAGCAGAGCCTCGACCTCCGTGAGCCACTGCTCGAACTCGGCGAGGCTTCTGTTGGGCGAGAAGTACACGCCAATCACTGCTGCAGCGTCGCCCAGCGTGGCGAGGACGCACCCTCGGCCTCTCACTACTCTGTCGAGTTGGTGAGGGCCGGTTCGCTGGGCGACGATGGCCACCAAGCCGTCGTGGTCGCTGACCCAGTTAGGGGCGGTGCGAACGTAGTACGGCTCGGCGACCACCGCCACTGTCGTCTGCCACTGCATCACGGTCTGGGCGAGTAAGTCCTGGGCCGTGACGCAGTGGTTGACGTTGGCCTGCAGAATGGAGATCTTGTGAGCCATTAAGTGTGGGCGGTGTCCATTTCCTCCTCTTGCGACGGCGGCGACAGGGTGGTTGAGGTGGTTTTTTGTTCCACCCTCCCTGTCGCTTTGCGTCTCGACTGGCTCCTTTTGCGGGAGGCTGCCTGGCACTTGGCGGAGCCAAGCCTGTGGCCGGAGTCTGCACCCTCCGCGGCACAGACGGGACACTTGGGCTCCGCAGAGCAGGTGGCCGCCTTATGGCCCTCCTGCCCGCAGCGGAAGCAGAGTGCGCTGCGGTCGACCTTCGCGGCGCACCTGACCCCAACGTGCCCCGGCTCCAGGCAGCGGAAGCACCGCGCCGGCCTTGGCTCCAAGGTGGTCAGCCTGACCGCCGACCACCCAATGACGATGCGGCGGCCGTCCGTCAACTTTTTGGCCGCCGCAACCGGACAGCGCAACCAGGCAGTGCCCTGTCGACCGGGAGGGCGATTTATGTCGCCCACCTTGATGGAGGCGACAGGGCAGCCTCCCTCGGTTGCCAGACGCTCCGCAACCCCCTCCTTCGTCGCCGCATCGCCCAGGCCAGAGACGCGCAGCTCCACGCACCTCTCCGGCCTGGCGACACGGACTTCTTCCCCCAGCACCGTCTGGAGCTTGGCCGCCAGGTTGTCGGCCTTCACGGCCCTGTCGGTGCCACCCACCTCCAGGATCCGACCCCCGGTCACGGCGGTGCGGAACCGGAGGCCGTCAATGCCGAGAGTCTTGAGGTCTATTGACCTCTCGGCACTGGCGATCACCTGGGTGTAGGTGACACCCTTCTCCACCGCGCCCGGCTGCAGTGTAAGGCACACTGCAGCGGTCGTCGGGGCGCGGATTCTGCGCCTCGCCTTCGCCTGCTTCGCAGGCTTGGCGGGCGCCTTGGCGCTCGGCGGTGCTGGGGTAGCTTGCGCCTTTTTTGGCCGCGCCGCCACCACGTTCCACGCCTCCTTCACAGGTGGAGGGGCGGTGGCGGGAGCCTGCTGGCGCGGCTGACGGGCGGCTTCGGCCTCCAGCGATGCGGCGCTCTTCTTCTTGGCCTTCTTTTTCCTCTTCAACTCCGCCGCCGGGACCGTCCCAGAGGGGCAGGGACCTGGTTCCTTCTGCCCGTCTGTCACGACGGGCGAGAGGGGAAGAGCCGAAAGAGGGAGGGCAGAAGGCTCGGGCCTCCGGCTGGACTTGGAGGCCCTGGGTTCCGCATCGCGAGCAGCGCCAGCGGCTCTGGCGGCATTCCTCACGTCCGCCTGGAGAGGCGGACGGATACGCTCCTCCGGCAGCAGGCGGTCCTGAATCCCCGCGAATTTCGCCTCTACCATAAAGGCGATTTCTTCGCGGGTCATTGCAGGGGGAGCCGCTTCCGCCTGCCGCTTCAGGGCCTTCATCTCGGCCCGCATGGCGGCGAGCTCTGCCTGAAGATTGGCCACCTCCTCGTTTACTGTGCGGGCCTTGAGTTGGTGGGCGAGCTCCAAAATGGAGCTGCAGGCCACCCGCAAGTCCCGCACATACTGGCCCTTCAGTTTAGAGCTCTTAGAGGCGATGGTTTGCACCACCGCCACCGCCGCCTCGATGCTCCCCGTCAGCTGCTCGGCGCTGACGGGCTCGGAGGTTGAGTCCGACCTCGGTTGTTGTTGAGCGGGAGTCTTGAGGAGGAAAGACTCCCTTTGCTGTCGGACCTCCTCCGCCAGCTCCTTCTCGGCACGGAGCTCGAGCTCCCGCTCCTGAGCCTTGATGAGTTCGGCCTTGGCTTTCGCCAGGCCGACGTACTCGCCCGTCGTCGGAGGGCGTCCTCTTCTTTTGGTTTCGACCGGGCCGGAGCTGTCGTCTTCCGACGCAGGGTTCAGGCGTTTCCGCCACAGCCGGCCCGGCGAAGATGGACGCGAGTCTGCGTCCACCATTGAGGCGTCACTCGACATCGACGATATCGACGAGCCCCTTTCCCTGTTGTATCGCGTCAGGGTAACGCGTGCCTCCTTCGTCACCAGCGGATGTGGTGACAGGGTTCGCAACTCCCCCGCCTTATTCTCCTCACTACTCCTCAACTCCTTCTCATCATCTTTTTGGTTTTGGTTTTTTAAATTTGAATCTGCCATAACATTTCCCACGAGTGGGGGAGAAATAAAAGTCCACCCGGGCAGAGATCCCCCAGTACCCGGGTAAGCGTAGATTTGTTTCCCAACCGAGGGGTCCGCAGGTGCCCCGGCTGGGGGTGTGCTTGCGACTGAACTACCCATCAGCCATGCATCCCCTGGCCACACACCAGAACACGGGATTCGGGGTAATTTTTTATAGAGGTTTTCTTCCTCGCGGTCCGGGCGGTTAAGCCAAGACCCACGTCCTCCGAGATCACGGCTTCCTGAATGTGGCCAGCACCCAGGTCAAACGCCGATCACCAGGAGATTACGCGACGCGGGAGGGCAGCCATCTCTCCCAACTCCAACGGTGGCACAAGTGCCTGCCAGCCCCTGCGCGAGCAGTGGGCCGACCCGTCCCTCGTTCCCTGGCACCGTCTCATCCCCAGTCCCCTCTGCAAAACAGAGGGATACTGGGAGCGACGGCGAGCCCTGAAAAGGGCTGGGATCTCCTCGGCAGCCTGGTGGTCGGCGCCGTCTTTCCCTTAGTCGCCTTTTACGACACCCACGGGATGAGATGGGGTGGGGCTATTCTATGCCGGCCCCACACGGCGGAGGTTAGCTCAGAGTTAGGTTAGGTTAGGTTAGGTTAGGTTAGGTTAGGTTAGGTTAGGTTAGGTTAGGTTAGGTTAGGTTAGGTTTTTTTTTTTTTTTTTTTTTTTTTTTATAATTTTGCAGGCACCCGCCATCGCAGGGTGTTACTGCCTTTCCCTATTTGACATTTTGTTTTAATATGTCACTTGAGACTGTTTTATTTTTTATATCTTTAATTGTGCACGTCTTTGTTTTCGTGCGCCTATGTTTTTTTTTTTTTTTTTTTTTTTTTTTTTGTTTTTTTTTTTTGTGATATCATGCTTCAGTACCTCAAGTGACTTACATACATATGCTTCTTGTCTCACTTCCACCTTTCAAATATTTGTACAATTAATTAATTTGGAAGTAGGCTTAGGGGTTCTCAGAATACAGTAGAATTAAGTCAAATATAGACTCTTATTATTTCGCTAGGTACAACTTACATAATTATCCATAGAATCTCGCTCAGCAGAGATCATTCAGATTGAAGAGAGATATAATTTTAATATAATTACAATTTATTCATATTATGTTCAGATCTTTATGCAATCATTTTTTTTAAAATACATTGTGATTTAGCTCATGGGTTTACTCAAAAATAGAACTGAAATCAGTAGAATAGAGTCTCTCTTTTATTACTCTTTCTATATTAAACACTAAACATGGTTTGTATTTCTTATTATACGTTATTGAGTCACGACTAACATCGTTTTTCATCCGATCCCGCTCAGAAGAGATCATTCATATCAAAGTAAATAGATTAGTAAGGTTCCTTTACATTAGAACAAGCTTCACATGCATTAAGGATAACAACAATTTAATATAATAAAACAATTTTCAACCAAGTCGATTCAGACTAATGAATCGATTTAAGTCTTCAATTCGATCTGGATTACAGTATTCGATCGGCCATCTTAAACGGTTTGGGTCAAACCGTATCGTGGCCATCCGAAAACGTTTAGCATGCGTTAATTATTAAATTAAATTATATTATTAAATAAGTAAAATTAAATTAAATAAGTAAAATTAAAGTGCAATTAAATAGAATTAAAATTACCTAGAATAAAATTAAAAAATAAAATTATTGTAATGTTTAATTATTAAAATCAGAACAAAATTAAGATTGAATTAAAATAGAATTGAATTGAGATAAATTAAAACCAGATTTGAATAAAATTAAATAGAATTATAAAGAAGTCCGAATGAGATAGGAGTAGAAATTCAATTGTGGTTAAAGCAGACGTCCTCTTACATTCTAGATCCATTTGCGCGGCCTGCAATCCTCATGATCGTCATACCGTACTCGAGGAATGTTCTCCTATTCTTTTTGTGCCTCAGCATATCTTTCAAGTCGCACTCTTCGAGATTGACCCCTAGCTCCTGCTCGCAGTCATGGCGCAGCAACATGAATCTGGGACAGTGTCTGACAATGTGGTCCACTGTCTCACTGGTGGTACCGTCACAAACACAGTTCGGCGTATCTGCCAGCCTAAACCGGTGCAGGTATGCTCTGATACCACCGTGGCCGGTAAGAAGTTGTGTTCTGATGTTATTGTGGTTAAAGGCACCGAAGATCTTGTATGCCTCAAGAACACTTCCGAGAAACATTTTTGTGGTACCACCCGTGGTTACTTCCTCGTACCTTCGCTGCCATTCGTCTATTGTGAACGATCTAATGAGGTGCTTTGCCTTCGATAGCGGGAATTTTGTATATAGCGGCGCCCTCTTGTCTTTTAGGGCTCCCTCTTTTGCCAGTTCATCGGCCCTTTCATTACCGGGCAGTCCCACATGCGCTTTTATCCAAACCCATTTCACCTGACTTCCCCTCTTTTCCAGTTCAGTGAGCTTGGCTTTCACGAGGTTCGTGATAGGGTGAAGGGAGGCAGGGTCCGCTAATGTTTCCAGCGCCGACCTCGAATCGCTGAGGATGTACAAGTTCACACCCACGGCCATCCTGTGCGCCATTTCGAGAGCTCTGACGATGGCCATCAGTTCGGCTTGGAAGACACTGCAGCAGTCTGAGAGCTTAAAACGGGCGTGCCCAATCTCCCGCCCGCACCGCCACACAGTGACTCCACCTCCTACTCGGCCCTCTATTTTGCTTCCATCCGTGTATATTTGGATTCGGTCCGCCTCCAGCCGATCGAGATCCTCCCGGGTAGATACCTGCGCATGGCTAATGCTTTTTCTCAGTGCAGGATGGGGCAGGTCAAACGGGCTCAGTCTTCTCTCCATCCCACAATCGGGCAGCTCGGGCAGAGGCCGTCCATTTCGAACCTCATAGAGCTGGAGTCGCTCCTGGGCCCTAAGGTCCAGGGGAAGTACGCCCGACAAAACGGCTGCCGACGCAAGAGAAGTGGTCCGATGCGCCTTCGAGATCAGAATTGAGAACTGCCTAGTTATCCTGTCCAACACAACCCTGTTGTATAGCCTCCTGGCCGCTTCCGCCCACACATTTGCACCATACAGGATGGCTGGCTCCACCACAGTCTGGTATATGAGCCTCAGCACACCCGAGTTGAGGCCCCACCCCGCGGAGGCCGTCCTGGCCACCTTTTTGTAGAGTGCGACAGCTTTTCGATGCGCACACGCTAGGTGCTCCCTAAAATTGAGCCGATCATCAACCGTGAGGCCCAGCACCCTAAGGGACTCCCTGAAACCTATGGCCGTCCCATTTAGCGTCATATTTGGCGGCTCCGCTTTCAGCCTTCTGGTCGTAAAGATGGCTTGCGTTTTGTGGGCAGCAAACCTCATCTTGAAGCGGTCTCCCCACTCCGCAATGGCTCCAAGCGCCTCCTGAGCGCTGAGTCTCACCTCCTCTGTCGTCGTCCCTGAAGCAATGATCAAGATGTCATCCGCAAAGGCCTGTATATGTGCTTTCAGTCTATCTGCAGCTCTAAGCAGAGGGTCGAGCTGCACATTCCACAACAACGGGCCACAGGTGGATCCCTGTATACAGCCTTTGTTTGTCGCTGCTGTGACCGTGCTACCCGCGTACTGTACCGCTACCTCCCTTTCTGAGAGGTAGCTCGAGAGCAGCCTCAATGTGGTGGGCTCGACCTCTTTATTCAGTAGCTCCTCCATAACACCTGGCCACCAGGCATTGTCAAATGCTCCCTCTATATCGAGGGAGATGACAACCACTAACTGTCCTTTTTCCCTTTGTGCTCGGATCCTATTTACCGCCTCATAGAGGGCGTCCTCCGTGCTGCGTTGTGGCATGAAACCAAATTGTCTCGGGCTGAGCTTGGCAGTGCTGCCCAGCTCCCAAAGCAATCTCGTGGCAAATAGTTTTTCCAGTACCTTACCAAGCACTGGCAAAAGACCAATAGGTCTGTAGGACTTCGGCTCTTGATAGGTATCTTTGCCAGGCTTAGGGACGACACGGATTACCGCCCTCTTCCAGATACGTGGAAAATATCCTAATCTTAGGCATGCGTTGAATGTGGCAAAAATTAGGGCAGGACTCACGAGCACCGCTCTCGAGCAGATATCCGAGGTGAACCCATCCTCCCCTGGGGCCTTCCTTGGGTTCATGCCCCGCAAAACGGCCCTCACTTCCGCTTCGGTAAATTCTATGGGGTTCCGCGTTTCCTCCCCCAGCCGCTTCAGCCTCTCCACCACCCCGATCCTTCGCTCTAGCTGCTCCTGGGTGTCTGTCTCCTCCAGGTCTCGTGGGAAGAATGTTTCGGCCACAAGTCGCGCCGAATCCTGGGGGGTCAACACCTCGCCACTCGCCCTCGGGTCCTTCAGCAATTCATCTGACTTCACTTCCCCGCACCTGCGAATGACCCGGTAAATCCCATCCCATACAGACTCCCCTTCCTGTCTCTCACAGAACTTTCTCCAGCTCTGGGTAATGGCCTGCTGGATTGCCTCCTTATATGCCATCTTGGCTTCCAAGTAGCGCTCCACCGCGTGCTGGCGCCGCTCCGAGTTAGCGTTCCTGATACGGTTTCTAAGCCTATTGGTGGTGGCCCTCATTGCATCAATCTCAGCAGTCCACCAGCGCGCCTCCGGTCGTCTATTCTTGTTGGATACGGGCGGGATTGCCGCCGCACAAGCCTCCCCGATTGATTCGGTTATAGCCACTACCAGCCCCTCCAGCTCCTCCGTGGACGTGACCGCTGTCAGTCGTCCGGTGGTCAGACCACGCCCCCTAAGACCCGCAGCCAGCCCGCTGTCAAACAGATCCCAGTCGGCCTTTCTGGTGTTATAAAGCCTCGTGGTCTGCTTCGGGGGCATCGTAGGCCTGCCGTCTGTCCTCACACAAAATGATATCGGGCGATGGTCTGAGAGGTCTGATAGATCCGGGTCCACCTTCCAGCCGGTGATTCTCGGTACAAGACGGTCCGATGCCACGGTAACGTCCACTATACTACTGTAATGGCGGCCCTGCCGGAATGCCGAGAAAGTCGGCGTCGCTCCTTCGTTCACCACATGCAGTGACTCCTGAGCCAGGAAGTCCACCAGCAGCGTCCCCCTACCGTCCTCAGCATCGCAGCCCCACCAGGGGCTCTTTGCGTTCACATCACCTGCTATTAGGTAGTGGTCTGCCCGCAGCGCGCTCTTTATCTCCCTCAGTCTGGGGAGGTCCTCGTCCAGACTAGAGTTGCCCTCCAGGTATACGCTGATGACCCCCATCTCCAGGCCTCCCACTTGGATCGTGACTCCCACAATGTTGTGGGCCGCACAGTTTGGTGCCGTCGTCACCCGGAGGCGATCATCCAGCACTACGATCGCTGCCTTTGTTGGCTGCTCGCCAGTTCCGTCCTGAAAAGTCTGGACACCCGCCACCTCCAGCCTCCTTGTAGCTCCAACATAGGGCTCCTGCAGCAACAAGAGGGACACTCCCTCCTTCGCCGCCACTCTCAGCAGGTCTTTTGTGGCTGCGAAACCCCTTCCCAAGTTTGCCTGGATAACTTTTACCATCCGGGTTTGAGTGTTCTGTGCGCCCTCAGCAATAACTAATTGCGGTGCGGGCTATCCGGTCCCACCTCTGCCACACCGGGCACTCACTGGAATATGCAGGGTGACTTGACCCCTCGCCACAGTTTGAGCACTTGGGTGCGAGACCGTGTCGGGAGCACTCTCGGGTGTCATGTCCTCCGGAGCAGTAGCCACAGGTTGGACTCCGGCTCTGGCAGTCGGCGGCTCGGTGACCAAACCCCAGGCATTGGTAACACTGTACCACCGGGGACTGGTCCAGAGCTGGTACCATCTGGTAACCGATGCGCACCTTTTCGCCCTGCAGGACTTTCCAGACCTGTGGACTGACCTCAACTATGACGTTGCTTCTTTCTCCCGTCCTTCCCTTCACCCTGCGCACTACTTTGGAGCTCCTTTGCTGCTCCGGAACGCCTGCAAGGAGGTCGTTATTCTGGCTTAACAAAGCCACCCCAATCTTTTCGTCGGTTAGGTGATTGGCAACTCCAATTAGACGAATCTGCGGTTTTTTCTTCGGGGCCTCCAGAGCAGAGAGTCCGGTGTTTGACTCCTTTATTGCGTTTCTAAGCGCTCGTCGGTCCTCCTGCGTCACGCAATCTGCTACCACCCTGCCTCTTTTTATTTTTCTCAGTCCCCTGACTCCCACTCCAAGAGACACGACGTCTACGCCCTGCTTCAGGGCGTCGATGACGTCACCGTGGGAGTGCTGTGGATTGATTGACTCCACGATGAGTCCATATGAGGCGACCGCGGGGCCCCCGGGTAAACCCGGCGCCCCTCCGCGGGGATTGGTCGCTCGTTCCGTCTGGTGCGGAGCGCTCCTGAGTGCTGTAGCGTAAGTCTTTGCCGCTTTGTTCATCATGTCTTCAAGCCTTGACTCCAACGGTTTCAAGGTACTCTCGAGAGTTTCTCGCGCCTCCGTGCGTGCTAACTCCGCTTCCAGGTTAGGTTAGGTTAGGTTAGGTTTTTTTTTTTTTTTTTTTTTTTTTTTTTTTTTTTTTTTTTTTTTTTTTTAATGTTATCCCTGGGGATAACGCTGCATTCCCCCGTCCAAAGATTACGACAGGACCTTTGTATTACCATTGTGTATTTGCATTTAATCTCTGTCGCGCACCAAGTGCCTCCCATCCGTCTCTTAACTGTTAATAATTTTTAGTCTTATTGATTTTCATTCTTGTTTTTTATCTAAAGCAAATTTTTATTTTACAACATTCATTTTGTGGCATTATCATCTTTTTCTTATATGTTTATATAATATATTTTTGGTAGATTAATTTTTCAATTCTTCCTGTTATTTTTATTATTTATTTTATCCTAATGTTATATGATTTTGTGTGCATGTTTTCTTTATTTCTTGTTTCTAATTCTTTCAGTTAACGGTTTTTATTTCTGGGTTATTTTTATTCTATTTCTCTGTTTTATCTATGTCTATTGATTATCTAAGATTTTTAGAGTCTAACTATTTTATTCATTTCTTTACTTTACTTCTAAATTTAAGTTAATAATTCAAAATATTGTGTATATATTATTTAAAGTTTAAAATATGTGTATGTATGTTAAGTTTGTCTATTATCAGTTGGTCGTGATGGTATTGACTGTGGCTTCCCTATCTGTCGAGATCACGGCATTGTGACTTGTGTGTTTTTTGTGTTTGAGTACTTGTTCAGTGTTTGTGTGTGTGTTGTTTGTATTGTATAGTCTTAGTATCTGTATGTGATGTTCGTGTCTATGTGTGTTTTTTATTGTTTGCATAAATTCCGCCTCTGTTATACAATATAAATATATACTTAAATATATGGAATTAATATAATTTCGGTCGTGAATTATATGCGTGTCTTTTTGTAGTGTGTACTTGTCCAGTGTTTATGTGCATGTCCTGATATCTCCATATATACTTATTATATACTTGCGAAATCTGTGTGTGTGTGTGTGTGGTTCTGTGTCGTGCGTGTATGAGTGAGTGTGTCACGAATATGCCGTCGTTGATCTCGCCAGATAGTCCCACTTTATCCGGATTGGGCACTCGGCGCTGAAGGCATTGTGCCCCGTGCTGCTCAGCTTCTCCCCTAGGCAGTTGCAGCATTTCGGTTCTGCACCACTGGCAGCGTCCTGGCATTCGGCCCTTAGGTGGGGCCCGCCACAATGGCTGCACTTGGGTTCCGAAGTGGTGCAGAACTTCCTGCTGTGCCCGTATCCCAGGCATAGGGAGCACTGCACTAAGGGTGACTGATCCGCCACCCTGATCGGTTGTAGATCTACATGCAGTCTCCCCATGTCTAGGGCACGAGACCAAACCGCCGGGGAGACCCTGAGCACCACGTGGCACGTGTGGGGGTTCCTGGTTCTCCTCCTATACTGTACTGTCAGCCTGTCTTGATCCGGTGACAGGTTCCGGAACAACTCCCGGTTCCTGCACCTTACAGCCTTTATTAGGTCCTCGTCCGTTATGTTCTTTGGGACACTGAACAGCACTAGCAAGGGGTCCTTGTTCTTGACCTCCTCTACCACAAGATCTTTTCTTTTTTCTCTTAATCTTTTTATGGCCTTCTCTCTTTCTTCTTCTGTTTTGTAACCCACGATTACTTTCTGGTCCTTTGCCTTTCTTACTCTCTCTACTCTCACCCATCCTTCGTCCTCTTCGGCTGCCTTCCTCAATCGGTCGATGATCTGCTCCCCGGTGTCGAGTTCGTCACTGGATGTTACCACCAGGGAGTGTAGGGTCTTTCTCTCCGGGAGTCGAATTTCTGAGCGGCCTGTCACCACCTCTGCGTATGTTGCTGTTGGTGTTCTCGTTTTTTCCCTCTCATCTAGTTTTTCTATCCTTTCCCTAATTTCTCCTAGGACTTTACTGTTCTCTATCAATATCCTCTCGTTCTCTTTTGATGTTCCTATTCGCTCCTTCTCCTTTTCCTTATCGTCTTTCTTTTCTATACTTTCTTTTAACTCTCCCAGACCTTCAATCGCCTTCTCTATCACCAGATTTGTCGCCGCGGCCTTATCGATGATATGTTCACAGATGTCGGCGCCCCGATCATCGTTGGCATTGTCGAGTCGCTCCCAGTCTTGTTTTCGGCTGGTCTCCATTTCTTCGAGCCTCCTGGTGATATTGGCCTCCATCGCTCCCAGCTTCTCCAGCAGTGCCTCTCCTCCACCAAGCGCCGCTGTCGATCTCTTTCCTTCCTCTTCACACTCTCTAAATAGGGTCTCTAGATCTTTAACTCTATCTTCGATCCCTCTCTTGATTTCCCTCTTTATGTTGCCGGACATACTGAGCTGTTTCCGGATACTCGCACAATTAAGGGCGAAAAGCGAGCTCCGAGTATGCCCCTGTGTAGGGATCGCTCCAGATGGTGAGGTGCTGGGTCTTTTGGCGGGGGATCTGAACATCTTGGTATGAGTGCAAATTGGTTGGATGTGTAAGTGCGGTGAGGGGGTGTGTGTAGTGTAATATGTGTGTGTATGTGACGGGGGAAATTGTCCGTTCAGTAGGTATGTCCAACCCTGTATAGGGGGGTGGTGTCAAAAATGTGTCTGACCCTGTAAAGGGGGGTATGTAAATAAGTCAGCTAAAAACAAACGATTAAAACAATAAAATATAAATCAAAAGATACAGTAAACTTATGCTCTAATTTGAGCCGGTCGGTTGTTTTGAGGTGTAAAAGGCCTCGGTCAATAAAATAAAATATACGAAATTATAATAAATTTAGATAGATGAATAAAATGAGTATAAAATAAAATTTTAAATAAAAAAATTTTTTGGTCGATACCACCGGTTTACGACCCCTGGTCAGCGGACCTTATATATCCCGTGAAATACGGGAGGTCCAAACAAAAGAGGTGTCGGTAGACGGGTCTTGAAGAGACCTATCTAAATATATATAAATTGTAATTTCCAAAAATATGTGTAGCGAGTTATTCGACGAAAACCTCCAAAATTTTGAAAAATTGTCAAAAATTAAATTAAAAAATAAAGTTTTATGAATTTCTATTTGCAGAATATACACAAATAGGGTGTCTATAGACGGGTCTAAGCGAGCTCTATCTAAATCTGTAAGATTTATAGTTACCAAAAGTAGGGTTATAAAGTAATTCACTGAAAACCCAAAAAAATTTTAAGAAATACCTAAATTTCAGAATGAATGTAAAAAATTTTCTATCTTCCAATTGCCGGAACTAGATGAAAGAGGTGTCGTTAGATAGACCTTGAAGAGATGTATCTAAATATGTAAAGAAGTCAAATATATATAGAAGGGTTATCGAATAATTCGTCAAAAAGTACTGAAAAAAGTCAAAATTCAAAAATGAAAAAATTCTATGTCCAAATATTAAATTTTTTGTTTGTTTTTCAGGTTTCAATCTTCCCACAGGACGCAGGAGTGTCTAAAATGATGGTTTCAATTGACAACGGTGATATAATTGGCTATACTCAAGAAAAAATTTCGTGTATGGGTTAGGTTAGGTTAGGTTAGGTTAGGTATGCTTCGGGAAGTACCTGCACTCGGTCGCACGGAGGGAACTGAGTCCCGCCTGCCACCACTGCGACTGCAGTGAGGACTCGGCCCAGCACACGCTGGCGGCATGCCCCGCATGGGCGTCGCAGCGCCGGGCCCTCACTGCAGTCATCGGAGGGGATCTCTCGCTACCGGCCGTCATCCGCTCCATGGCCGGTAGCGACAGCAATTTTACCGCGGTCGCCACCTTCTGCGAACACGTCATCTCGCAGAAGGAGGCGGCGGAGAAGGCCCGGGAGGACGACCTCCTCTCGGACCCGATCCGTCGCCGGCGAACCGGGCAGCGGAGGCGCGCTCACCAGCGCCTCATGCCGCCCTGAGTGTGGCCGCGGATGGTCGGGACGGGTTTGCCCTTCCATCCGCTATAGTGGCCGCCCGCGAGGAGGCGACGTGACGTGTGTGCCGTACGTCGCCTAAACGGAGAGGAATTGGAGGAGGGTGCCCGCATCTGTGCGGGCTGGCGCCGGGAGGGGTCCGGAGGTCGTAATACAGCAGTACCCGGACCTCTCCCTCTCTCAGGCGCAGAGTTGGCACACCGTGTGGTTTTAGTCGGTTCGATTCCGACACACCGCCCCGCCGCCGCAAACCCCGGCGGGGTGACGGCCCGAGGGGGTTTCCACACGTTAAAAAAAAAAAAAAAAAAAAAAAAAAAAAAAAAAAAAGGTTAGGTTAGGTTAGGTTAGGTTTTTTTTTTTTTTTTTTGTTTTATGTTATCCCATGAAGGGATAACGCTGCTTTTCCCCGTCCATGGAAACGACAGGACCTTGTTATTCTCTATTTATGTCGTTCTTTTGTGTTTGTTTTCGCACTATGTGCCTTATGTCTATCATTATTTTTCATGCAAGTTATTTATCTTTCTTATTTTATTGCATTCATTGCTTGTCCATTTCTTTTTCTTTTTAGCTGTTTATTTTCTTTGCTGTTATTTAATTTTTTTACTTCTGGTTGTCTTACTGTTCTTTATTAATCTACGATTTCAATTTTCTATCTGTTCATTTTCAAGATAAGTTCTTAAATAAATAAATAAATAATGTATAGAATAGAATAATTGCCTTTTGCTTGCTGTGCAATTTTGCTTTTAGTTATTTTTATTCAATTTTAATATATTTGCATTTTTTCTTTTAATATTTATTACATTTTCGATAGTATAATCTTGACATGATTAAATTTCTGTATTTCAATTTATATTTCATATTAGTTTATAGGCCTTGATTTTAAATTTTTTGTGATCCCTTTTAAGTTAAGTTGTTTCAAATATCCATCATTTTCCAGCCTGTGACGTCGCGATACTTATGACTCTGTGTGTTTATTCGTGTACGTGCCTGGTGTTATGTATGTTTTTTATTCCTATCTTTGTCAACAATGTATATATATATTCAAATATGTATAATTGTTGACACCTCACTGTGTAGTTTGTATAGTGTTTCTGTGTATTTGCTTGTTCGTGTTCTATGTTTGTGTGCATGTTGTGATATATATCATATATATTTATTATATATTACTTATATCTATGTGTTTGTGTAAGTGTGGTGTATGTGTGTGTTCTGATGAGTGGTGAGTCATAAGTATGATGTAGTCTGTCGTGCCAGGTAATCCCACTTCGACCGGGTTGGACAATCGATGCTAAAAGCGTTGTGGCCGACGTTCTGCAGTCCAGAGTGCGAGCAGTTGCAGCACCGCGGTTCCTTGCCCACGCTGTAGTCGGGGCATTTCTCACGTAAGTGAGGGCCTCCGCAGTGGCTGCACCTGTCCACACTCTCGGTGCAGAACTTGCGGCCGTGGCCAAACGCTAAGCACTTAGTGCATTGGATGAGCGGAGACTGGTCCTCCACTCTGACCCTTTGCAGGTCAAGGTAAAGGGTTCCAGTCTCCGTCATCCTCTGCCATACTTTTGGTCTTACCTGGACGACGACGTGACAGGCCTTAGGATTTCTGGTCCTCTTTTTAAATTTAATAGCAATTTCTTGCTCCTCTTGTGGTAGGCCCATGAAAACTTCGGGGTTCTGGGTGTATAGAGCCCTTGCCAACTCGCCGTCATCACCGTCCAAAAAGACGTCTTTGAGGACGACGAGTGGATCCTTGTTTTTCATGGGCGCTACCACAAGCCCACCACCACGGCCTTCTAGCTGCACCCTCACCCTGTCCCGCTCCACTTCCGTGTCGCAGCCCAGGATGACGGTGCTGCCTTTTGCCTTTCTGGCCTTACTAATTCGGAGACCTGTGCTCCTGGCGTCGACCGCACTCTTCACCCTGGCGAGTACCTCATCGGCAGTCTCCTGACTGTCCGTGGAGGTC